>CAWUFW010012737.1:0-522283 GCA_963921515.1 Calotriton arnoldi
ATCGTAATGACCTCCATAGTTTGTTAAAATATCAAATTTTTAAATGTCTTAAAAGTAATGTAAAATAATTAAATAATGAATATAATTAAGTAAAACATACTCAAAAATACTTAAATAACTTTAAAATTAATAAATAATTAATGTAAATTAAAAAAAACATGCATTTTTATTTTTTAATACATATATATGTTAACTTAATAATATTAAAAAATATTCAATATTTTTAGTGTTGGATAGCGGGAGGGTAAAATTTACTATTCTCACTCCAGTGAGTGCAACAGTAGGGAAAGCGTTGGATAGCGGGAGGGTAAAAATTACTATTCCCACTCCAGTGAGTGCAACAGTAGGGAAAGCGTTGGATAGCGGGAGGGTAAAAATTACTATTCCCACTCCAGTGAGTGCAACAGTAAGGAAAGCGTTGGATAGCGGGAGGGTAAAAATTACTATTCCCACTCCAGTGAGCGCAACAGTAAGGAAAGTGTTGGATAGCGGGTAGGTAAAAATTACTATTCCCACTCCAGTGAGTGCAACAGTAGGGAAAGTGTTGGATAGCGTAGGGGTAAAAATTACTATTCCCACTCCAGAGAGTGCAACAGTAGGGAAAGTGTTGGATAGCGTAGGGGTGAAAATTACTATTCCCACTCCAGAGAGTGCAACAGTAGGGAAAGTGTTGGATAGCGGGAGGGTAAAAATTACTATTCCCACTCCAGTGAGTGCAACAGTAGGGAAAGCGTTGGATAGCGGGAGGGTAAAAATTACTATTCCCACTCCAGAGAGTGCAACAGTAGGGAAAGTGTTGGATAGCGTGAGGGTAAAAATTACAATTCCCACTCCAGTGAGTGCAACAGTAGGGAAAGTGTTGGATAGCGTAGGGGTAAAAATTACTATTCCCACTCCAGAGAGTGCAACAGTAGGGAAAGTGTTGGATAGCGTAGGGGTAAAAATTACTATTCCCCTCCAATGAGTGTAACAGTAGGGAAAGTAATGATTTAATAATTAAATATATATAAATTAATTTTCAATACCAATAAAAATTTATAAAAATTAATTACCAATTACAAATTATTTAATAATTAATTAATTATAAATACCAATAAATATTAATTATTAAAAATTAATTACCTATCAATAATTAATTAACAACAAATTAATTTTCAATACCAAAAATTAAAAAGTAATTAAAAAAATTGCCAATTAATAATTAATTAACAGTAAATTAATTATCAATACACAAAAATAATTTCAATAATTACGTAATTACAATTAAATTACTTCCCACCCTATTCCCCTATAAACACACAACCCGCTCCGAATAATAAATTAATACAATTAATATAATTATCAATTAATCAATTAATAAAAATTAATTACCAATTAATAAAAATTAATTACCAATTAATAATTAATTAACAATAAATTATTTATCAATACCAATAAATAAAAATAAATTATTACATATTTACAATTAAATTACTTCCCACCCTATTCCCCTATAAACCCACAACCCACTCCGAATAATAAATTAATACAATTAATATAATTATCAATTAATAAAAATTAATTACCAATTAATAAAAATTAATTACCAATTAATAATTAATTAACAATAAATTAATTATCAATACCAATAAATAAAAATAAATTTTTACTTAATTACAATTAAATTACTTCCCACCCTATTCCCCTATAAACCCACAACCTGCTACAGAACTAAAACGCAAAATTAAATTAAAAATAATTAATAATTCCTAAAAATTAATATTTAATTTACTATAATTAAATTACTTCCCACCCTATTCCCCTATAAACCCACAACCCGCTACGGAATTAAATTATGCAAAATTTAAATAACATAAAATTCTTTACTTTAAAAAATTCAAACATACATTACAAAAATAATACATACTTTTAACACATATACTAACACTTAAAACACTATAAAAAATTCGATATTTTTAACAACTATGGGGCCCATTACGATACCCGGCGTAAATAAATCCGCCAGGCATGGAAGCGGCAAAAATCCACCCGCACACACCGCCTGAACACCGACCACGCCATTACGATTACACAAACCGAAAACCGCCATCGGCGGAAAAATCACACAAAATACCGCCCGCCATCGTCCGAGTCGGAGTCAAACCGCCCGCCACGGACGGAAACACGCACGACAACACAAAACCGCCCGCCCTCACGGCCGACACACCGCACGTGAAATTACGATCGCACCGCCATGAGCGCGGAAAAACCACAAATATACCGCCCGCCAGCGCAAACAACGCCGATGAGAATCGACACGGCAGAAGCCATGGCGCCAACGTACCTGCACAGAAACCATCCGCACACAAAACCAATAGCACACAACATGGCCAACAAGTCCACACAGCAAGGCACGCACAAATACACAAGCACAGTACACATCCCGAAAACACCCCCGGACAAACAAAAAATACAAAGGCCAGAACCCCAGACACAACACACCTGAAAACAACAGACCATGAGGACACACCCACATAGGTGAGTACAAAAGCAGCACTCCCACAGACCACAACCCCTTGCTACATTGCAAACCAGAGAGGAGAGGAGAGGACACAGTGACACAGCAAGGACAGCAGCACACCACAGAAACGCACACATCACAACCACCACCACCACCACCACCACCACCACCACCACACCCCGGCACCACAAACCCCCTGCACATTACACAACACACACCGCACCAGCACCACAAACACCATGGCACCACAAAGGATGCCCAAGTTCACGCCCATGGAGCTGACGGTCATGGTCGACGAGATCATCAAGGTGTACCCACAAATCTATGGGAACATGGTCCAGCACACACCACTAGCCACCAGAAACAGAATGTGGAACCGGATCGTAGACCAGGTCAATGCAGTCGGGACCCTGCCCAGGAACAGAGTCGAGATTAACAAACGTTGGAATGACGTCAAGAGCCTGGTCAAGAAGAAGGAGGGCAAAAACAGAGAGCTGGCTGCCGTCACTGGCGGAGGGAATCCCGCGCTCTTTAAGACCTTCAAAGCGTGGGAGGAGAAGGTGCGAGTCGTAATACATCCGGAGATCCTCGCCGGATTAGCAGGGGGAGTGGAGGCTGGTAAGTACAAACTAATGTATACCAGCACACCGCTATGTACTCACATGCGCAACTACCATGCCACAGCTCCCAGGGACAAACACCCCCATGTCCAGCACACAATACACAACACATCACACACACATGCAACAGACACTACCACACACAGCCCAAACCGAACAACTGTAAGATGCGTGGGGACATGTGTACACTCAGCCAGCCACGTCACCACCAACAGGTCCCCAAATATGCCAGAAGCGCCACAACGAGCACCCACCACACCCATGTGTCCGCCACAGCTGCACTAACCGACAAGTAACAGGTAAGTGGCAGGAACACAAAGTGCAGTGGGTGGGAGGGTGGACAGCCCAAGTACAACACACACCAGGCCCCAGTCCCACAGCACAGCAAGGAGGAGCATCCCCACACCCCACAGCCACGTGTCAGCCACCGCAGTGCACAACGACAGCCGAAAGGCAGACATCACGGTCCACAGCAATTGGTGTCAGTGGGTGTCCAGCCACCCCACGACCCACAACACCCCCCCACCCCCACAGACCTGCAACATGGAGCACCCCCGCTTAGAGCCATGTGGCATCCAGTACAGTGCACGCACGAACAACTTGCAGGTGGGAAACTGGACAGGGCTGGATTACTGGAGGCATGAGGACCATGACACGACCAACACATGGGACATGTCACGTAGCAGACGAACACGCAGCACCGCCCACCGTCACGAACAAGTGAACAATGTGCACACGGACATGAACAACAGACTCACACCCCACATGACCAATCACAGACATAGCAACACCCAAGGAGCCACGTCTGCATGCACAAGCCACACTGAATATAGTCCCACACGGCAGCCACTGTGCAACTCATCACACACAACCGAAACACCATTGAAGTCCTGTCCATGTAGCCCCTACTGCCTGTCAACCACACACCCCACAACTACGCCTATGTAAGACAAACAACACTAGACGCAACAGAGCGGAACAACAGAAATGCACACGAACACCACTGAACCCATCAAATTCACAGACACACCATGCACATACAACATACCATCCATCCCATCCGTCAGCCCCAGTCTCATGAAAGGCATGTCATCCGCACAGCTGCCACACATACAGCAGTCACGCTAAGACACATGCCCATGACCAACCATGTGCCAGAAGTCAATTAAGCGCACGACACACTGTGAGCAACAACACACAACATGGGCCACACCCCCGAGCACTGCAGTGATGCACATGGCACAGGGCAGCACGCACACCAAGGAGATGGGACAACTGCAATACGTTGGCTGGCACACAACTATCACTCACTCATAACGATGCGTCCAATGCCATGTCCAGTAATCACAACAGACCGCAAATATGCAGGCCATGTCAAGCATGCACACACCTCAAACCATGCACTGTCATGCTGCCACAACACATGTCACGTTCGGCACCCATGGCTCACAGCATGTACCCCAAAAGCATATCCCCTCCCAAATGCGAATCTGGGGCATGGCCCCCATGTTGCCATATGCGTTCCTAAGCGTTCCATTTGAACCCCAAAAGCATATCCCCTCCCAAATGCGAATCTGGGGCATGGCCCCCATGTTGCCATATGCGTTCCTAAGCGTTCCATTTGAACCCCAAAAGCATATCCCCTCCCAAATGCGAATCTGGGGCATGGCCCCCATGTTGCCATATGCGTTCCTAAGCGTTCCATGTGAACCCCAAAAGCAAAGTACAAACCAGACCCAGGATGGGCCAGGAGCCCACATACACCAGAGTCACAATGAGTAGGGGCACAGCAACACACCCATCGGCATGGCCAATCCCTCCCATGCCACATGTGCACAGCACACAGTCCCATTGCCTAGCACACACAACTACAGATGCCACAGCCACACACTCGCCTCCGGGAAACCCATGTACGAGATTGCACGAACTGCCAATGTCAGACGACAAATACATACTTCGCCAGGTGCAACACAATAACAAATCTCATTCTCTCCACAGGTGACGAACTGCCGGATGCTGGGGATGGAGACAGCAGCCAGCACAGCCAGCCCACAAGCCCCCAACGAGGACACACGGATCTGGAGGATCTGTCCTCCTCTTCGGACACGGACCACCAAGCAGGCCCATCTGGCGTGGCAGGGCCCAGCCGCTCCCCAGGACCCCTCCTACCCACCAACCCATCATCCAGGGATGCTGAACAGTCCCAGCCCCCTGCTGCCACTGTCGTTGCGGCCACACCCACGGTCATTGCGGCCACTACCACTGCCGCAACCGCCACCATCGCCGCACCGACCACCACCGCCACCACCACCACCACCACGTCTTCGCTGGCACCAGCCCCAGCGCAGGTGGTGGCCCGGCCGACTGGATCCACCCTGGGAGCCACAGCGAGGACCGTGGTGTGCAATGTGGCTAGTGGGCAGGCCGGTGGCAGCAGGACTGGTAGGAGGAGCAGGGTCAGGGAAACGCCAGCCTCCCCTGGGAGCCATGCCCTGCCTCAAATGGCCAGAGTCCTTGGGGCCTATGAGGAGGCCCAAGAACAATGGGTCAGGTCTGCTACAGACACGCGGGAGGTGCTGGGGGTGCTGAGGTCCATGGACGCCCATATGGGCCAATTTGTGTCCCGTATGGACCAACTCGTGGACCTCATGGGCCAGCTGGTGGTGGCGGTGGGGTCACAGGCAAGGCCAGCAACACCACCTCCGCCACCACCTGCTAGGGCGCAGGGTCGGGCAGCAGTGTCCACTTCCCCTGCATCCACAGCCAGTGAGCACACCTCACCCACCACCAGCAGGTCGCCACCACACCCCCCTCCCAAACGTGGAAGGGGCCGTCCGAAGAGGAAACAGATCTCCCGGGAGGACTTCGCACGCTCCAGTCGCAAGTGAGGCAGCCAGCCAGCCTTCCGCCAGCCTTCCTTGACCAGCCACTGCATTGACTTGCTCTACGATCCCACTCCACACAGCCATCTGGATGGCATGTGTGTGTTGGACTATGGACATAGAACCAGTGGTTACACCCTGATCATCACGCAGCCATGACCGACAGCTCATTGTCACTGCACGCACCACTTTTGTCATCACCTTACACACAATCACATGTCACAGTTTGTAATAAATGCACCTTTTTCACTAACTGCTGTTTGTGCCCTGTGTTTTATTTGTACGGAATACAACGGCCACCTTGGGCGGAAAGGCACCTGATGCGTGGCATGGCAATGGAATCCGGAGGGCCTGTAGGGACCTAGGGGTGGGAGACAGAACAGGAGCACATTCAATGAGTGTGTCACACACCCATCACACAGTACATGTCAACAACTACAAGCAATGTACACACATCGCACAGAGCAATAGGGCACAATGCCACAGTCACCAACAGTGGCATACTACCCTGGCCATGGAGCGTTGACACACTGCACGCAGTGAACATACGGCCACCCTGACACAGCACACACACACCTGCACAGATACAGACACATCATCCGTCGTACATGGACACTCACCGTCAAGTGAAGTAGCGGGCGATGAGCTGCTGCCGCACATTCCCAGCTTCCTCCTCTCTGCTGTCCACCTCACTCGAGCTGTCCTGGTCTGCGGGCTGGGGCCCTGGTTGATCTCCGTCATCCACAATGAGGGGATCTGCTTCCGAATGGCCAGATTGTGCAGCATGCAGCACGCCACCACTATCTGGCACACCTTCTGTGGGGAGTACGCCAGTGCACCCCGGTGCGGTCCAGGCACCTGAACCTGGACTTGAGGAGGCCAAAGGTACGCTCGACCACACGTCTGGTCCTCCCATGTGCCTCATTGTATCGATCGTCTGCTGGGGTGCGAGGATTCCTCAATGGACTGAGCAGCCATGCCCCATTCGGATACGCAGAGTCACCTGGGTGTGAGGGACACAGAGAACCGTTGCTATTCCAACTGGACAGGGGACAGCATCGCACAACCAGCACGCTACACCACTCCACATACTCACCGACAATACAGCCACGATCCTGTTGCAGATTGGCCATCAGTCGTGGCAAGATGCTGTTGCGCATTATGTGTGCGTCATGTGCCGAGCCTGGAAACTTGGCACACACGTGGGTGATCACCATGTCCGCAAGGCACACCACTTGCACATTCAGGGAGTGCGTGTGCTTCCTGTTGCGGTACAGGTGCTCAGTGGCCTGTGGTGGAACAAGGCCAACATGTGTGCAGTCAATGGCTCCCACGACGTGTGGGATTCTGCCAAGGGCATAGAATGCACCCTTCACTGCCGCCAATTCACGAGCCCTGGGGAAGCGGATGTACCTGTTCCGGTACAGCATCATGGCTGCCAGTACATCCCTCAGCACCTTGCTGAACATGGGCTGGGACATCCCTCCTCCACTGCCCACTGTGTGCTGGAATGACCCAGTGGCGAAGAAATGCATGGCGGCCATCACCTTAGCCGTGGGGGTGACAGCAGTCGGATACACCCTGCGGGGACGGAGATGGGGCTCTAACATGGCACACAGTCGATGCAGAGTTGGCCTGTCCAGCCGAAACTTCCTGATTACCTCTGTATCGTCCATGTCCGCCAGCAATTGGTATGGGCGGTCAATGTTCGGTCTCCGCCTGGGTTAAATGGCAGAGGACACATGTCAAAGCAACACGGCACATAGCAATTTCGCATACACATCACTGACATGACTGAGCAAGCACATGAGCCACAGCCCAGCTGTCAAGCTGGGACGGCACGGCCACAATACACTTACACAGGTCTCCCAACAATGGCAATGGCAAGTGAGACATACCACTGCCATGTGCATGCACATGGTGATCTAGGCCCCAATGACTTGCGGGGCGTGCTGATGGGGACTGACTGCATATTCGTCAAGCGGCAACGCCACGGCAACATGAGTGTCTGCTGAGCATGGAACTGCTTCCGAGGCTGGATGAGTATGGCACACGACGACGACGATGTGGCCACGGGCTGAGCGGCCAATGCAAGTGGGACCTGTGGCACGAGGGGATATGAGACAGTAGTAGGTGTCAGCACTGCACCCTATGTACAGCACTGTACGGATCACAGCTCCCGAAACATTGACTGGTGTCCACATTGACAGCCCCATGCCAAGACAGCTGTGTGCTTGCAGTCACACGTCACAGGTGAGAGGTTACATTGCACGTGCCAGGTGGCAGACGTACATAGTGGGAGCTGGCATGTGTGTGCATGTGTCTCCTGTTCAGGATCCACCAGATGGGCGCTGACTCTGTACTGACCATTGGACACAGCATGTTCCGTGGAAGGCTTGTGTGTGTGGGATGGTGGCACTGGATGTGCCTCCGTTGGGTGGGGGGCCATGCACAGGGCGGGTACGTCGATGATTGCGCATTGTTGGTCACGGTGGGTGCACCAACTAAGATGTGTTGCCCTGTGTTCAATTCCTATGTCCGCATGATGATGGACTGTGGATGTGGGCAGACTACACATTGGTCGATGTGCTGTCTATATGCATGTGCCTTCACACCAGGCACAGCTGCCCCTGCACATGTGACCCCTGCTGGACTCGCTGCTGGGTCTGTGGAGCTGATGCACCTTCTGCGCGTGGGGCGGACAGCTCTCCTCACTTCCCTCATTGCGCATGTCATGTCTTTGCCGCAGGTGACATGGATCATGGAGGGCCCACATGTACGCGTGGGTAGGCTACACATGATTGTTCACTGGTCGCCACCCCCAGTCAGTGTTTCGAATGGGAAGGTTGTCGTGCTGGTGGTATGTTCGATGTGGCGGATGGGCGGGCCTAGGTGCGGGCTTACATTCCGGACATGGGGGGTAGTTGGATTGGCGACTAGTTGCAGTACACACGGGACACGTCTCTTCCTTTCCACATCTGGGTCATCCCTTGTACTAACTGACAGTGATACAGTCATCTTCGCCCCAGCCCTCATGTCGTCCCCTCGCCCCCCAATATGCATGCTCACCTGCGAGGCTAGCGCTTGCACAGGCAGCCCCAAGCTCGCACCAGAGAGGGCAAGGAGTGTATGTGTGGGTCCAGGGTATGATGTGTGGCGGGACGCCGTCCACCTGCGTGGTGCCCCAAATGGAGACCCGGCCTGCATGGACTATGCATCACAGTCTTCGCCTTCCGGATCCGCCACCTGCGACACCCAGTGGCTGTGGCTGCCCTTGCGGCCATGCCGCGTCCGTCTGTGGCTGATGGCCCACACATTCACTCTTTGGCCTCTCTGGGGAGGGCTCGGGGGTGGTGGCGCACGCGCTTGCACTTAGTCGCAATGGCATGTGGCGTGGTTGGTATGATGGGCAATGGATGGGATGGTGCGAGCCACCTCCCGTGACGTCAGTGCTGCTCGTGCTGTGGTGCGTCCCCCTACACTTCCATCTGACTTGTGCCATGCTAGACGTTGAGGTTCTATTGCCTGCGTGATATGACCAGGAGGAGCGCGAGGAGACCTCTCACACACCATGCTCCACTGCCATCCCGTGCCCTGTATCGCCTGTGCGGATTGCCTATGTTGGGGTTACACCTGGTCGACTGGGGCTGTGTGTGCCTTGTCAAGGGGCATGGCGGGCGCACAACAGGATCCAGCTTGTCCACAGAGGGTGGGCTGAGGTGCGCCTGGTACCGCTTTGTACGTGTGCCCGGCTGCTGTGCACACACGTGTTCACTCCCCCGACAGGTGTCCTCTCACAATGCCCAGGGAAGCGGTGGTGTACTGTTCATGACCCCTCCCAACACGGCGTGCTCCAACTTGGCATGTGCGCATCTACCCGTCGCACCCACCCACCTGAGCACTGCGTCCATACGACTTCACACGACACATGTGTGTCTTCCACAGTAGTGCTACTCATTTGCGTTGACATCCAATACCAGTGGACTACATGGTCATGTCACGACTGCCGTGTACTTCACATACTCTCATCCTCTCTCATTCGTACTTGTGAAATGAGTCAGCGGAGACAGTTTTGGTTTCAAACATTATATTGAGTCTTCTGTCCTCTGTGATGCAGTATAGTGGACACTACTGGCAGCGGAATACATGTTGAGGATATACTGAGCATGATTACAAATGGGATAGGGTGTGGGGTAACATCTGCTTGGCCAAGGCTGTGCTAATGTACATTTACGTATAGCTGCGGAGCTGCGGACTTTGACACAGACGGTATACATGTAGCCTACCAGACCGCTCGGCATCATGGGCACAGTCCATCTCAGTTCCATGTGACAGGTTTGCTGCGGTTGTTCCTCATGCACGCGTGCATGTGAGATGACATCAGGGCATGTGCTTGCGTGCATGCAGCGGCGTGCCACTTGTTGTTGCACTGTGGTGGTTACTGGACATGTCACAGTCACTGGGGTCGTGTTGTTGTTGTATGCACTTGTCGTCCATGCAAAGGTCCTGGTATGGGATTCCCGGGGCGGGGGTGGGAGGGGTGCAGCACCCACAGACTCCAGGCGACCTATTCATGTCCACTGAGCGGTGTGTGTGTCCATGTGCGCTGGATTCATGTCGTGTCCTGGTTGTTCGTGCAGTTCCGTCCATGTGGGTGCGATACACAGAGCCCATGCCACTGCCTCCCACGATGCATGCGGTGTTCCTGGATGTGATGGGGAACAGTGTGCATGTCCCGGTCATATCCGATGTCATGGCGATGTCGTTGATGGTGTGGTTACAGTTGCCGGTCGTTTGGTATGGCTGTTGTGGTGGTGACTGGCCAGTCCGTGCGGAAGCTGAGCATGGGTGCGGGGTTGGACTTCATAGGTCACTCGGGGAACCTGCGTTGTGGTCCGACGTATTTACAGGTTGTCAGGTATGCGATGCCGTCCAGCAGGGCTTCCATGTCATTGGTGGTGTACATGTTTGCCAGCCAATGAAGCGGATGGTGGCTGTCAAGGTGTTGTTCGTAGGTTGTCCCTTGGAGGACCATGATGGGGCATGCTGGGTGACATTCGATGTAGCTGTTCTCGATGATCCGTCGTGTGGAGGCACAGTGGTTCCATTTCAGTGCGGGTGCGATGTTGGCCACATACGCCATGCCCCCATAGGCAGAGCAGGCCCTGTCGTGTGCGTCCAGAGGGAGGAGTAGTGGTAGCAGGTCCGCCTTCAGACATGCCGGGTTGGAGAGGCATATCTCGACGGGATGCTGGTAGGGACACCTCCGACAGTAGAAGACGGGCATGACGCAGCTGAACAATGTGATGCGGTAAGTCAGTCGGTAACTTACGTTCAGCAGGGACAGGAGATCGCATCCCAATGTATGTATCGTGTTGGTTTTGTACAGCTTGAGCTGTTCGGGCGTAGTTGGGTAGGTGTGTTGCGGTTGCCATTTCGCAGCGGTTCGTTGAGGTGGCGTGCTCCGGCTGTGTGTGCAGTCTGCAATGTGCACGCTCCGGGGTTGCTGTGAGCTCTGTGTAGTCGTAGGGAGACAGGACTTGTGTTCTGTTGGCTTGTTTGGAGGACACGGGCCCTCTTCCCACATGCTTCTCAGACAGTTCAAGGTCAGTGCTGTGTGACTCCTTCCAATTAACTTGCATGTGGCCGACATGGGGGAGTGTTTTCTTCTTTCTTCCCCGTCCGTTGTGTGCTTCTGTGATATGCGCTATCTGCCCTGTGGTCGGTCTCCTCGGCATGCCTGTGTTGGTCTATTCTTGGACAATGGCTGTATTCACCGGCTTCTGTCGTAGGGCTGTGGTTTCGGAGTTGGAATGGAAGGTCATTCAGTGCTGTCTGCTCTCCCTTGTGTGGGCGGCAGCCTGCCTTTCCGCTCTGCGTTGGGCCTTGTGTGTGGATGTTATTCTTGGGCCACCTGTTGTCGGTCCCCGGGCTCTTTGGTGTTCCGTTTCATGTGTCTTGTTCATATGTGCAGGGTGGTATGGGTTTTTCAGTGTGGTACTGGCGTTCCTCTTCCCGAAGGGGCCCTGCTTCTCCTAGTTGGTGTTGCCGCCGCTGTGTGCTTCGCCATGTTTGTTACACTGGGGTGTGTCCTGCTGTTGCGTGACTTCACTGACATGTGTGCGTCGGTTGTGTGGCGTTGGGTGTTGTCCGTGAATTGGGCGTTGGGGACATGTCTGTGGCAGGCCTGTCACGTGTCATGTGCGTTCGGGGTGGGGCTGATGTGTGTGCTGCTTGGTTGTGTCCCTGTGTCTGTGTGCGACGCATGCATGGCGCTGCGGTTGGCCTCTGCGTTGTGCGCATGTGTGGCGGCGTCATCGCCGCTTTGTGGCCGTGACGGGGTGGTTGGTTCCTAGTCCCAGGTGGTGTGTACACATGTGTTCCGCGATGTTAGGATTTGGCCTGTGTGTCATATGTGGATGCAATGGTGGATGTGTAGTGTACACGCGCTGGTGGGGGTTGTCCGCTTTTTCCGCCCTTGCACTGTGTGCGCTGTTTGCGTGCACTTGTTGTGTGTGTGCCTACCTGCGTCTCCGCGGTACGTTGCGTCCTTGGTGGTGCATCAGCAGAAGCATGGGAAGGGCCTGCAGTGCTGGATTCATGCCCGGGGTGCCGCTTCTTCGTTGTCCGTGCTCTGCGTCCGTGTTACCGCCTCTCTTTCACGTGCGGTGTCTCTTGGCCGTGGGAGCCGTTTGTTTGCGGCATCGTAATTTATGCGCCGGGCGGGGCGTGTTTCGTCGGACGGTGTGTGTCAGTTGTGCTGCGCCGCTACGTGAACGGGCGCACTTTGATGGCGGACGGTGTTGCTGGCTTGCCGGCGGTGTTTGGCCTGCTTTTCGCATCGTAATTGGGCGGGCGTGTGGACTGCTGCGTGCCGGCGGTAACTGGTGGTTTTTGCATCCGCCAGCACGGCGGTTGTGCTTCCGCCCGCCATCGTAATGAGCCCCTATATTATGACTGTCGATATTACTAACTTCGATATTATGAAAATCGATATTTCTTACCTGAATTTCGATATTCTGCACCACTATATTTTTGCAATTCGATATTCTGTCCATTCTATATAAAAAACTCGATATTCTGTCCAGTCGATATTTTTTTTCCGATATTGTGACTAGTTACCGTTTTTGCAATCTAGGCTTCAAACTCCCCCCATTAAAACGGTCTATATCACGCTGAAGAGGGATCAGTTCCCCAGGGGGCGGGGAGAGAGGGAGTGTCTGAAAAATGAATAAGGCCCTGGGTAGTACGTTCATCTTGACTGCGGCAATCCTGCCGAGCCATGACAGGGGTAGGCGCCGCCACCGTTCCAAGTCCTCAAGGACAGCGGACCTGAGTTTCGAGTAATTGGCGTGCACTGTTTTCGGGAGGTTCCGGGACAACACTATCCCTAGGTATGGGAGCTCGGTCTCTACCCAGTGGAACACGTAACGCGAGCGCAGGATTTGCTCCGTGTCAGGCTGGACAGTAAGATTCAGAATTTGCGTCTTTTGAAGGTTCATCTTGAAACCGGATAGAGACCCAAACCTATCCAACTCCGCAATGATAGCAGGGAGGGAGGAAAGGGGCAGAGCAACCGAGAATATAAATTCATCGACACAGAGGCTGATCAAGTGATGATCAGCTCCGAACTTTATGCCTACCGCAGTGGGGTCGTCCCTCAATCGTTAGGCAAGTGGTTCCATGTATAAAGCGAAGAGGAGTGGGGAAAGCGGGCAACACTGTCTCGTACCCCGTCCCACACAGAATCCCTCCAATCTCACACCAATAACCCGCACGGTGGCTCTGGGTGCGCTGTAGATACTATGGGGCCGATTCCGATTCGGGCCGGAAATCTCTCCGACCGAGCCAGACCCGGAGAGATTTCCGACCGAATCGGACTCTGGCAGTCCGACCGAACGAGTACGATGCGCACGCATGCCATCGGACTCGAGTCGGTCGGACTCCCATTGAAGTCAATGGGAGCCTGTCGTACAACGCGTACGCGGGCTCCCATTGACTCAATGGGTGCGAGGCGGACAAGGGCGCCCCCTACAGCATGTACGCGTCCATGCGCATCGCGGCGTACATGCACAGGTAGGGGACCCATGGGTCCCCCTGTGTGCGACTCGCACGCCTACGCGTACAGGGGGGTCCGACGCGGACCCCCAAAGTCCGGCTCCGACAGCTCTTCCGAGCCGGACGGCGCGAGTCGGTCGGACTGCTTGCGGCGCGCATTGTACTTACCCGGCCGGGATACGTCTCCATAGCGCGGTGCGAGTCGTGTCCATGCGAGTCGGTAGGAGCGTGTTGAAGCCGCGTTCGAGTCGGTCGGAGATTTCGTGGGTGCCTGCATCGTACTCGCTCGGCCGGACCCGCGTACGATTCGGTCGGGAAACAGGGCTCCGAATCGGATCCGGTAAATCCGAATCCGATTCGGAGTCCTACCGGCCGAGATCGGAATCGGCCCCTATGTATCCAGCTCATGAAACTCTCGCCCATCCCAAAGCTTCTAAGGGTCGTAAAAAGATAGGGCCAGTGCACTCTATCAAACGCCTTCTCCGCGTCTATAGCTAGGAGAAGGGCCTCCTCACGAGAGCTCTGAACCTTATCGATAAGATGGCACACACGCTTGGTATTGTCGTCACATTGTCGCGAGGGGACGAACCCGGCCTGGTCGGGGTCGACCAAGCCCGGCAGCAAAGGACCCAGGCGATGTGCCAAGACTCCTGCAAACAATTTGGCATCCACGTTAAGTAAGGAAATTGGCCTATATGAGCTGCAATGTTGGGGATCTTCCCCAGGCTTTGGGATTACCGATATAGTAGCTTGTAACATAGACTCAGTCAGTGTACCAGTTTCTGCGAAGGAGTTAAAGAGATGGGTTAGAAGGGGCGCTGATTCTTGGCAGAATGTCTTAAAGAAAATGGAGCTGAACCCATCCGGGCCCGGGGATTTCATGGATTTAAGCCTTGCTATAGCGGATATTACTTCTTCTATCTTAATAGGTTGATCAAGTGCTTCAGACTCCAGGGAGGGGAGCGGTGTGATCACAGCGGACTGGGTGTACAATTGGGGGGCCCGAGCCATCCCAGAATCTCCCTTATAAAGGGTGGCATAAAACGCCTGAAATTCTGCAGTGATTTCCAGGGCGTTGGAGGTCGTTTGGCCCGAACATGTGTGGATAGCTTTGACTGCGTGTGCATGCTGCTTACTGCGCAGGCAATTAGCCAAGATCTGCCCACCTTTATTAGTACCAACATGAAATTTATGTTTGAGGCAAAGCATTGCATATTCCGCTCTATCCAAATCAAGACGCTTGAGTTGGAGTCGAGCCTGTTCCAGTTTGCGTCAGATTCGAGGGGCTCCAGTGCGTTTGTGGATGGATTCGAGCTCTAAAACCGAGTTTCCCAGCTCCTCCCTCTTGTTCCTTCGGACTTTATTGTCATGAGCAGCTTTCGCTATAAAAGCACCCCTAATTACAATTTTGAGGGTCTTCCAGATGGCGGAGAGGGGGACTTTGTCAGTGTCATTGATGTCTAGGTAATCTGTGATTGTTCCCTATGAGTTCGCATCTACTTGCACCCATATTTATTATATTGGGTTATTTGCCGGGTGGTCTCCACTGCTGCTTGTATCTTTATACCCAATCCCACGATCAAGGCCGTATGCTAATCATCAGGTTTCTGTCTTCATGAGTCCCACCCTGTTTGGCTTCGTCCTGATGAAGGTGTGACCCAGACTAGGGTCAGACACCGAAACGCGCGTCGGCGCTGGAGCCTTGTGTCGCCCCCATTTCTATCTCCCTCTGGGGAAAGAAATTGTGTTACTGAACTGCACGAGGAGTGAACAACTGTAAACTCCCGATATACAATTGTCTATGTTATTACTGCATTGCATTTGGTGTGATTTGACCTTGGGGAAGACTTTTTGGTGATTTTGGACTATTGTTACTGTTATTTAATGATTTTGTATGTGTTGAATGGTTTGAGTATGTATGAGTATGTGGTTGTGTGATGGTTAGACAGAATGAATGTGTGTGACTCATGATATTCATTGATATTAACCTTTTGAGATTTTACTTAAAGATCTTTTTCTGTACCATATGGACTAAATAATAATAATAAAGAAATATATATTTTTCCAATTTATGTGTACGTATCACATATGGGATGACAGTGTGTTTGTTGGACCTAGTTCTCTTTATCGGTGATGTATTCGCACCAATTTAAGTAAAACTTGGGCAGAGGGGTGTGTGTTCTCTGCACTGTATTGTAATCTGTGATTGTTCGTCTAATTGAGGATATGACCTCAGGAGAGTGCAATAACGTCTTGCATAGGCGCCAGGGTGGACGCTGTGGTGAGGGTGTGTAAGTTGTGAAGGTGAGTGTAATAGGTGCGTGGTACGAAAGTGAGCGAGGTTCAATGGTGGAATCAGAAATTTGTGCCCAAGCTGAGGGAGAGGCCAAAAAGTGGTCCAGGCGCGCATAGGTTTTATGCACTGCAGAGTAAAACGTATAGTCACGAGTGTCAGCATGTATAAGGCGCCATACATCACACAGTCCGCAGTCGGTTAACCATTTCAGACCTTCAGGGGAGAAGGCCCCTGTCTGCCCCACCCGTTGCCCGGAACGGTCCCGTCCCCCATCCATAACCAGGTTGAAGTCGCCTCCCACAAAGATAGCCTGATCTGGAGATTGAAGGGTCCCTGCCAGTGCATCCATGATAAATTTCTCCTGCCCTTCGTTGGGGGCGTATAAAGAGGCGATTGTGAAATGGAAAGTGCCTGGCTGCGCCCGAATTGCCAATAAGCGCCCTTTGATCTCATAGCATGCACCAATAATTGTCCCTTGAAAGTGATTGGAGAATAGTAAAGCCACCCCACCCCTCTTCCCCCTCCCAGCCGACCAGAACTGATGTGGAAATTTCCTACTCTGCATTCTGTATGAGTCTTTTGCTAATAAATGCGTTTCCTGAAGTAGACATATATCCCCCTGTGAGTGCTCTAAAAGAGAGAGTATCACAGACCTTTCAGTGGGGTTATTAAGGCCTTTTACATTGAAACTGATTAATTTAACCGCCATAGTGTGGGTAGTGGCGAAGGCTATGTGGGGGAATGTTGAAGGCCCGAAATGCCCGCTGCTCCGTGGACATGGTCTGCATGTCAAGGGAGGGGACGGGTGACGGCTTGGACATAGCCCTCCAGATCCGAACCTGTAGGGGCCCCCGTATGCAAATGTTGTTTCTCTGCGATCTGTTTTCTAAATCTTCGGCATGGGCCTGGAGGTCTAGTTGTAGATCTTGCAGGCGAATGATCTCTTGCTGTAGAGCTTCAATTACGGCGTCTCTAGTAATGGAGCCCTCCTCCAAGGCCGCCACTCGCTCCCCCACCTCGTCAATGTCTCAGCGTACCTCCCTGAGCTCCATAGTGAGGTCTTTTTTAACTGTCTGGAGATCCTCCCTCAACGTTGCGAATAGTGCCTCCAAGAATTCACGCGTCACTGAACCGTCTGCACCCCCTTCGCCGTCTGACTGCTTAAAGTCCTCAAGGGTGGTTTTCTCAGAGTGAGAGTCCGCTGCGCCTTTGTTGAACATATCTGTCCTTTTTCCCTTTGGTAGAAGTCATGGCTGCTCACTAGTACGTCGGAGGGGTGCAGCGTCTCACTAGTACGAAGTAGGCCTCACTGGGTGTCCCTCTAGATACAACAGGCACTGATGAATGATTTCCGGCCTCTGCATTCTGTTCGCCGTCATTAGCCGGTCCTGATTAGCTCTTCCTGGGTAGACGGCCGTGCCCCAGTGGGGATGCTGAATCCTACTGCATCCAAACAGCAATTGCCCAGTGCACCGTAGCCGTCCTCCTGCAGAGGCCACCCAAGCTCACAAGAGGCCAAATGAGTTGCCAAGGTCTTCCGGAGCCAATGCATCGTGACGTGCTCCACTAGAGGCTCCCGGCTGCCGGTCGTGGTCCAATCAAGACCGCCATGGCCCACAGAGACAGAAGCGGAGGTCTCTTCCTCTTGGATGTAAGGGTAGGCCCCAAGGCGCGACCCAGGGAGGTCGAGGAATATTGTGCCCAGAGACTCTGTTAGGGGCGATGTTAGGAAGGGGCTATGGCGGGGCCTCACCAAGAACCATAGGCCGGAGAGACGGTCCCTTGCTGATCGGCTCTTCCAGCGCACGGGATAGGCCCATCCAGCAGGCCCGTTGGGAAGTTCAAAGGCAGGGGCATTCCTGTCTCCGCTCACGCCACACTCTTCTCCCCCTCTAGGGACCGGTAGGGCCAAGGCGCATACGGCAGCAGGATGGCGGGGGGCAGGAGGGCAAGCGCCGGATCAGGGATTACCTCCAGAGGTCGGGCCGGCGTATGTTCACTTGCCGCCACCGCACCACAGGCGACGTCCCTCCGCTAGGCTGCTCCCGCTCCTGCGCAGATGCCCGACCGGGGAGGCAGCTTCTCCGTTACTCACTGCCGACACAGCAGTGCTGGGAGCCGGGCACCGGACCGGGGAGCAGACAGCAGCCACCCTGTGCCAAGGACAGCCCCAGGCGGAGGCCCGACCACCGTTGCCGCACCCCCACTGCCGCACCCAGCCGGGGATGCCTCGCCTCCTGCCAGGCCGCAGCAGGCGCCCGCTCCATTCTCCGTCGCTCCGGGGACTGGCGCTATATCGCGGCTCCAGGTGCTCGGCAGGCACCCTCTGGTTGTTCGCTGACCCCCACCGTGCAAATTCAGGCGAGGGGGCCGCTTTGAAAAGTGCGAAACATCGGGCGGGGACGGAGCACTGGAAAAACGTGACCATTCACTCCGCCATCTTGGACACGCCCCAGGGATACATTTTACAAAGAGTAGGTGCACTGTGAATTAGAATGCATATGATACATGTACACAGAGTAGGTATTCTGTGAATTAGAATGTATGGAATACATTTTACAAAGTGTATGTGTTCTGTGAATTAGAATGCATGAGATACATTTTATAAAGTGTACGCAAAGTGAACATGTTCTGTGAATTAGAATGCATGGGATACATTTTACAAAGTGTACATGTTCTGTGAATTAGAATGCATTGGATATATTTTACATAGAGTAGGTGTTCTGTGAATTAGAATGTATGGAATACATTTTACAATGTGTAGTTGTTATGTGAATTAGAATGCATGGGATACAGTTACAAAGTGTACGTGTTCTGTGAATTAGAATGTATGGGATACATTTTACAAAGTGTAGGTGGTCTGTGAATTAGAAAGCATGGTATATAGTTTACATAGTGTAGATGTCCTGTGAATTAGAACTCATGAGATACATTTTACATAGTGTAAGTGTTTTATGAATTAGAATGCATGGGATACATTTCATATAGTGTAAGCTTTCTGTGAATTTGAATGTATGGGATGCAGTTTATATAGTGTGGGTTTCCTGTGAATTAGAATACATTGGTGTTCTATCTATGAACTGCTCATTGAATTATAGTTGTATTGAATACATGCATTTTGCAGAAGAACTCTGTGCATAGGGTGCTGAACCTTGCTAGCATTCGTCTATGAAAAAATATAATAATATCTCGAATATCATGGATCCTCGTACTCTAAAACAACCATGTCTATTCTTAGCTAGCTCCTTGCTACACTATCACTCCCTCAGAATGCTCCATGTTGAAATATGTTTCAGGGCATTATTGTGTGGTCTCTGGAAATTGGACTGGTAATTCTGGCCCCTAGAGTTACTGTAATGAAGAAATGGGTAATAATCAGAGACTTGGATGTACTGCATCCAAATGGCCTGGTTAGCCCTCATTTGCAGCCTGATTTTCTCCCATAGATTTTGGCCAGAGTCCTGAGGGGATATTGTAGGGACCTGTGGTGTATTTGCATTACCAGCAACAGGATGGGCCGTTATCTAGTCCATCCGACTAACACATGAGGGCCATGAAGGCCTTTGACTAGGAATACCAGCATCCTCACCCTAGGCATTGGTTTTGCATAAGCAACTGTAAATTAATTGCAATGAGGGACTAACGCGTTAAATTCAAACTCTGACCCAGTTTTTGTTCTGCTGAGCCACTCTACATTTAGATAATGTTTTAATTATTTTACCACTTTCTTACCCTCGTTCTCCCTCTTTTCTCTCTCCTTTCGCTTTTTTTCTTTTAACTAAACCTAATATGGCTTGGACTACTACTACATTGTCCTCGTTTTGCAACTGGGATAGTTAATTCCATAAAGATTTGCTTTATTATGTTATCACATGCAATAATAACATTCTTTCTTTTATACTGTTTAATTTCTTTTTCATTCTATTGTGGTGTGATTTGGTTTAGATACAATTTGTAACATGTTTTGGTAAAATAGATTTTTTTATTTTATTTTTAGCGTTACCTGTGCAATGTTTTTCAGCTGCAGTGCTGCCATAATGCTTTAGCACATTGCATAAGCTGTTGCTTTATGTGTGTAGGTTGACCCTTTGGGAAATATTTACTAAAGTAGTATTTCCACTTAATCATTATTTGAAACTGGGGACCCCCACTCAATCATAATTGGAATCCGGGAACCCCCAGTGAATCATTACCGGAAGCCAGGAAACCTGACCTGGGTGTTTTTGGTGATTTGAACTGCAAAACAATACGGAAAAGTAGAGAAACAAACATTCATCAAATAAATATACAAATGATGAAATATATTTTTGATTCACAAACACATTTTTTTAGATTTAAATTTTGATTTTAATGGAAGGTTGGAGCTTTTCTAAATTTATTTAGGGACGCTCATCATCCACACTATATTCTATTTGATGCACTTTCATTCCTAAACATTTAAAGAACGTTTTAAAATTTTCAATTTTACACTGTTTAATTTATATAAACTTTATTAATCTGTTAATATTGTTTAATTTTCTAAGTAGTTGCGGACCCATGGGCCCTCAGACCACGGGTTAAGAACCCTTGTGATAAAGCATTTTCCTATAGACAGAGAATGGGTAAACCCTTTGATACATCTTGTCCTTTGCGTGATAACAGAAACTATATTTTCAGAGGGACTAGACCAAGCCACTTTCACAAACCCTGCTAGGGTCACATCCCCTTAAACTGCTGCATGATTAAAAGCAATTGCTGGTTGCGCTTTTCAATGTTCTGCTGTTCCTCTCTGAGCTTTTCTTGATCACGTAGAATCTCCTCCTAGAAAGAAACCAAAAGTGAGGTCCATATCAAATACATCAGTCCTTTCAAGTTATATCCTCCACTTACATTCATAACCATGATTATTGCAGTGCATTAGCCTTCAAAAATCTTGTTTTTCATATTTATTTTAAACTGAATGTTTGTTATATATAGTTTGAATCTTTTATGCAGAACCCAAGCAGAATCCTTTACAGAGTGTAATATATCCTACAATACCCATCATACTTGAAAAACCATAGGTACGAATGAGAAATTGTTTTATCTGATTGCATATGTATATATAACCTATGTAATACCCTTCATTATGAATTCTTTGATAAAAATCCAGAAATCTTCCGTATGGGGAAATACAGATAACATCAAATTAAACTGCATATTAAAAAGTGCAATTACTGTGAACATTTCCCAGCATTTCTACAAGCAAATATTCTAAAATTGTGGCATTTTATGATATGGTCTAATGTTGCATGTATAAAAATCACCCGCAAAATCCCTGCACACGCGAGAACACCTTGGAATCTTGCATTTAAGCCCTGTCAAGCCTGAAAAGTATTGTCACTTGGTAGCATTGTCATAAAGTCAGAACGACCCACTTGAATACCCCAGGGTACTCTGGCAGACTCATTCAGCCACCCCAAACTGGCACAGCCAAATAGCCAGTCGTTTTGGAGCCAGACTAAAACCAAATCCAGCACCATCATTGAGTACAAAGGAGATTATTTGTTGACTCCATATTCAAAAGATCACAACCACGGCATCCACCAGGAAGTTCAAACTCAAATCTGCCAACCAGGACCTTAGGATCATGGCCAAAGAGGATATTAGAGCGGAGACTCACCTCTTTTAGCACCTGATAGTTAAGACCTCCCACAAAATGCACTCATGGTTGGGGCAGAACATCAGCAACATGGTAAACCCGATAGTCGTCTTCACTTGGGAGCTTGATGACTTTAAAAAGCATTGGCACAATCTCTAGAGGAGTCTCTGTACCACCATACCTGGCAGCACTGCATAGTTTTCACTGAAGGAGAATGCGCCTAACCCTGATTACTCTCAGCCCATTAGAGGACAAGGTTCTAGGCCTGGAAGATATCAGTGGAGGTATTGAGGCTGGAGGTACTTCACAGTCAGACGTATGTACAATTGATTTACTACACTGCTCTATCATGTAGAAATTACATCATAATGGGTTCGTGTGTGGGGCACTAACATCCATAAGGTAAACATACAGTGTTTGTGTATGTTAACATAACCAAAGTCCTGTCCAATTACACTGGTCCCAGGGCTCGTATCCTACACACGCACCTCCAGGTACCTCCTGCAGGAATGTCTGTGGTGAGGACCTGTAGGAAAAGTAATACAGTGTGGCTTCAACTGACTGTAAGACCAAAAGTTCACTGCATACCACAGTTTGACTGGTGGGAGTATGAATTGAACAATGACAGAACCATAGCTGAAACCTTGATGGCCTTGATGAGGTATGAAAGTAATGTCCTAAAGATGTTGACAGTTATGACTGATAGCCAAGATACTGGATGTGTGGGCATGTAAAATACTGATTATCACATCCTTTTGTAGGTGACTCCCATCATGAGGAATCAGATGGAAATTAAGGTCTCTTCAGTGATCCTGCACTTGAACCCACAACAGTTGCTACCATCAAGCCAGCACCTCCATCACTACAGCTACCACCAGCAGGTCAGACACTGCCAGATTCGGAGCTGTGAGAAACAGTCCAACTTCCACCACTGCTGCCAGTAGCAGGTGAGCCACTGCTACTACCTCATAGCTGCTCTTCTACCACTGCAGCTGATACCACCACCCTTGCTGTGGATATCGTGGCTGGCGAGGAGGTGTTGAGATACATGCAGCTAGAGGACATCATCCCCATTACTCAGGAGGAAGATGGTACAAAGGAGTTGCCACTGGGTGGAGCAGAAGTGAGAGGAAAGGGGTATCTACTGAGCCATGAAGAGGTTCATGACAACTGACAGATAGCAGCGGGACAAGTGGAGAGGGGGCAAGCATTCAGCAGCCTGACCAGACGTCTGGAGTGACAGTAGATGACCCTGTCTCAGATGCTAAACTTTACCACTCAGGACAGTTCCACACATCGTTTTCGTCCCCTTTCCAATCCTCCCACATGCCCCACAAGACAGCAGAGGATGTGATTAGCCTAAGTGGCATAAACTCCCATAATCACACTTACTAAGAACAATGAACAAGGTGATGTACAGGGCTGTCAAGGCAAGGTGGGTGTAGGATATAGCATCCATGTAAGCTCATCTGAAGTTAACGTGGTTGGTAGGATGAAGAATCCAGGGCTAAGGGGTGGTGGGTGTAAATAGGGCAGTATAACAGAGTAGTACGCAGACAGGCCGGCCAATTGGGGTTAGGGTAGTTGGTAAGATGAGATGATATGAAACTGAAGTGTTGGGGGTATTCACTTTTAACAACAAATTTTCCAATCGTTTGATATGTGTTATGTGTAAGTAAATGTTATTATTGTTATACCGGTCAGATCGGATATAGTTAACAACAATGTTGTTGCTGCAGCCAGTATTTTTGGTATGCTGTCAATATCAGATATGTCCCTCTTCTCCTTCTTCATCCTTGTTACTTGTATTTTATCCTCCTCCTCTAACACTGACACGCATTACTTTTCTGCAATGTTGAACAGCACACACCAAATTATGATTGTGAGACACACTCTACGGTGCTTATACATTAAAGGTTCCACTTGTGCTGTACAGACAACAGAAACATGCCTTTAAAAGTCCAAATGAATGCTCATTTTCTTTGCATGTCGTGGTGTGTGGCATGTTGTATGCTTGCTCAAGTGCATTCAGTAGCTCTTGAAGAAGGCCATGAGCCATTGTATCTACATCTATCCAGAGCCACCTATATAGGATACACAGGCGGTTATAAGTAAACAACAATGCAGAAAAATGTATTTTTAAATGTAAGAAAGCATTTCTCTATTCATGATACTGGGAACAGCCATTTAACTATTGAGATGGTAAGCTGTTTACCAAGCATTTGTAACGTGTACAAATAAGCCTTTGTTTATTTGTATCTTCACATGATATCACCATAATAGAAATGTAATTCCATACCAGACATTCTGAGGAGGTGGGGTCTGTTGGTGTACTCTCTAAGTAGCCATTTCCTGAGCAGGTGATGGTCTCTGTGACGTATGGTATTCAACTGTTCCTCTCGATCACGGGTTCATGTGTGGGATCTAGAAATCTGACACAGCAATGTGTAAACCACAGGTCTCCCTCACAGATCACCTGCACATTGATCCTGTGCGGCATCTTTGTAGCTGTGGATTATTAAATTCAGCAAGGCATCTGTATTTTGGAAAATGTGAGCTATGCCGGCTTATGTGCCATACCCATTGTTGACAGCAAGAACCAGTTGCAAAACAATGCAGAGCTGCAAGTCATATGACGAAGGGCAGTCTGCATCCCAATATTTGGTTCCAGTGCACCTTTAATGGCAGACACCATGTGGGTTGTGGTGCCATTATCAACCCTATAGATTATGAGGACCGGAGGTTCTGACATGTTGCATCTAGAGATTTGTTTTCGCTCTTTGGCTTTGTGCAGCCTGCGTCTCTTACTCCTACAGCATAACATACTGAATCATGCTGGGATATGTTGAGGCATAATGAAATACCCGTTCAGGGTATCATTATTGTGCTTTTTATGCTACTGCTATGTATTGATGGATTTGCACATCATTTTTATTGGCTCTGTGCATTTTTTTTAGACTTGCTGTGCTCTTATATTGTTTCCATCTTTGGTAATGAATGCAATTATTCAGGACATTCTTCTAGGTTGCGGAGGCTTTCTGGGGTAATTTTGCCTGTCTGACTGTGGCCCATAAAGCTTGTGATAGTTGGGTGTTTATGCAAGTTATTAAACCATCGACGACCAAGACCATAGCACTGACCCAACACCCCCAACCAGCGACGCCATCCAGCCAACCCTCCTCACCTGGACCCCTCTCACCACAGAAGACACCGCAGAGACTATGAAAAGCATCCACTCCGGAGCACCACCACTGCCTACCGCACATCTTCCACAGGGCCGCCATGGCACCCGAACTACAACGATCGATCAACTGCTCCCTCAAGACAGCCACATTCCCCAATGACTGGAAATGCGCAGAAGTCAGATCCCTCCTCAAGAAGCCCTCCGCAGACCCGACAGACCTCAAGAACTTCAGGCATATCTCTCTTCTCCCCTTCGCCACCAAAGTCATCGAGAAAGTCGTCAACACCCAGCTAGCGCACTTCATAAAATCCAACCACATCCTTGACACCTCTCAATCCGGATTCCGCAACAACCACAGCACTGAGACCGCCCTCATAGCTGCCACTGACGACATCCGCACCCTCCTCGACCAGGGCCACACAGCAGCCCTCATCCTCCTAGACATCTCAGCAACCTTCAACACCGTCTCCCACCGCACACTGGCCGCCAGACTCCCCGACGCCCGCATCCAGGGAACTGCCTTAGACGGGATTCGATCTTTCCTCTCAGGCAGAACACTGAATAAGACTCCCGCCCTTCCTCTCCAAACCTATAGAGATCAGATGCAGAGTACCCCAAGGATCCTCCATTAGCCCCACGCTTTTTAACGTCTACATGGCTCCCCTCGCAACCATCGTCAGAAAACACGGACTCAACATAGTCTCATACGCCGACGACACCCAGCTCATCCTTTCCCTCACCAAGGAACCGACATCACCAGGCACAGTTTCCAAGAAGGGATGAAGGACGTCACAATCTGGATGAGCAGCAGCTGCCTGAAGCTCAACTCAGATAAAACAGAAGTCCTCATCCTCGGCTCCACCCCCTCTGCATTTGACAACACCTGGTGGCCCCTGCCCTCGGAAACCCACCCGCCCCTACGGACCATGCCCACAACCTCGGCATAATACTCAACTCTTCACTCACCATGAACCGCAAGATAAATGCTGTGTCCTCCACATGCTTCAACACCCTCCGCATACTCCGCAAGACCTTCAAATGGATCCCCCCCGACTCCAGGAAGACCGTCACACACGCACTCATCACCAGTAGACTGAACTACGGAAACGCGCTCTACTCCGGAATCAACAAAACACTCCTCCGCAAACTCCAGACCGTCCAGAACGCCGCAGCCAGACTCGTCCTTGACATCCCACGACATGACCACATCACCCAACACCTACGCGACCTCCACTGGCTCCCAGTTAAAAAAAGAATAACCTTCAAACTGCTCACACACTCCTACAAAGCCCTCCATAACACTGGACCCCAATACCGCAACAAAAGAATCTCCTTCCATGCCCACAAGAGAAACCTCTGTTCGGCCGACATAGCCCTAGTCACGATCCCCAGCATTCACAGGGCCAGAACGGGTGGCAGATCCTTCTCTTACATTGTGGCCAAGACCTGGAACGAACTCCCCCTCCGCATCAGATGAAGCCCGACACTGCACCTATTCAAAAAGGATCTTACGACCTGGCTCTTCAGATGACCACGGAGCTGCTCAAACCCCCCACCCAGAACCTTGAGACCCTTACGGGTGAGTAGCGCGCTTCAAAAATCCTGTTTGATTGATTGATTGAACCATGTGCTATTGTATCTCATACAGTTTAATCACATGCAAATTTACTGCACTCAACATCTTTGCATGCAGTAAAAACTGCATGCAATAACATTGCATGCAGTAAAATTACATGTGGACTTCTAATCAAGCCAGCTGATTTCAATGTGGATTTTTATCCGATCCATGTGGTAATGGTTTTACTGCATTTTCAGAACGAGGGCCTTTACGTTCTACCGGAGAGGGTTTAAACATTTATGACTACAATGAACACCTCATTTTGTAACAGAGATCCTCAAGTTTTGCCCATATTTACACACCACTCAGATTTCATGATGCAACCTTGGCTACGTCTAAACAAACAAAAAAGTGATTTTAAGCAAAGTAGGGAAAAAGAGTAAGAGGCCATGCAGATATCACACACTTGAACTTTTTCGAATAGTCCCAGAGTATAAAATCTGACTTACAAGAATTGAGCGAACACAGGGATGGCAAAGTCCATATGTAGCACTAAAGAAGATCACAAAATCGAGGAATGTTTAAGAAAAGAGAACAAAGGGACATACCCAGAAAAAAGCCATCACAATACATTGCCATATACCATACCTACAGACCTTACACCGCACATGGGCAATGCCCCATAAACCTGATCACATCCAACATGAAACAAACTACAGTAAGAAATACAAATGGCAAAAAGTCTAAGTGCAAACACAACAACACAGTGCCATCCAAAATCATTTTAAAACAATGCACCGATTACCGTGTCACAATGTTGGTGGAAAATACTAGCATGTATTCTCTTCACATATACCCTTGTGTGAGGTATCACACATGCCCACCAAATTGCATGTAAGTTGCAACACACAGCACACATATGTAATAGCCATTAAGGACAAGAAAACATCAGTGAGAAGAGAAATTACACTTTTTGTGCTAAGTAGAAAAAGTATGAACATAATGCATTTTAGTACCCAGGTGTAAGTACAGCCGCTGTGCGTCACACTCATCCCTCAATGTTCACAAGAGCACAACATTTATCATTCACCTGTGCCCACACATGCACACAGAAATACACATACACACTCACACAAACACACGCACACACACACACACACATTAACGCACAACAAGATGCAAAGCAAATAGGTAGTATGGCATAAAGAAACAAGTACCCAGACCTAGATCCATGAAGGTGTCTATAAATACCTTTGTAATCCACCACATGCATAGAATCACGATACCTACAGATTAAAGCCACCACGAGAATACCCATAACAATATCAAAACTGGACCCACCAGTCCACATTCCAGCAAAGAAACGCCTATGTAACTTCATAGGAACAACACTAGCACGGTACATTGTGTGCAAATAAGCGGTGTGGCAATGGACACAGTCCAGCAAATTACAAGACAACAATGCCCTTAATAAGCTGAAAACCTCCCTATCACTATTCAAAAGAGCACACTGTTTGCTCACAAGGTGGATCTGGGTAGCCTACACAGAGGAAGCCGCATCCCAACCAAATCTCATCATAATCACTTGTTTATTCTCACGTTATGCAATACCAGTACCTGCACATACACCCCACCCACTCCTCGCTTTTATTTAGACAAAATGAATAGTTAGATAGACATAGAAGACACTTGTCTACCATTCAACCTCGAGAGACAGATCTCACTTGAATCCAACCATCATCAACTCGTGCAAAACATTGGGCCACCACTCAAAATAGCCTGTAAACTATTGTTGCATTATTGTCAGTAATGCAAAAGGCACCAAGTGCCAGTAGAGGCCTCGATGAAAACTAGAGAAAGCTAGATATTATACAGAGCAGCAAAGTGAAAACTTCTAATGGCACTCCAATGACGTATAGAATCGAGAATTCAATCAGCCACCTAAACAGCATAAGAGCTGCTTGCATGGCATCCCCGCAGAAGCTAAGGGCCACACCACATAATGAAAGGAAAAGTAACTGAAAGGCACAGTACCACAGAAGACCATACATATGAGACCAGCGCCACAGTGTCCATCCTGTTTGATTGATTGATTGAACCATTTGCTATTGTATCTCATACAGTTTAATCACATGCAAATTTACTGCACTCAACATCTTTGCATGCAGTAAAAACTGCATGCAATAACATTGCATGCAGTAAAATTACATGTGGACTTCTAATCAAGCCAGCTGATTTCAATGTGGATTTTTATCCGATCCATGTGGTAATGGTTTTACTGCATTTTCAGAACGAGGGCCTTTACGTTTACCGGAGAGGGTTTAAACATTTATGACTACAATGAACACCTCATTTTGTAACAGAGATCCTCAAGTTTTGCCCATATTTACACACCACTCAGATTTCATGATGCAACCTTGGCTACGTCTAAACAAACAAAAAAAGTGATTTTAAGCAAAGTAGGGAAAAAGAGTAAGAGGCCATGCAGATATCACACACTTGAACTTTTTTGAATAGTCCCAGAGTATAAAATCTGACTTACAAGAATTGAGCGAACACAGGGATGGCAAAGTCCATATGTAGCACTAAAGAAGATCACAAAATCGAGGAATGTTTAAGAAAAGAGAACAAAGGGACATACCCAGAAAAAAAGCCATCACAATACATTGCCATATACCACACCTACAGACCTTACACCGCACATGGGCAATGCCCCATAAACCTGATCACATCCAACATGAAACAAACTACAGTAAGAAATACAAATGGCAAAAAGTCTAAGTGCAAACACAACAACACAGTGCCATCCAAAATCATTTTAAAACAATGCACCGATTACCGTGTCACAATGTTGGTGGAAAATACTAGCATGTATTCTCTTCACATATACCCTTGTGTGAGGTATCACACATGCCCACCAAATTGCATGTAAGTTGCAACACACAGCACACATATGTAATAGCCATTAAGGACAAGAAAACATCAGTGAGAAGAGAAATTACACTTTTTGTGCTAAGTAGAAAAAGTATGAACATAATGCATTTTAGTACCCAGGTGAAAGTACAGCCGCTGTGCGTCACACTCATCCCTCAATGTTCACAAGAGCACAACATTTATCATTCACCTGTGCCCACACATGCACACAGAAATACACATACACACTCACACAAACACACGCACACACACACACACACACACAAACGCACAACAAGATGCAAAGCAAATAGGTAGTATGGCATAAAGAAACAAGTACCCAGACCTAGATCCATGAAGGTGTCTATAAATACCTTTGTAATCCACCACATGCATAGAATCACGATACCTACAGATTAAAGCCACCACGAGAATACCCATAACAATATCAAAACTGGACCCACCAGTCCACATTCCAGCAAAGAAACGCCTATGTAACTTCATAGGAACAACACTAGCACGGTACATTGTGTGCAAATAAGCGGTGTGGCAATGGACACAGTCCAGCAAATTACAAGACAACAATGCCCTTAATAAGCTGAAAACCTCCCTATCACTATTCAAAAGAGCACACTGTTTGCTCACAAGGTGGATCTGGGTAGCCTACACAGAGGAAGCCGCATCCCAACCAAATCTCATCATAATCACTTGTTTATTCTCACGTTATGCAATACCAGTACCTGCACATACACCCCACCCACTCCCCGCTTTTATTTAGACAAAATGAATAGTTAGATAGACATAGAAGACACTTGTCTACCATTCAACCTCGAGAGACAGATCTCACTTGAATCCAACCATCATCAACTCGTGCAAAACATTGGGCCACCACTCAAAATAGCCTGTAAACTATTGTTGCATTATTGTCAGTAATGCAAAAGGCACCAAGTGCCAGTAGAGGCCTCGATGAAAACTAGAGAAAGCTAGATATTATACAGAGCAGCAAAGTGAAAACTTCTAATGGCACTCCAATGACGTATAGAATCGAGAATTCAATCAGCCACCTAAACAGCATAAGAGCTGCTTGCATGGCATCCCCGCAGAAGCTAAGGGCCACACCACATAATGAAAGGAAAAATAACTGAAAGGCACAGTACCACAGAAGACCATACATATGAGACCAGCGCCACAGTGTCCAACGAGTGATTGCATTTTTAAAAAAACGCGATAGATAGAATGCTTACATTAATCTTAACTACTGGACATTTATCTGGGATACATTCCAGACCATTGTCTATTTTGCTCAGTGAGCCACTACAGACAGGAACCAACTATATGCAAACCATTCTTGGCCCCGGCCTGATAGGGACAGTCCAATCATAACTGCTAGGTGACGCCCTTGCTGTATGGGAACACAGCAAGCTTAGGCATCTTTCAGCCTTTTAGGCCTCATTAATGAGGTGCGGTTTAAGTCCAGCAACTCAGGAAGCACAGACACACAACTGGACATACCTGTCACACTTGAGTGTCTAACTGAAGACAATACAAAAAAGTGATGGAGAAAATCCATTAATTCATTAATTCACTTCAGCCACTAGTGAGTACTCTAGCGTGAATGTCTGTTTATCATTGAAAACAGTATTGGTTTCTAACAACAAGACAATTTTCTCTCTTTTGAAATATTTATATATTTTTCTATAACAAGTTGTACAAGTACCTGAAAATCTAATCCTGTACTTAACCCATTCCTTATCTACAGCTTGGATTCTAGCCCAAATTCAAACCTAGTCATTACCTCACATAACCATTGTGCTTAACTATAGGAGATGACCATATTTTGCGTGGTGTACTTCAAGATGCTTCCCTTAACTGTTTTTGCTGGCTGTAGATATTGGTGCGCTTAACCTCTGCTAACTAATGTTAAAGTGAATGTGCTCTTCCTTTCGACATTATGAAATTGGTATACCCCTAAATAGTATATTTAACTTACCTGTAAATCCCTACTCTATGGTAAAAACTTTACCCAGGGCCTGTAAGTTAAATGTCACTAGTGTACAGCAGCAGCCCTTGTGCCATCCTCTACAGTGACAGTGTAAAACATGGCTTTAGGCCTACCACTGTACCCTGACTAAAACAGCTTTTAAACTACAATTCTACCTGTCAAAATAAACCTGTTTGACAGGTCTACACCTTCCTTTTGAATATTAATCTCACCCCTAGATAGGCTGCACTGCACATAAGGCAAGATGCATGGTATTTAAAAGTAGAACATGTAGAAAGTTAATGTTAAATATGTCCTTACAGTGAAAAAGCCCTGTTAGAAATGGGGGTCTCTAGTTGGCAATGGTTTGCACCTTTGTCCAAATAGGGACCCTTGCTTCTAGTCAGGGTCAGGGGGATACACTTCCAAAATAACCCCTGCTCACCCCCTTGGTAGCTTGGCACGAGCAGACAGGCTTATCTCAGAGGCAGTGTGTAAAGCATTTGTGAACACATACAGTAATACAGTGAAAACACTACAAATGGACACCACACCAGTTTAGAAAATAAGTAATCTTTATCTAAACCAAAACAAGACCAAACGACAAAAATCCACAATACAGTATTAAAAATAAGGCTTTTGAATGGTAGAAATAGTTCAGTTCAATGCAAGTTGTAAATGCAAAACTTTTCTCAAAAGTACCTTAGATGCATCACGCAAAGCAAACAAAATGGCCGCAGGGAAGGTGATGCGTCTGTTCCTTACACTCAGGGGAGGTGATGTGTCTGTTCCTTACTGCAGCGCAGGGGAGGTGATGCGTCGATTCATTACTGCGTGGGGAGTTGATGCGTCTGTTTCTTACTGTAGCCCCTAACGATGCGACAGTCTTGGCGCCTCAATGTGATGCGTCGATTCGGTACGATGCGTGGTTTTGTACAGCCGCACAGCAGGCTTGCGTCAGAATGGGTGCGGCGATCTCGGACTTCGGAGATCGTTACACCCGATGCGTCGTGCGGCGATTTCTCGAGCCGCGGCAGGCGCTGCAACAGTTTCTTCAGCGATGCGTCAGAAAACAAGTGCGGATGCGACACGCTTCTTCTGTGTTGCGTCGATTCTCCAGCTCCCAGAGACAAACAGTCTCCAGAGGCCCTAAACAGCAGCAGGCACCTCTTTGCAGGTTGGAATTCCCAGCAAGGAAATTCAAGGGAGCTGGGGGGTGAAGTCTTTCTGTCCCTGAGTCTTCAGAACAGGAGGCAAGCTCTGTTTCAAGCCCTTGGAGATCTTCCTTAAGATGACAAAGCAAACAGCAAAGTCCTTTTCTCCTTTCCTTGGCAGCAAGCAGCCACTGCAGGCCAACCCCAGACAGCAAAAAGCACAGGGGCATTATTCTTCCTCAGCTTCTCCGGCTCTTCTCCTGTAGTGTAGTTCCTATTTCCCTAATAGGCTCTGCGCATTGGAATAATATACCCTATAGGTTTGGCATAGGACTGAGGTCAGTATGCCCCTATCGAGTATATTAAAATTAATTACTTTGTGCCAGCTAACTCAGAGGCCACTAGAAACTCCTTGTAAACAAGAAGGGAGTAGTTTCTGGCAACCGCATAAACATGACAACTTTGTTTCCCTTTAGAATCGGAACACTCTCAGAATCGTGGAAACAACAGATAACAGTTTCACTCAGCTAATCGTGCATGCTTAGTTTCTTTAGAGTTACACAGAAAGAATAGACGGGCGTTTCAATAAAAGGATTTATTGAACAGTCTTGTTTCTCGTGTAAGAGATATGAGCTGTTACAATCGTAAGACAGTATGCGAGATATATTATGTACAGCGTAAGCAGTAGAAAGAAATAATACTGCGCTAGCATTATCTTCTAGCTATGACACATATATTCATATACATAAATAACATAAGCTAAAAATGCGAGTACTCATAAGATGCTTCTCTAACTAGTTCTACCCCAGTGTACCTAACCTAAGTGTAGTGCAAGGTAAGAAGTAGGTGATGTATTCTATAGTATGGTATGCTATAGTATGCCAAGTCTGGTATGCCAAGTCTGGTATGCCAAGACTGGTATGCCAAGAGTCCCTCTAGGTTCTAGTCAGCTCCATACCTTGAGAATGAGAGAGGTGGGAATCTCTTTCCGGGTCTCGAACTCTAACACCCCGCGAAGGGAGTCCGAACACTGGAAGCTGGATTCTCTGCGAGCAGGGATGACAGCGTCTCTTGTCAGTGCGTCAGGGCGGGACACGGGCTCCTCTAAAGTCGAGGTCTCCTCCTACTTGCTTGGGCAAGGGAAGGTATATTTATACCCGGTAGGTGCCTTGGAATGTTAGCATTGACGTAAAGTCGGGCAGAGGAAGACGTCAGGAATGAACCCTTAAGGAATAGCGGTTCATGCATAATAAATGAGTTCTTGGAGAAATCAATAATCCTGTGCTAGGGGAACTCCCAAGAGCTTAAGGGTCTGGTTTCTAAGAACTTGTTGTGACGTTTGGGTGGACGGATGTAGGTGACCATGCCTGTATTTGGATAGCATGGCTAATGCCTAAATAAGGACTGGGATCTTATGCCTATATAAGGGCAATGCGAATTGTGCTTATATAAGGACATGTATCAGGAAAACCTATATACGGACACCTAAAGCGGAATACAACACCCACTCCACTTTCGAATGAACGATAATACTAAATGCTTAAACATTAAATGCTAAACATTAAACTGAGTACCACATGTTGCTAAAAACATTTCTAAAAGCATACTAAAAGAAGTTTAAAAAAACCTGTTGCTAAACATGTAATGCAATAGGTACTGTACATTTTAAAGCATTTTTTCATTCTAAGCATTTTTGGAAATAAATGCAACATGAATGATAAAACAGAAATATATACATATGACGAAATGGTTGACAAGTATTCAAAAAATCAAAGCCATTTCATGTCATGGTACTAAATGAAATTGTGGTAAATAAGGTTACAATGTGTCCCTGGAAGTATTCAAAGAAGTCCGTTCTATATGAATAGTTCTACTGTAAGCAGATTGAATCGCCATGTATTTTCAAATGAAAGAAAAAAAAAATATATTTTTTAGGAAGAGTTCCAAGTTTTGTTCTGTTTTGAAAATATGGAGGCCAAATTCATTGCTTACCCGGTACACTGTGAGCCGAATCAAAGTCAGTGTATGGGTCTGGTGTAAACATGAAATCATCTATTCCTGTAGACAAAAGATCGTCTACCGATGTCGGTGACAGTTGGAACACCTCGTTTAGAAGGTTAGCTGCACAGAGATGAGAAGCATCGCCTTCAGCATAGGATGCTGCAGAAATGTTCGCGTCCGTTGTTACCTGTGTGCCTGTTGATCCATCTCGTACCTCAGCAGCAGCAGGAAGCGTCTGTGAGATCTCAACGAATGCCGTCATCAGGAGCATGGGCCGTTATCGGGTCCAGCAGAGTATCGATATCCGTTGGCATGACTGATGGGAGTGTTAGACAGATGTCTAGCACGCATTCTTCACCGCAAAGCAGGCAGCGTAGAACAGGTAAGATGCAATCTTGCCAGATTGGTCTAAATGACAGAAACCATGTTGTATTAAGTTCCCGTAGACGAGGTATGCCCAAAAGTTGCACTATGCGCTCACGGCACTTCCGTTCTAGGAGAGCTTTCTTCAAATTGCTGGGAGTGACGCCGGTTGATAGCCTTGCCATAGCGTAGTAGTAGGAATAAAAACAGGATTCCTGCAACGAGTGCTAGAATTAATGGAACACCACCAAACACCAAATGTGCGAAGTTTGGAATGATTCCGAGGACTGCCTGAAAAGGTGTTAACAGTCCTGAACAGATGGTCTTAAATACATGTTCAATCCCGGTCGTATCAGACATGTCTAAGATACGTCCCATCATTTCTACGAAATGTATAGGGCAGTTTGTACGAATTAGAGCCTGTATCTCAGCCGAAGTCCTTGCAATTTGTAGATCATATATTTCTTTGGCCGAGGTCAAAGGCACTGTTTGTTGTAAAAGCATGGCTTTCATTCTGCTTAAAGTATCAAAACGTATAAAAGAAACATTCAATGAAGGCGATAGAGGCGACTCCCTGACTGTGTCTATTTGGGGGAACAATACTTGCATACAACAAGTAACCCTGGAGCTAACCGTTACCAGATATGGGATTCCTGGCAACATGCCACAGCAACTCTGATCATTCAACATGAGGTAACTCCCGTTAGAAAGTTGGCCAAACGTTGGATTAATCACAGCAGCTGGTGTACCCTGCAGGTGGCAGGACAAGTTTGCCACAGAACCATTACAAGCCCTGTGTAAAGAAATGTCCTGACATATGAGAGATCAGCTCAGTGCATTTTCACAGTGTGTACCGTTTAGAAACACTTCACGAACCCCACTCCAACATCTGTATTCGTAAGGTAAATCCCAGGATGTCTTAATGTATTCTTTACCCAACCTTTCATATTTGCCTGCTTGCATTTGTTTGAGGCAATACTGAAAATGAAAAGTAGTGACAGGCAGAGTTATTTTGCCATGGATAAGCCATTCTGTAGCTGGTTTTTCTGCTACCGTAAATGGTAATTTTTCCAGTTTTTTAACGCTCAGCACTGTATACTTTGCTCCCCTTTGTGCCAGTTCGACCTGTTTATCCATGAGATTGTATTCTGAAAACAGAGACGACGTGTTGATAAAACGCCAAGGCACATAGCCTGCACGCAAGGATTGCAGCGTCCAGCCTAATAACATAATAGAACGTAACTGAGATTGGCCCTGTTGTAACATGGCTAAATCTTGTTCCAGTATGTCAGTAGCAGAGGATAAAATGTTGTCCAGTGAATAAATTCTGGATGACAAAGTTGTTAACCCATTGTCGACCACAGTGAGAGATTTCTCTAAGTTAATACGATCAAGCTCACGTATTCTTTCTGCGGCCTCTGCCTGTGAAACCTTCCATATTTCATTATAAGCAGCAAAAATGCCGGCATATATGAAACGTTTTTGACGCGGTTTTCTTGGTCCTAGCAAGAAATCCCTAAGGTCTGCGTCTTCTTTAAGTAAAGAGAAGTGTTGTTTCACATCCTCGAGTGTAGATTTCTGTAACCAGTCGAGGCACAATTTTCCTACACTGTATGTTGTTACTACCCCCGGATGTCGTCGTTGAACATAACGTGGGTCTGGCCTATGAATAGTAAAACCCTGTATTCTATTCAGGAATCTTTCTTGACAGATGTTTGTGTCTGTGGGCCAGAGCAACCATTTTTCCCAATCAGGATCTGATCTGTTGTTTTGTAGTATTGTGTTTACTGTGACCGCTCCCTGTGTAGTGCTATTACTTGCAGGTGTTGGTACAGAAGGTGTGTTCATGTCTTTGATCTTGGCTAAACCAAGGCAATACGTTTGTTGCACAGTGTCATTCAAAAACATTATTTGCTGTGGGATGATACAGGCTCTAAACAAAGCTTCTATCCCCTGCATTTGCCAATCTTTAGAACCCCAGGCAGATTTTGTGTCGATTGTGTCTTTCCAAAAGTCAAATCCTTGTCTAGACAGCTGGGTAATAAAGGCTGCAGCATAAATCTGTTTTGTATTAGTTAACATAATTTTCTGTCCTGTTTTGTTTACATTCTTATAGTAAAATGTTTCTGGATCAGATGTATTGTACCCTGAAAAATATGGAAACTTATTTGTAAACGTTTTTCAACTACCCCTTGGTGGTGTCGGACAATGTTCCCATTGGTTAAACATAAACACATTTCTAGGTGTTGCAGTTTTATGCAAGAAATGATGACCATAGTGGTTGTAACAATAAAGCTGTTCGTAGTCTGATGAACCCTCTAAGTATTCATTGTTAGAGAACGCATCAGACCTTTCTAGATCATACATCATGTTATTAACAGTCTCAAAGTCCCAATCATCAGAATAGGTACTGGAGGTAATAAAGTCACTTAATGAAATTTTAAATAAATGTGGAATCTTCAAAAGTTCCGTCGGGCCGAATATGTCGAAATTGGTTTTGTCCCAAACTATACCATCTTGTATAGGAACGGCTGTGATGTTCACTGCTGACAAGTCTCTTGCTTCACGATGGGATGATTTGTGTGGTTTTAAAAGTAAGTTCACATTTTTACTTTCAGTGTCCATACGAATGTATCTGCCATTTATAAGCACGCTAAGAGTCATTACTAAAGCTAGCCAAAGCAGAAAGAAAAATATTCCAGAAATTATCCATAGTTCAATCCATGGTGAAACCAGATAAGTCTCTTTCAGAAAATGAAAAAAGTCTTGTACTTGTTGTTTGAAAGTTTTTAGGGCTGGCGTCGTTTCAGGCTCACTTGGATCCTCAGAAAACGTATCAAAGTTAATGAAATAGCCAGAAGCAGTTCGGTTAATTGTTGGAATTGCATCAGGATTTGTTGAAATCGCTGGAACCAGTTGATCACGTGTTACGTTGGTGTAGACAGGTGTATCTGGATGAACTGTTACTTGAGTTTCAAGAGGGATGAGTTCCATAGCATTGTTGCTTAGTCCTTCATCTGTTACTGCTGAATTCTCGATGGTTATGAGTCTTTCAGTCTGAACCTCTTGGATAGTAGCGAGAGGAGTGCGTCTGCTACTAGGTCAGAGTCCACGAGGCCTACTATTTAGTATTGGCCACATAGTGTGGTTTGATGAGGTCGATTGACACAAATCTTTTCTCCTTTTTTCCAGCAAGGGGCGGCAGAAGTACTGTTCTTGTTCCGTGGACGGCTAGGACAGTTGCTGGTTGTCTGTAAGAAGGTCCAAATTCCTTCTTGTCCGCAATATTCTCTCTGACTAGATCCCTAACTTTTGGGATCCAGACAGGCCTTGCTGGGACTGCCGGTTTTTCCCTAGTGGTGGTTGGCTTCAGGAACACGTTGCTTTGTTTTGATCTTAGTTCATTTAGATCCTGTAAAACAGCCAAACGATCTTTGATATCAAAGGGTTTATTTTCCACCACTGTGCCTTTACATTCGAGATCAGGAACCCACATTCTTGTCCCAAATAGGACCTCATATGGAGTGAGTCCCCCCTAGAGAACTTCTTGGCAAATTATTTAATGAGCGTTGGACCCCATAAAGATGTTTGACCCACCCATCACCCAAACCTAATACTCTAACTGTTATAGACTGCTTTATGTCCCGGTTTTTCCTTTCCACAACAGAATTTCCCTCAGGATGAAATGGAGAGGAGTACCGCAATGCTACGCCCAAACTGGCCATGGCTTCTTTGTAAGCCTGAGAGCTAAACGCAGGGCCCTAGTCAGAATGTAGTGTGCCAATTACGTATGTGCCGATAAGACTCGCAAATCTATTATAACAGTTCGAGCGTCAGCCGAGCGCTGAGGCCACATCCATAGGAACCTTGACTTAGTGTTTGTGGGATTGCATTTGTCATAAAGGACGCCTGCGCGTAGATAGTCTAATGCTGTCTAACAATGGTGTCTGTACCGGGCAGGCTACTTCGTAGTCTGGTGTCTGATGGCGTTCTGCACCACGCTGTCTATTGCAGTCTCTGCAGTCATCGATGAAGATGTGAATCTGTGTATTCATTCCAGGCCACCAGTACATCTCTTTTAATGTTAATATTGTTTTAGAGATCCCTTGATGTGACAGACCCTCCCCCAGATGTGCTTCATAAATCAAAGCTGCTCTACATTCCATGTTTGGAATGACCCTATCCCCCACTCCAGGGATTCGAGCAAAAGGAACGTTGTTCGCATCAATTACATAAGAGTACTTGAGTGGAAATTTCTTTGGTAACGCTGCACCACTGCCTTTGCTTGAAGCATTGACAACCAACAATATCTTACTGTCTATTCTCGTTTTTGAACGAGTGATCGCAGCTACGGAAGCCGTCTGAACAGCCCCCTTTGCGGCTTCATCAGCCAATGAATTCCCTGTAACGTGAACGCCATCACGTTGATGACTCATCGTGTGTATCACGTGAGCTTTTGGTAGTTCGTTTCTCAACTGAACTACTTGTTCCCAAAGCGTTTTATGCTTTATTGTGCCACCTTTTGCATCTTTGAATCCGTTTTGAAGCCAATTCTGTATATATTCATTATATGACTGAACACAGTAAAAGGAATCGCACACTATAAGTGTGGGGAATTCGCGATCTGTATTTTCAAGTGCCAGTTTGAATGCTTGTAGTTCAGCTCGCTGAGCTGTACAATCTCCTAGAGATTGAGTTTTAGTGACCATTGGTCTGAAGTTACCATCGCGCATGCGACCTTTAACGATTGCGCACGCTGCACTGTAAGCTTGCTTACTCCCTGTAGCGGGTTGTGCTGATCCGTCAGTATAAATTATAAATTCGTACTGATCGAGAGGCAGAATTTCAGTGGGCAGAGGACATTCAAGTTCATATTGCAGGAACGCTTGTGTTTTTAAATCAGGATCAAAAACATATTCAACATCTGTTTCAGCAAGAGAATTAACCCATTGTATCCATCTAGGATGTAAAGCTTTTGCATTTGGAATGCTCGCTTTTGTGACCGCCTCTAAAGCTGGTACTGGAGTTACGACAATAATGCGCTTCCCTTGAGCTAGAGCTCTTTCTTTTGCTACAGCGGTTTGAACTGCGGTCAGTATTTTTTCTGTTGAAGTGAAGCGCATTTCTGCTTGTGTATACAAATGTGATTTGTATGCTATTGGTACTTTTTCACCCTCATTAAATGTTAAATAGGTGAATCCGCATTGACCCGAAATTATTCGGATCACTAAATTGCGTTTATTTACGCGTGTTTGTAAGTGATTTGTTGCTAACATGTTAGCTTGGAGTGAACGCAGGATTTCAGTGTGTTCATGTGTCCAATGTTTAGTTGAAAAATCAGGTTTGATTAATTCGTAGAGAGGTTTAACCCTTTCTGCGTAATTTAGAATGTAAGTTCTTCCAAAATTTAGGAAACCCAAGATGGATTGTAAATTTTTCTGCGTTTTTGGAGGTTGGAGCAGCGCACACTTTTCTAAAAAGTTATCTGCCAGGCTCTTGCCTTCACTTGAAAGCTCATATCCTAGGAAAAGGACATTGAGATGGGCAATTCTGGATTTTTTAAAGTTGAATTTATAGCCTTCAGAGGCGAAGCCCAATATAATGGTACTCACCCTATTCAAGTGCCTATCTAGGTCATCGTCTGTCAGATAGATGTCATCGACATATGACAATGCCTCATTATCATAAATTTGTAGTAACTGTGTTACCCTTGCTGAGAATAACCCCGGGCTGTTCTTAAACCCTTGTGGAAGTCTACAAAATTGGCGCTGGGTCCCCATTATTGAGAAAGCTGTTAAGTACCTGCTTTCAGGTGCTATGTTTTGACAAAAGAAACCATTTGAAATGTCCAATGTGGTTTTATATTTTTTACGCACAATGTTATTCATTAATGCTGTACTATGTGCATTTTGCACTGCAAATGTTTTGGAACAAGTGTTCAGGTGTCTGTAATCCAAAACTAGACGATATGTATTGTCTGGTTTGGATACAGGAAACAAAGGATTGTTCATTGAGGAGGTGCATGTTTCAATCACCCCTTGGTATTCAAGTTGATCTAAGATCTCCCTGACCTGTTTTTTAGCTTTTTGCTTTATTGGGTACTGCCTTTGTGCAGTAGGTTGATTTTTTAGCTGTATTTTGTGGTGAGGTGAGTCCTCATCCCATCCTACATGATTTTTGTATAATGCTGGGGCCTGAGCAACTGCCCATTTCCTGGCATAAGTATATTTTAGGTGAATTGGAATATGGTTGGAGAAGGCTGGCATAATGATGTCCTCGCCATGTGGGCACTCCCTGACAAAGTTTGGTGGTCAGTCCTTTTCTGCTAGAAGTATATCATAACCCCTTGAAAGTTTTTCCCAAAAGAGTGCTTTCACTTTTCTTGGTATGTCTCCCTCCATTCGGAGTGTTATTTCATATAACTTTTGTGGAGTACTAACCCTGGTGTCTACAGTCTCTACTGTGATGTACTCATTCAAGTCCACTATCTCCAGAAGTTTCTTCAGGTTCTGGCGAGCTATTGTTACTTCTGCTGCACTGTCCAGCATTGTCTGAGCCCATTCTCCGTTCTTGAGCTGTGTTCTCAGTATCCTCGGCATGTCTGATCTTCAGACCTGCTACCTTCTTTTTGTGAATTGAGGTTTTGATTTATTTTTCTGAACGTGTTTATCGTCTTTGGATTTCACGCGTTCTTCTTTGTGATCTCACCGTCCTCTTCTTTCTGATGTCTGTGACGATATCTGAAAGGTACAAGAGGAACGTGTATCAGTATCTTGATACGTGTCAGGTTTTCTTAAATTATCCCTATTCCTGAGGTTATACCTCCTTTCAGAGGGCTCCTTTTGAGGAGACCTACCTCGGGATTGAGAACGTGTCTCGTTTGAATTTTGTTTATTAGTTTCCCACTTCTTTTTAGAAGATGGAGGATTTTGTTTAATAGAGTCCTTCTCAGGACTTTCAGATAGTTTTGGCTTCAAAGGTTTTCCACCCAAACTATCTCTGCCTAATTCTGCATAAGATTGTTCTATTATTCTGGGTAGTTCATGTTGATGTTCTGTTACATCAAATTCCCTTAAGCGTTGGCGGATCACCACTGATGCTGCCTCCCCTTTAATATTAGATAATATTATTGTTGAGACCTGGTCGAAGTTTTTCAGTAATTTCATACCTAAATTCAGAGCAGGTTCTGCCCCGTATTCGTTTTGAATTTGTTTCAGGACATCTGGTATTACTGCAATTGACGGAACACCATGTGTTTTAGTATAGATGGCAGCAAAGACTGTGCCCCAAGTGATGCAGTCTTCCAGTTGTGGTGTGATCCCCATTGGTAAACAGATTGTTAGTATTCTGTGTTTCTCATAAGGGCTAGTATTTGGAAATACTGCTTCGATTTGAGTAATTTTTGAGCTATCCAGAATGGAATTTGTTCACGTTTTGTGGGCATTTTACCCATGACTGCGTGTAAAGTCTGTGGAGTAATTTCTAGTGTATTCCCCTGTTGAGGGGTTTGATTTGGAATTGTTATAGGTGGTTGGACTGTGAAAGTCCGCATGACATATTGGACTAATTGTCTATACATTTTTATTAACTCTTGTAGTTGAGTAAGTAATTCCTCATCTGACATCTCTTCAATGTCAGGATGAGGTGTGTAGCCGGCTAAAATCGGCCATGTTGCTCCTGGTCTTCCTAGTGGACCGAGCCTGGTAATGTTTTTGTGATGTTTTAGGGCGCCTTTAAACCAGAGATTATGCTCCTGGTATGTGAGTGGAATTTCAATATCCTCGAAAGGAATATATTCCTCTGGTGGTTCATCTTCTTTAAAGAAGTGAAATACTTTTGTTATTGGATTTGATTCTGGGAATACAATCCATGAATAGAATACCTCTGTGTCAAAGGATTCGTGTGCCTCTATCACGAAAACTGCTCTACCACCTCTTGGTGTTAGGCCGTGTTTTATAAGTTTTAGAGTGATGGATCTCCTTACGTTTGGAGGGATGTGTATAACACCCTCATCGGTTTCATTTAAACCTGTAAAATTAAAAGCTGTTATGACTTGGTCAGCCGCAGCTACACCGTTCTCAGTGATAGTATCCCCGTTCAGGGACATTTTTTGAAAAAATGCAGAACAAGTCTCAAGGAAACAAAGATAAGGTGCACAATATTTTGGAACACTGTATCCTTCAACGTTGAACAAACCATACAGCTAATATATAGGATTTTTGTCCTATTCAGCTTTGGCGGATACTTAACCCTACCCACTCCAGACATCTTATGGAGTATGTGAGTAGGGGTCACTGAGAAAAGCACGACTGAGTAACTCAGTATCTAGCGTTAGTTTAGTGCCTTACCAAACGTTGGGCGCCATGTAGTGTAGTTCCTATTTCCCTAATAGGCTCTGCGCATTGGAATAATATACCCTATAGGTTTGGCATAGGACTGAGGTCAGTATGCCCCTATCGAGTATATTAAAATTAATTACTTTGTGCCAGCTCACTCAGAGGCCACTAGAAACTCCTTGTAAACAAGAAGGGAGTAGTTTCTGGCAACCGCATAAACATGACAACTTTGTTTCCCTTTAGAATCGGAACACTCTCAGAATCGTGGAAACAACAGATAACAGTTTCACTCAGCTAATCGTGCATGCTTAGTTTCTTCAGAGTTACACAGAAAGAATAGACGGGCGTTTCAATAAAAGGATTAATTGAACAGTCTTGTTTCTCGTGTAAGAGATATGAGCTGTTACAATCGTAAGACAGTATGCGAGATATATTATGTACAGCGTAAGCAGTAGAAAGAAATAATACTGCGCTAGCATTATCTTTTAGCTATGACACATATATTCATATACATAAATAACATAAGCTAAAAATGCGAGTACTCATAAGATGCTTCTCTAACTAGTTCTACCCCAGTGTACCTAACCTAAGTGTAGTGCAAGGTAAGAAGTAGGTGATGTATTCTATAGTATGGTATGCTATAGTATGCCAAGTCTGGTATGCCAAGTCTGGTATGCCAAGACTGGTATGCCAAGAGTCCCTCTAGGTTCTAGTCAGTTCCATACCTTGAGAATGAGAGAGGTGGGAATCTCTTTCTGGGTCTCGAACTCTAACACCCCGCGAAGGGAGTCAGAACACTGGAAGCTGGATTCTCTGCGAGCAGGGATGACAGCGTCTCTTGTCAGTGCGTCAGGCCGGGACACAGGCTCCTCTAAAGTCGAGGTCTCCTCCTACTTGCTTGGGCAAGGGAAGGTATATTTATACCCGGTAGGTGCCTTGGAATGTTAGCATTGACGTAAAGTCGGGCAGAGGAAGACGTCAGGAATGAACCCTTATGGGATAGCGGTTCATGCATAATAAATGAGTTCATGGAGAAATCAATAATCCTGTGCTAGGGGAACTCCCAAGAGCTTAAGGGTCTGGTTTCTAAGAACTCGTTGTGACGTTTGGGTGGACGGATGTGGGTGACCATGCCTGTATTTGGATAGCATGGCTAATGCCTAAATAAGGACTGGGATCTTATGCCTATATAAGGGTAATGCGAATTGTGCCTATATAAGGACATGTATCAGGAAAACCTATATACGGACACCTAAAGCGGAATACGACACTCTTGATTCCCAGAAATGATCTAAAAGTCTGGGGTCTGGGCCCCTCTTTTTTTATACACCAAAGTCCTTTGTTCTCTGAAGGCAGAGAGTGTCTGTACCCAGCCAAAACCAGTTCTGTGGGGCACTTTGCAAGTGAACAACAACCTACATTGTCAGTGTGAGCACTGGCTCCAGACACACCACAGGGGGGCGGAGCCGTCATTGTGGAAGGCAGGCAAAGCCCTATTCAGGTGAAGGTGCTACTCCTCCCACCACTCCAAATGCAGACCAGGCCTATTCAGCCCAGCCCTGACTCATCAGACTTCTGGAGCCGCTGCCCTTCTCCAGCCCCTGTCATCCAAAAGCCAGACATGCAATACACAAACCTAGCAGAGGCACACTGGATGGTTAGGCAAGAAAATAACTACTTTCTAAAAGTGGTATTTTCAAACACAGAATGTAAAAATCACCCTCATTAAAAGATGCATCTTAACATTCTGAGTTCAGGCATACTAAACTTTATTTTCCTATCTTGTTCCCAGGGTCAGTTATGTTTATAAGATGTTATAAACAAACTCCCTTTCCTATCTTGTTCCCAGGGTCAGTTATGTTTATAAGATGTTATAAACAAACTCCCCATTCTGGCCTATGGGAACAGATAGCCTTGCAATAGTGAAAAACGAAATTGGCAGTATTTTACTATCAGGACATGCCACACACATCAGGGCATGTCCTACCTTTTACATACACTGCACCCTGCCCACAGAGGTACCTTGGGCCTACCTTAGGGGTGGCTAACAGGTAGAAAAGGGAAGGTTTAGGGACTGGCAAGTGTGTGCACTTGTCCCAGACTGCACACAGGCTCTGCAATGGCAGGCCAGAGTTACATTTTACAGGCTGCTTCTGCGGGTGGCACAATCAGTGCTGCAGCCCACTAGCAGCATTTGATTTACAGGCCCTGGGCACACACAGTGCACTATACTAGGGTTTGACAAGTAAATCAAATATGCCAATCATGGAATCGCTAATCCATAACAATAATTTACAAAGGGAGCACTTGCACTTTGGCACTGAACAGCAGTGGCAAAGTGCCCAAAGCATCTAGACCAGCAAAACAGAGTCCAACACACAGCAAAAACATAGGAGGCAAAGGCAAAAAAATGGAAGGGAGACCCAGGTCAATGGTGCCAGGTCTAACAAGCCCCAAAAGCTATTTTAACTGTAGCAAGGCTGGTGGTCGCATAGGAACATTAAGGAATGCCTTGTCCAGCTAAGAACCAGCTAGAAATTTCATTTTTATAAACTCTTTGTAACATTTCTTAGAAGCCCAGTTCACTGGTGAAATCAGATGTCTAATAAATATTATGGAACAGTAGTTTTAGAACATTAAATTTTCCTTGCCTAAAGCCTCTGGAAGATAATTTGCATTAGCCTCCAGCTGCAGCCCTCTGAGTGCTTAGACCTGAATGAGGTGTGAAAAGAGCAGGAACCAATGGCATGGCTGTGGGAAGGTGTTTCTGTTCTTCTGGTATGATTACCATTTGAGCAGTGCCTAGAAACATAGGGCCTCATTATGATGGCGGTCGGACTTTCGTCCGACAACCATCATATGGGAAATGGGACCGCCCGACTTGCTGTTGGCAGTCCCGCTATGGGAATTACAATGCGACCGCCTTCAAGGTAGTCGCAAAGTGTATTTTTTGTATTGCGGCATGTGCTGCAGCCCGGAGCACACGCAGCAGTACAAAAAATACACATTTTGCATATCCCTGCACTATGTGGCAGGCACCATGTGGTGCCTGCCAATGGTGCCTGCCACATGGTACAGGTATATGTAGGGGGGCACTATATGTGCCCCCCTGGTCCCATGTCTGAGGGCCAGGGGAAAAAAGGGGCCTGCTACGGGCCCCCAATGTCCCTTTCCGCCTGCCTTTTCATGGTGGGTAAACCGCCATGAAACAGCTGGTGGGAAGGGACATCGTAATCCCTACAGCGGTGCCTGGGAGGCACCACCACCACTGTAGGAATTGCGGTTCCCTCCGACGGTCCGACGGGCTCCTTGAGCCCGTTGGATCCGTGGCGGTCGGTCTCTCCGACTGCCAACCATCCACCCACCATCAAAATGCGGCGGGCGGTGAGGCAGGGTCCGATGGCGGGCTGACCGCCACCGGCGGGCTGACGATTGCGGTCCCACCGCCATCGTAATGAGGCCCTTAATTATCTTCAAAGCAGGCTCTCCTGTCACAGGTGGATGTCAAGTGACACCTGCATAGGGCTCTTCTTTGTTCCCCAGCCATGCAGGCTCCAATACCAATGGGGAGGGTGCTGCCTCCAGAACTGGTTGGAAGTGACCACATAGGAGGAATTGCTAATTTCCCTGGGCACATCTCTGTGGTGGGCACACAGGCTCTGCAAAAGGGGAGAAGGGTTTCACCATCTCGGATTTAGGCAGAGAGGGGAACTATGGGATTGTTTGAGGTAGGACACACAGGAAGTGCTGCAAAGTAGGTAGGGTAACCCCTGGGAACTTTTACCCTATTAGTTAGGGAGGAGTTAGGGGTTTCCCTCACTTACAGGCTGGTGTCATACATGAATGTCGCATCCATAGTACCCTCCTCACAACATCTCTGGACCTGAGAAAGAACAGAAGAGAACTGGACCTGGTGTCTGTGACCTGAGAGGAGCCCTGAAGGACTGGACCTGCTCACTCTTCTACCCAGGACAAAGAAGTGGACTCCAAGTGTCTGAATGCTGACCTCCTGTTCACTTTACAGGAACACAGTAAGCTACAAGAGTCCTATCCTGCAACTGCCCAGCTCACCAGTTCCAAGTGGACGTGCCCTGGTCCCTGCTGGTGGCTTCTGCTGGAGTGAGTCTTGACCTCCTAAGTGCTGTTCCTGAGTTCCTGAAACCTTGGGAAAGTGTACTCCTCAGAACATTCTGAGAAACCTGTGACTTAGAAACCTTTTGGCTCCGGAGGCCTCAGTGGACCGGGATAATCCTGCCAAGCTAATCTGATGAAGGTGAATTGCCACTGAGCTGAAGATTCAGGGTTCCTCCCTCTGAGTTTTCTGCAACAGCAAATCTGATTCACCTGGACATTGTGAATAAGGTATCCTCTTTGGCTATAGCCTGCAGCCCTGCCCCTCTGGAGGAATCCAAGCTACAAAAAAGTGACTAAGCGTGAGCGTAGAAATATTCTCTGGTTGAAGGCGCCAAAAGTTTCTGGGGTTGTGAGGGACCTTCCTTGGGCGCGAAATCCGAATTTCTCCTGCTCAGAGCTTTCCTGCCAAAAGTCAGTCGCGTTCCCTTCCTCAAAGAGCCCTTCTTGGCCACAGCCTACTGCTTTACTCTGCTGAAGATTTTGAACTTCCATTTCAGAGACTAAGTCTGAAAGTAAAACTTCCAACTGGGTTAACATGGTTTCTCTAGCCGACCCCCCCTCCATTGCCGTTAGCCTGTGAGAAATTGGGTTATTAGTTGGCCAGATGTGAGGCATGCACAAGTAAGAGGTCCGCAATTATCTCCATTCTGGGAACCAAGCACCCCATTGTAGCACTTGACTCTTAGGCTAGGGTCGCAGAGCAGTCCAATGCCCAATCAGGGGAGGTAGTAATCATTCACTGGTATGCAATAATAATACTCAATAAATGTTTGTCCATTCAGTGCTTTTTCTTTCAAAAAGGAAAAGTACATTTATTACACACACACAACTAAATACTATGTGTTAATTTACAAATATATACACCAGGCAGATAGAAATACCTTTAGTGACATTTGGAAATGGGTCATGAACCCCAAAATCACAGTTTCCCCCACTAAAACACATAGAACATCACAGTATAGGGAGGTTTCCTTTTAAATAAAGCAGGCCTATTACCTTTGTCATGGGGTCACCACATCAGTACATACGGCAAGCCTATTGGCTTTGTCAAGGGGTCATCACAACAATAATATAACATAAGCCTATTGGTTTGTCAATGGGTCACCACAATAGAAGCCCAATAACCACATGTTAAAATCACCTTCTGTCAATGACATCAATAACCATATTTAAATGCCATCATTATTATCAATAAAGCATTGCAAGGTTACTGTCAGTAAAGCATTTAAAATCAACATAATGTGTCTGAATCTTGGTTTCTGCATTCACAGGCTATATAACAACGTTTCCAGCCTTACAAATGCTTTACAAATAATGCATGCTTCCTTTGATCTGGGAGACATGGGGTTAATTTCCAAAAGTAAGTCAGTGGGGCTGCTGCACTATTGCAGCCCAAAAAACACTTCTTTATGAATGTTGGTGGTGCCCTTGCCCAAATTGGAGCACCACAATCCAACAAAAATATGCATATTGAGGCCCGCAGGGAATTATGGGGTGCTCCTAGGCAGTGAAAATGCATATTTTATTAGCTGCTTCGGTCACGGTTCTTTTCCTTACTATTTCTTTTCAAGGTCATAGGTGTCCATCATGTTGGGGGCAGCCAGACGAGGCCACTCCTGGCTGCCCCAGCCAGTTACCCATCTGGCTGGCACTGCTGTTTGCCAGTGTGGGAGCTGGCATCAGCATTCTACTTGGGTGCTCCCGTCAGGGCAGGAAAACGCTTTTCCATCTGCAGTGCAGATTCCCCTGCCTGAGGTGAGAACAGACAGGGAGTGAATTTGGTGCAAACTGCCCGTCCCCCCCCAGTCACAGGCACGGGGTGGGCAACACACCCAACTTGCCTTCCTTGCGGCCGAGTGATGGGTTCCCTAGTCTGCTTCTCCTTTGTTGGCCCAGGCAGGACTTCTTCTTGTTGACCTGGGCCCCATGTATCATTTCCCGGGGCCCTCCATACATGCTCCGGAATGGGGATTTTTGTCCCTGTCCCTAAAAGGTCTCTGGGGAGGGGGCCCCACTGATGTCACCTCTCTGGAGATAAATTCTTGATGAAGCTTGAGCCGACCTCCGCTCACTGGCCCAATTGAATAGTAGTGGTAATTTAAGAAAGTGGAGCAGAGCCCCAAACACTTGTTTGTCAGCCGGTGGGGGTGGGGGGTGTCAAAGATTAAAATCTTTGGTGGCTCACAGCTTGAGCCCCTTTGGGCTGATTTTGATGATCCTGGGCTTGTTTTACTCCTGGTTGTAGTGTCCTCCCCAGCCTGGCTACCCACCAATGACTACACCACACACAGAGCTTGCTATTTCACATCTTTATTTGTCTGCTTGTAACAGCGAAGTCAACATTCTAAACCTGCATTCACTTCACTATGCTTTAACACTTATGTCACAGGTCTACAGAGTCCATCAGGAGCCAAAAAGGTTCGGTCATTGCTAACTCACGCAACACTACATCTCCCCTTGGTAAATAAAAAAATTAAAAATGTTTACAAATATATACAATCATAGCTCTTTGATGAGTCTTTGTGGCGCTCTGATCACACATACTGATCATGTCTTTGGAAACTGGGGACAGGCAGTAGAGTGTCTTTGATCTGCATTGGTGATGTAGGAACAACAGCAGTCAGGGGTTTTTCAATTTTCCTTTCAGACCCTGTCTCTACATTGACATCAGCATTTGATGAGCGATGAGCCACATGTTGGAAATGTGAGGAAACTCATGTAGTGAACTTCCCAGGACGTTGGGCAGTCACCATGTGTCCTATGCTGGTCACAACATGAAATGGTTCAGCATTGAAGGGAGCATCACATTTTCGTTTTCTAGACTCACTGACAAGCACTCGATCTCCTCTAGTGAAGGTAGCATCTTTTGTATGTTGACGCTTGTCTGCATGGGCCTTCATTTTCCTTTTATGATCCAAGTCTTTTATATGGGTTTCTTCCTCAGTATTCGATCTTCTGTTAGTCCATTGAGGTAACTTGGTCAACATGGCTCCCGAAACCCGAAACCGGTCCCAGGATGCTTGTTTCCAGTCCAGGGAAGACATGGCTTGGCAGTTCGGGCTGGACTGTTCCCATGAGGCACAGGGTCAGACTGATTTGCATATGGCCATGTCTGAACTGGGGTGGTGGAGTGAGCTAAAGAATGATGATGGATTAAACCCAGATCACTTGACTGGGGGTGAGTGTTTGATTTGCTCAAGCGCTCCGTCCATCATCCCCTTTGGTATCGCTTTGTTCGCCCTAAGTTGGCAGGGTATGCCCAGACGTGGGTCCCTTGCTCACTTTGCCACTGGATTCAAGCTAGCCTGGCTGATGACGGCTGAATAGCCAGAAACCGGTCCCAGGATGCTTGTTTCCGGTCCAGGGAAGACATGGCTTGGCAGTTCGGGCTGGACTGTTCCCATGAGGCACAGGGTCAGACTGATTTGCATATGGCCATGTCTGAACTGGGGTGGTGGAGTGAGCTAAAGAATGATGATGGATTAAACCCAGATCACTTGACTGGGGGTGAGTGTTTGATTTGCTCAAGCGCTCCGTCCATCATCCCCTTTGGTATTGATTTGACAATGAGGCCTCAGCCATCTTGGAAGTGGTACCATGGCACTGTAGAGGCACTCTTGCAAAGTAGTAGACAGGGTTTTGATCTTTTCCTAGACGGTACATGATTGTGTAGTTGTATTCTTGCAATCGTAGACCCCAACGTCCAATGCGAGGAGGCATCTTGACCTTTGGATTGCCAAAGATGGTCAACAATGCTTGATGATCTGTCACAAGCGTAAAAGACTCTCCATATAAGAGTACGTGGAAATGTTCACAAGCTCACACCACTGCTAAACTTTCTTTCTCAGGTTGTGAATAAGCATGTTCAGTTTGGGACAAACCTCTGCTGGCATATGCCCCAATATCTCTTCAAGCATTTGGGTGTCTCCTGTGCTGTGCAAGAATTGTGCCTAACCCGACGGGGCTAGCATCAACAACAACCTCTGTATGAAGCTTTGGATCAAAGTAGCGTTCTCGATAACTTTCTTGATTTTCTTGAGGCTTTGGTCGAATTCACGTGACCAATGAAATGAAACACTCTTTTTCGTTAAGTCTCTCAACGGAGCACTTACAGTGGCAAAGTCTTGCATGTATCTAGAACAGTAGCTGCCCATGCTAAGGATTAAATGTAACATGGAAACATCTTGTGGGGGACGCAGTTGACAACGCTTGAACTTTAGCGGGATCGACATCAGAAAAGATATGGCCAAAGAATTTTAGCTTTGTCTTATGAAACTCACATTTCTCAGCATTCAAAGTTAAACCTGCATCAGCAAGTAAACGACACACTGGTGTGAGAATTTTATTGTGCTCCTTCTGCGTAGCTCCGAAAACCAATATGTCATCACTATAATTGAAAGCATTCATGACATGTTGACTGACATCTTGAAAAAGCTCTACAGCTGAGGACACACCAAAACTTAGTCTTTTACATCGGAACAGACCAATATGTGCAGAAAAGATTGTAATGTACCTGCAATTCTCCTCGAGCTCCAACTGATAAATTCCTTTTTCAAATCAAGGCAAGAGAAGACGTTCGTGCCATTAAATTGTGTTATTATGTCGGCAATGTGCGGACCTGGATGTCGGTCTCTTTCAATTGCCTTGTTCGCTTGACGCATATCAACACAGATGTGTCTGAGCAGCAGGACAGACATCCTCATTAATGTGAAATGTACTTTCATAGTCTTGAGTTTTCCTAACCCATTAAACAATGACGGGAACTGACTTACTATTTCATGATGAGTATTCATGTTATAGTTCACAGATATCAGTCCCATGTCAGCAGCTATGCTGAAGCTGAGTAAATAGGCACTTGACACCGTATCTTGAGGTACATGAATGGGTGCTTGTACTTTTGTTTTCTTGTGTTTCAGCATTGCTACAAATGACCCTTGACTTTTTAATGGCGTCAATGCAGCCTATGTATACTCTTCAGTTTCCGATGGCCTAAGTCATGTCAATGGAGATTGTTCTTTGTATTTCTCCTCAGGCATAATGCTTATTGACACACCACTGTTGATAATAAAAGGTATTGAGCAACCATTTACTTTTAGTGTAAACTTCGGATAATGTTTGAATGACTTTGGTGCTTTTTCATGCTGACTTTCATGAACTTGTATTTTTCTTCATGTGCTGCCTAGTCCAACATGCGCACGTTTTTCTGAGTTAAACATCGACGTTGTACAACCATCATCTTCACTTTCACTTGATGTTGATACTGAAGAACTTTTCAACGATGATTTAGATGACGATTGACTTCATTTGGTGTTGATTTGCCTCAACTAGGGTTGTTGCTTGGCCTTATGGGTGTGCCCTGTACGTCGCTTCTGGAACGTTCGGGCAGTCAGTTTGTCTTCACACCTTGACGCACTTACTTCTTCCTTTGCCTTGCAAACCATTACAAAATGGTTCTCCTTCCCACAGCCTTTGCAAATCTGTCCAATGGTGGGACATTTACCTTTGTGTGCAAATGAAAATCCACACCTGAAACACAACTTCTTTTTCTGTGGGGACATTACTCTGTGTCCATCTGCCTTGTGCCTTTGCTTACTTTTTATGTTCATGACTGACTCACTCTGAGCACTTCTGGTCTCCATGTCAGCAGCTTGTCGATCAGCATGCTTTTCAGGTCTGGCAGCCATGAAAACTCGCTCCAAACTAAGAGTTTCTCTCAGCACTCATCGTCTGAATGAATCTGACTGGCATCCATCAATAACTCTGAGACGTATAGCTTTCTGAGTGTTTGATGAGCGTATCCAGTCTCTCAACAAATTTGTCAGTGGTTTCACACAGTTTTTTATTTACCTTTCGTAATCTACATTTGGCATTGGATTGAACTTAAGATTCAAGGCATCTTTGATTAACGGTATATAATGTTGTCGGCTTGCGGCATTTTCTTTCTGACTTCCTTTACACCTTTACCAGCAAGATTCTTAAGGTATTTGATAATCTTCTTGTTATCTGTTCCTTCTAGTGCATCAATGAAATCATCAACAGGTACATGCATCAACCATTTTTGCGAGCGCAAACGGTGCGATTAGCAAAAATCGGCCGTTTGCGCCCGCAAAAAGGGCATTTGCGATGCATGAAGGGTCAAGGCACTCGCAATTTGAGAATTCGCAATTAATTGCGAGTTCTCAAATTGCGATTGCATTTAAGGAATCGCATTTTGCGATTCCTTAAATGCATTGCAAGAACCACTTTGAAGTAGCGATTTCGCTACTAAGGGGCGCAAATTACCATGAAGTTGAACTTCATGGTAATTTGCAAAAACTTTGAAAAATGCACTAAAGTGCATTTTTCAAAGTTGTAGGTTACACACACACATGTCCTTTGGACATGTGTGCGCACAACATTTGTGCACAGATCAATTTCAGGGGTGCAACAGGGTGTCCTTTTGACACCCTTGCACCCTTGAAATTGCATGCGCAATTTCGAGTACCAATTGGTACTCGCAAATTGCGCATGCAATTTCCCATTCATTCCTATGGGCCTGTAGGCCCATAGGAATGAATGGGAAGCCAATCCTTATTTGTGACTCGCAATTTGCGAGTCGCAAATAAGGAATGTGTAGGAATCGCTATTTTTATAGCGATTCCTACATGCATAGGCTTTTGCGACTCCTTAATTGCGATTCCTTAATAATCGCAATTAAGGACTCGCAAAATCCTACCTTGATGCATGTGCCTGTAAATGTCTCTATCCAAGCAGTCCACCTGTTGCCAATATTCTGCTTTTTGATGGTATCGAATGGTGGTGATGGTTTCAAGAATGCGGAGGCATTATAACCATTTGTGGAACTTACTAATGTGGAAAGTAGTGTTCTTTCCGACGCTGCTTGGTGATCTTGTTTATGCAAACCATCTCTGAGGCCTTGCGACATGCTGGCCTCTGGGTCATATTTAATAATTATGGGAAACGTGGCCTCTTTCTTGGTCTCCATTGGAAAAACAGTTCCGAGCTACGATCTCGACTTTTCAAGCTTTGAAGACCTATAGAGTTGTTCTGCGCCCTACTCGGCAGCTTTGGTGATGTGTTGCTTCGTGTATGGACCGTAAACACCACCCTAAGCACTTGTATTTGAATCACTTTGCTTTTAGGCGTCTCTTTGTACTGTGTGACATCTCGTTGATCTCTGCCTCGAGTGCTTTTGATCGCAGCGTTATTTTGCAATTTGCTGTTGCTATTTGCTGACCTTTCAAACCCTGGTTTTATTCTCCTTTAATGTTATCACTCTGTATGATATATAGCTTTAGGTTGCATAATAATGTGCTACCTCTCTTTACGGCCTTACACGCATGTTCTTGGCCAACAATGTGTAGACTTCTCAGTGAAGTTGTCATTATCTTCAAATGCTTTACACTGGCTAGAGTTGCGCTTTGACTCAACATAGCCAAACGTCGATACTGCATTTCTTCAGAGGCACACGTGGCACGCACAAGCAATTTGCTGGACCATGGCAAACTCTCTGGGAGAGCACTGTCCATCTTTGGGTTACTTATCACCTATCTCATCACCAGTTGTCCTCCCCAGCCTGGGTACTCGCCAGTGACTACGCCACGTACGGATCTTGGTATTAGACATCTTTATTCATCTGCGTGTAACCACGACCTCAACATTCTAAACCTACATTCAATTCACTAAGCTCAAACACTTACGTCACAGTTCTACAGAGTCCATCAGGAGCCAAAAGGGTTTCGTCATGGCTAACGCACACAACACTACACTGGTGGTGAACTCTAGCCACCTGGAGCAGTTTCAGAAGGCCTCCTCACCCCAAGGGGCACATCTTATGTGGATCTGGTTTCACTGGCTCCCTGCACCAGCATATTCCTTTGCCTGACTCCTGGTGCTTACCTCCTCCTGCTGGGACACAGAAGTCCAGGTCTTCCTCCAACTGACCCTCAGGAGGACTAAGGGGTCCAGCATCACTGGCCTGGAGAGACCACTAGTCCTGGATCAGTTGTAGACAGAGTCCTCAGTCCATCAGAGCATCAGAGGGCTTGTCCTTCCAGCTGTCTATGATGTTGGCGCTGTTGAAATGAAATGAAATTTGTACTTGTAAAGCGCACTTATACCCCCAAAGAGGTGTCCTGGCGCTGTACGCATACCGCTGTGGAACCCTTCCTGGCTTTTCCCTGTGAAATGTCCACTCCTGGGCACCCCCAGGGTGAAGCCAGGCATCCCAGCGCTGTTGGGGCCGTTGTGGAGATTAAGCAAGCTATTGCCCAGAGTTGCAGAGTGGGACCCATGATTAGAATAGGCACCGAGGCGAGAATTATCAGGTCCGAGGAAACTGAGCCCAAGACCCGCCGAGGCGGGAATTGAACCCTGGTCCCGGGCCAGATCTCTGCATCAGGGTCTGCCGCTCTAACCATTGAGCCACACTTCTCCACTGTTGCAGTCTAGGTCCACAGTATTGCTCTCCTTCATGTTATAGAGATGCTATGTTTATGCCCAGTTCAGCCTGTGGGTGGGGGGTGCACCTTTGTCTGACCCTATAGCTCATTCTGTGCAGTTCTCCCCTCTTCCCTGGGTTTGACTCCAGCCTGGCCAGTAACACAAAAGGCTGGTGTCAGGTCTCTTTGTGTGTGCTGGGGAAAATCCCTTTGAAGTGTAACCAGGTCAGAGTACAGTTCCTCGATAGCCATCCTGTCAGGAAGACCTTATTGTGACTATCTGGCTCTAATGCACATTTCCCAGTGGGAGAGCCAGAAACCTTTGGCAGCAAAATAAGAAATTGTCTAAAAGTAGCATTGCTAAAATAATAATTTAAAATCTAACCTCATCGTTAAAAAGGACTTTAAATGAAAACTCAAAAAGTGTAAGAATTATTTTTCCACCTGCCACCAATCCGAATTTAACATTTAATAAATGTAACAAGGTATCCCTATGATTCCCTAAGACAGAGGCGAGGCCTTGCTACAGTGAAAATTGTTTTTGGGGCTAATTTACTGTAAGGACATGCTCAACATCAATTTCTACATACCCTACTTTCAAATATCAATGCCCTGCCTTTTTGGGCAATAAGGCCTGCTTATGGGTGACTTATTAATATATAAAAGGAAGGTTTAGGCCTGTCAAAAGGGCAACTTTGACAGATATAATTTATAGTTTAAAACTGCCACAAGCAGGTTACCTGGGTGCAGCTACCAGGCTGTGTACGAATGCAGTTTCTCACGTGCAGCCTGCACCTGTGCACCCTCATGTACACATGTGTTCACTTGTAACCAGCCCAGTGCCCCTTACTCTAGCTGCATTGCAGCAGCCTTATCTTAAAAGATGGACACTGATCGTAAACAAATGGAGTCCAATTTACCATGAAATTACTGGGAGTGAGACTCAGGTAGGGAGACTTACCCACAATAAAAATCTAAAACTGGCTGATCAAAAAGCTAAAAATCTGGGTGTATTAAATGGGTGGAACCCATTCGCAGCAGCCTTCAGTGACGCCTGGGTCCCAGTCTACCATCACAGGTTGACCACAGTTGGGGCTTAATGCTTTTTGGCACTATTTTATTTAAAACTTTAAAAATCTCAATCTTCGGTATTCCTTATTGTTTTTTTGTCATTTTGGTGTCATTTTATTTATTAAAATATACTCTATATTTCTAAATTGGCTGGGAAGTTTTCTTGTGTTGAGTTTTGACTTTATTAGTGTTTTGGTACTGCATAAATATTTTACATATTGTCTCTGGGTTAAGCCCGTCGTCTCTGTGCCGTAGCTGCCAGGGAGTTGTGTTCAGGTTAATTTAGTGGCTTCAGTGGTTCACATCACCCCTCTTAACTAATACCCCCAATTTCTTACACTAACCTTAAACATAACCTTAGCTTCAAAACTAACCTAACTCTATCCTTACACATACCTTGCTTCTGGCCATTAACCAGTCAATAATCCTGACTCTTACATAGCACCAATACTGATCCTCACCATTACCCTATTTTTTATTCTGACTCTGACCCTGACTCTATCCCTATCCTCAAGCCTAACCTAGAAGCTCACTCTTACTCTGTGACAAACCTTACCCCACCCCAAACACTAATCTTTATTTTTGCCCTAACCCTGCTCATAACCCTGTTCCTAATCTTTACCCCGATTTAAGCCTAACCTTGAGCTTAGCCACAATCCTAATGTTTAGACTTACACATACTCTAATTTGCCCCAAACCCCAATCTTTATTTTTGCCCTAACCTTATACCAATCTGTATCATGATCCCAACTTAATCCAGCTAGTGACACCCAAGACTATCATATCTTGTCAGAGGGGCCTTTCTACCTCTCTTAACCTGAGCCTTGGCTTAATTATATTGCTCTCTGTAGTGATCACTCCAGGCTGATTGTGATTTTCCAAGAGGATTTATTCAGGTTGGTTACAAGATCAGTAATACAGTAGTATTCAGCAGGAATCAGCCCCACCAGGAACAGTTTCAAGGCGCTCAGCCCTTCTCCAACTGTGTAATTCATACACCAACATTCTATGTTACATCATCTCAAGAGTGTTCCACTGGTGGAGCAGTGGATGACATGTAAAGCATAATAACCAAGATACTACATATCCTCCTTTCTTCCACAAAGAAAATAGAAAAAAGGAAAATAGAATCAGATGTAGAAGCTAGAAGAACAAAATAGAGAAGAAAGGACTAGAGAGAAACAAAACAGAGGTAGAGAGAAAGAAAGCACCCCAAAATATAAAAGAAACAGATAGACATGACCTCATCCTCCTTTCTTTCTATAAATGAGAAAAAGAAATGAAGAAAAGAAAAAGAAACCATCAATGAGTACTCTCTGTACACCAACTGGCCAGGTATGTATGCAAGAGAGCAATCCACATCAGGAGAATAGAAGATGACAGAGAAGAAGAGAAATACATTATAAAAATCATTCTTCTCCATAATGAAATGAACATTTGAGTTAAAATAAAATAGAAAAGTACTGGGCTACAGTGTAGAGCAAGAAAAGGAAAACAGAAATGAGACACAAGCGCCCAGTCTAACATGAACCAATGCCAAAGTTACTGGGTAAGAACCAAAACTATACACCCATGTGGGTAACAGTATGAACGTGCATAGGTAACAACAAGAGAAAATCAAACTATTGTGCACTGTAGAATAAAACAAACAACCCACACTAGACACCTTAAGTAAGGTAAGAACGTGCACTGTAGTGAAGGTATAAGTAATGTAATGACATGTGTAATGTCATGTCCGTGAAAGGACGCACCTCGAATGGAGGTACAGTGTTATGCACAAGATGAAGGGGAGACCCAACAAACATACCTCCGGAGAGGTCAAGAGTTTGTGCATTGTAGATGCGAGACAGAAACCACGCAACGTGGGAACCTAGATAGGTGTGCACTGAAACAAAAGAGACAAATACCTCGTGAAGAGGTCAACGTTGTGCACTAGAGTAGCAGGACTAAAACCCTTGCGAGACACCTCGTGTAGAGGTAAAAACAATGTGCACTGTAAAGACGGGACTAAAACCCCTGTGAGACACCTCATGTGGAGGTAGCAACAATGTGAACAGTAATGACGGGACTAAAACCCCTGTGCACTGTAGTGAAGGTATAAAAACCCCAGCAAGACACCTCGTATTGAGGTAAAGATTGTGCACTGTGTGAAGGTAAGAACCTTAGACACCCTATGTAGGGTAAAATGTAAACCTAGACAATGTAAAAATATTGTGCACTGTGTGAGGGTAAAAATATTTGTACAGTGCACAAATAGACGCGACACCCCATGGAACGCACCTCGTAAGGAGGTGGGAAACTAGTGCACCAGTCAGAAAGCTTAACTGTAAGGGTACAGACACCTCGTAAAGAGATAACAATGTAGTGTACTCCGTGACGTAACAGAAACCCTTACAACACCCTATGAAGGGTAAAGATAAAATAAATTTAGCATACACGTGTGAAAACATTTGTAGATTAGACTTATGCATCACGTGGTAACCTGTAAATAAAACAAAAGTTAAGCTGAAAACAAAAGACTAGAATCCAGAAGCTGTATTCCATGTGTGAACTCAGACATCCTGTAAAGAAAATGAAAGTCTACAAACACATTTAGCCACTAGATGGCAGCGAAACTCAGAGAGAAAACCAAAAGATGTCTGAAGAACAAGATTCCAGAGTCTTGAAAAATCCCACGCTGCACTCGAGAAACCTACAAACATGCTTTGTGCCACCACGAAGAGAATTAAGTCACAACAGGTGGTGTAAAGAGACTAACGCTCCGACAAACCTCTCGACGATGGTTCTGTCCGTCTTAAACCTGGAGAGTGAAAATTTCAAATGCTGCAGAGAACACTCGGTGACATGAAGGAAGAAAAGTACCTTGAAAGTTGAAGAAATCAACCGGCGATGAGCTGCAGACGAAGAGTCCTTGCAACCCGACATTCCCATTGCTTCAGAGTTCTCCCAACGAGAAAAAAAAACTTTATTGGGTACATCATGGAGACCTGGTTGGCAAAACGAGAGAAAGGCAGCAAAATGTTATGTAACTTCGCCAACCACAAAATGGCGGAACGCAATTCACGTCGTGCCGGGTGGCTCCAGGCGTATATGTGCTCCCCAACATTGGACTGAATCTGACAACCCCTCGAAGAAGACAGGCGTCACAGAGAAATCGTGGCAGGCAGCAAGACGCAGGTGAGTGCGCGCGCTGGCGCGCTTGAGTTTTCAAAGAACAACTGAGCGGTTAAACTGGCAATGTCCCTCAATAAAGAGTAATAATAATAGTCAAGAAATGACTCACCAGCAAAATTGTCATTACGTGGGGAAATCGGTAAACGTGGCTAAACTCATCCATGTGGCAATACAAGCAGAATTTACGCCGTCAAAGTCAACACGAGAGGGACCATCCATTTTTCCCAAACATGTACCTTTCCAAATACAACGCCAGAGTTGAGACACCTTGACTGGCACAAACATTTGAAAACACAATTCTTCACCAGCCAGTAGTGATGGCAGACTTACAGCACAAGACGCAGGCGTTGGCAGACACAATTGGCAGGCTTCCCCTCACTGAAAGCTCAACAGACTCAGCCAGCTTTGATGACTTTAGACCAGGTGATGCAGTTGAAATAGACTGTAGGAATACAGACCTTTGAGATGTTGTGGGAACAGCAGGCAGAAACTTGAGCTGCGTAGAAACTGGAACTGGCACCTTTGCGTTGAGGGCGACCGGTGGGAGGTCACTGGTGGGGCTGTTGTGTTGCCAGTAGATAAGTAAGTGCAGCTGTAGACAGTGGAGTTGCTTGAACTTGAGAGTTGATACTCCAGACTTGGAGCATCAGAGGTAGCAGACACAGGTTCTTTGGTTTAACTCGTCGCCATAAAATTGTAGTGATCACTCCAGGCTGATTGTGATGTTCCAAGAGGATTTATTCAGGTTGGTTACAAGATCAGTAATACAGTAGTATTCAGCAGTAATCAGCAGTAATCAGCCCCACCAGGAGCAGCCAGCAAGGCGCTCAGCCCTTCTCCAACTGTGTAATTCATACACCAACATTCTATGTTACATCATCTCAAGAGTCTTCCACTGGTGGAGCAGTGGATGACATGTAAAGCATAATAACCAAGATACTACACTCTCATTGATAGATTCATTTATTGTTGCAATGCTATGAATCGATACTAGATGTATATATATATATGTATATGTATATTACCAACTGGAGGCCGCCAGTAGGTAGTTATAGTTAGGACCTAGTTTCCATAGGAAAAGCGGGTTTTAGGTTGCCTATATCTTTGGTGCCGTTTGACGAATTTACATGAAATTTTCCCAAAAAAGTGAACCACTAATTCTAGTTAAGCATGGTAAGGCTCGGGGTGATCCATCAAGCGGGAGCCGAGAAAAATGGGGTCGTCAAAAAATGTGCATTTCCCATTTAAGTTTCCATAGGTATTTTTAGACACGACTAAGCCCAAACCGCTAGACAGAATTTCACCAAATTTATAAGCCTGGGTGGAGTTCGCGGAGTTACGCTACGCAGAACTCCGCAAAGTGCAAATAAACTCCGCCTCGCTACGTGGAACTCCGCAAACTGCAGAGTTTCTTTAGATAAATACCGTTTGCAAGGATTTTCAGTGCCAGGTGCTTGTCCGCACTGTGCAATCATCACGAAATGGCACCATGCACAGCGCAAGCGGGCACTGCTTCCTTTCTGCTGCTCGAGTAGATTTTTACTCGAGTGGCAGCTTTCTCAACGCTGCCACTCGACGCAGCCCCCTTCCCCATCAAGGTGGGACCAGGCTGTTCTGGCTTTGATGAATTAAACCTCAACGAGAAGCACTTACAAATATTAACATAGCAGGTTCCCCAGTTGAAGCTTCACTTCTGTAAAGGACAAATGATCGTAAATTCCTGGGCTTGGCGAAGGCAAAGCAGTGTGTTTTCTCTGCAGTTCCACATTGAACAATGATGTGAAATCTTTAGTGAAGGTGAATGCATCAATGACCTATCAGAGTGCAATCTGTAGTGACTGTGACGAGTGGGTTCTTTCTTTGCCTTTCCTGGGGAGAGCAGAGTCCATGGTTCTCTCTTTAAATGACTACAAGTATGCAAACATGCAAAATCACCTGAAGCTCCGACTGTTTGGCCTCACCCCATCCACCTTAGTTATATTGCAAAGGTCTTCCTGCCTTTCACCAGGCATACCATACCAAACGGACCCCCAGCGTGATTCCTGCCGATTTTGGTGACACCTTCTTGATGCTGATAAATATGAGGACATCTCCACCAAACAAAGAAGCACATGCTTGATATTACTAAGAGGAAGTACCCTTGTTTGGTGGAGATTCACCTCTTTATAGTCTTGTTGTATTCAGTATAGGAGGTTTCATATAATCACAGATTTCTGGATGAAGATGCATGAGGGACAGTCACATTACCAAAATGCACACAATGTCACTGAAGACAATTTCCTCGTGGTCCATTATGCAGCTGTAGTACTCTAAAGTTCTAGCACTAGACATTTACCCAATGAGGTAGCACTTACTAAGATATTTTGTGCAAAGCTGTGAGCTCTTGTTGGGTAAAGAGGCAGGTGATGTTCCATTCTGGTGTAGTCAGTCACACAGCTACTGATACACCCATGCAGACACTCAGACACCCACTCAAACATCCTTTCTGGCACTCTCACATCTACTCACAGACCGAAACGGTCACTCACACATACACTCACTGACCCATACAGCCACTCACACACGCACTCAAACACCCACACCCACAAAACCATTCATACACCCACTATCAGACCCTTACAACTACTCACATACCCACCAACCTATACAGCCACTCACACACCACTTTCAAAGGTTTACAGGTTACAGTTAGGAAAGATTTTTTTTAAAACCTTAGAAATTCAGTGAAAAACCCAAAGGTTACAGGGTTTGTTATAATTAGGAAATAATGTTTCGAAAAACATGGAAATTCACTGAAAAAAACAAAGGTTACAGGGGTGTGACAGGAATTAGAATTAAAAAACCCATAGAAAGTCACTGAAAAAAACAAAGGTTACAGGGATGTTATAATTAGGCTCAGATTTCACTTGCACATTACCAGTGAAATTCAGTTATCTGAGCTAATTAAAACTTATACCCCTGCAAAGCACTGCTTATGACCTGACATATTACATCTCTCATACACTGACAGACCCGTATCGGCACGATGCCTTCTTCAATGTCAGTGCAATCACATATTCTCTACAATTTAAACTATGGAGGAATGCATCAAAATCACGGCAATTGCCATAAAAATAGACAACGGCACATTAGGTCTTGTGAACAAGCAAATATGGTGGCCATTTTGGAATGTTGTTCTATTAGGGTTTTACTCAATTTCATACATTATCTGTTGATACTACCCACAAGATATATATTCACTGAAAAAAACAAAGGTTACAGGACTGTTATAACGTCCTTGTAACCTTTGTTTTTTTCAGAGAATTTCCAAGTTTTTTTTATTCCATTTCCTAACTAAAACATTCCTGTAACCTTTGCTCTTTTTTAGTGAATATCTAAGGTTTTTTAAAGGCTAATTCCTAACTATAACGTCTCTGTAACATTTGTTTTTTTTTCATTGAATTTCTACGGTATTTTAAGTAGTAGTTGCGTTTGCAGAGTGGTGGGAAAAGGGGGTTGGGCCTCCGACCAGCTCTTAGGAATCCCGCTAGGACTTACACGAAGTGCCAGGAGGGTTTCTTGGCCTCCAAGGTCCCTCAGGAGTAAAGTGGACTTCATCCCCCAACCAGTAGTGTACCACGAGCTGCGTTTGCAGAGTGGTGGAGAAAGGGGGCGTGGCCTCTGAAGACCTCTTAGCAATCCCGCTGTGTGGGACTTACTGGAGATAACAGGAGGGGTAGTTGGCCCCCAAGGACATCCATCACGGCACTCAGCGCGGCCCCCTTGTAATGTCGCAGTGGAATCGCACCCCCTAGTGGAATAAATACATAAAATAAATTGGCTGCCATTTCATGAAGTGGGAGCTGATCCCGGGGGAGATATGGAAATGTTAAAAAGCATAAAAGGGGTCAGTGCAGTGGTACCCTGACACCAATGTTGCATTGTAGGGGGACCTGAAGCATACCATATGAGTTTAAAAAAATTGTAAATTGTTTTTTTTCCACACGTATGGAATTGCAACCCCGTTGCAGCACTCAGGGCAGCTCCTGTGTAACATCGCATTGGGGTTGAGAACTTCGCAAAAATAAAAAAATATACATTCCAACACTCAGTCATACATTAATACATGCACTTACAGACTCAGACAGACAGTCACACATCTACTCACAGAGTCACTCATAGATGCATACACCCATACAGAGAACCACTGAGAGACTCATACATCCACTGTGAGAACCACTGAGACAGTCATTCAGCCACTCAGAGACCCACTCACAGACTCATACACCCACTGACAGACCCACTGGGACACTCAAGCAGTCACACACAGGCCTTCTTACAGACACATACACCCACTCACAGACCCACTCAGAGACTCATCTACCCACTCACAGATCCACTCAGAGACTCATGCACCCACTCACAGACCCACTCAGACAGACATACACCCACTCAAGACCGATTTAGACACTGACGCACCCACTCACAGACCCATTCAGAGACCGATGCACCCACTCATGAACTCAGTTAGACAGCCGTACACCCACTCAGGACCCATTTAGACTCTCATGAACCTACTGGAGATCCATTTAGACACTTATGCACCCACTCACATGCCCACTCATGCATCTACTCACGGACTCACTGAGACAGCCGTACACCCACTCAGGACCCATTTAGACTCTCATGAACCCACTCACAGACCCATTCAGAGACTCATGCACCCACTTACATACCTACTCAGACACCCATAAACCCACTCAAAACCCATTTAGACACTCACGCACCCATTCACAGACCCACTCAGAAACTCATGCACCCACTCATGGACTCACTCAGACAGTCATACACCCTCTCAAGAGTCATTTAGACACCCATGCACCCACTCTCAGATCGACTCAGAGACTGAGGCACCCACTCACAAACCCAGTTAGACACTGACGCACCCACTCAGAGACTCACTCAGACACAGATGCAACCAGTCACAGCCCCACTCAGAGACTCAGAGACTCATGCACCCACACACAGACTCACTCAGACACTCATGCAGCCATTTGTAGACCCACTCAGACACTGACGCACTCACTCGCAAACCCACTCAGACACTGATGTGCCCAGTCACAGACCCATTCAGATATGTGCGCCCACTCACAAACTCACTCAGACACTCATGCACCCACTCACAGACCCATACAGCCACTCACACAGCCACTCACAGACCCACTCAGAGACTCACACACCCACTCAGAGACCCACTCAGGCACTAGCGCACCCACTCACTCCCACACTCATGCACTCACTCACAGACTGACTCATACACTCATGGAGGCACTCACAAACCCAATCAGATACTCTAACACCCACTCACAGACCCACTGAGGCACTCACTCAGACATTCATGCACCCTCTTAGACACTTAGACATCTGCTCACAAACCCACTCAGATACTAATGCACCCACTCAAACACCCAGTGAGACACTTATGCAGCCACTGCCAGACCCACACAAACACTCACACACCCATTAAGACACTCATGTACTCACTCACACACCCTCTGAGATACTCATGCACTCACTCACACACTCACTCTCAACGGGTACAGGTTACAGTTAGGAAATACAATTTTAAAAACCTTAGAAATTCACTTAAAAAGCCAAAGGTTATAGGGACATTATAGTTAGGAAAAAACCTTAAAAAACCTTAAAAAGTCATTGAAAAAGCCAAAGAATACAGGGGCATTATAGGTAGAAAATAGAATTGAAAGTCAGTTGAGATGTCATCAGTGATGTCACTGTCCATGTCATGAGTGATGTAATATGTGAGGTCATAAGCAGTGTATTGCAGGTCCATAAAATATAGTTAGCTCAGGTAACTATAACTGTGAATTTCACTGGTTTTGTATGAGTGAAAGCGGAGCTTAACTATAACATCCCTGTACCCTTTGGTTTTTTCAGTGAATGTCTAAGGTTTTTTTAAATTCTATTTCTTAACTATAACGTCCCTGTAACCTTTGGTTTTTTCAGTGAATATATATATATATACATATATATATATATATATACATATTATATATATATATATATATATATATATATATATTCACCATCAAATATCAATAACGCAGCACTCTCCTGGGGTTTGTTTTTCCAATTGCTTTATTCGCAAGCCATCAACTCCTTCACCTACGCGTTTCGACCAGCAGGTCTTGGTCACAGTGTATAGCGCTATACACCGTGACCAAGACCTGCTGGTCGAAACGCTTACGTGAAGGAGTTGATGGCTTGTGAATAAAGCAATTGGAAAAATAAACCCCAGGAGAGTGCTGCGTTATTGATATTTGATGGTGAATTTGATTTCGAGGCAAGGTCCAGCCTCGCCGCAGGCACCAGCTGTGAAACAGCGCGCCCTTCGTCTGGGACATCTTTGTTGAGGTATATATATATATATATATATAACACCAGTAGGTGTTATATATATATAACACCAGTAGGTGTTATATATATATAACACCTACTGGTGGCCTCCAGTAGCTAGTTATAGTTAGGACCTAGTTTCCATAGGGAAAGCGTTTTTATACTTGCTTATTACTTTGGCGCTGTTTGATGAATCTTCACAAACGTTTCCAGAAAAGGTGCCCTACTGTGTCTAGTTGTGCATGGAAAGTTTAGGGATGATCTGTCAAGCGGGGGCTGAGAAAAAGGGGGGTCAAAAAAAGTGTGTTTCCCATGTTAATTCTCATAGAGATTTTAGACACAACAGAATTACACCAAATTTTGCAGAACGCTAGATCTTGGTCCAGAAAGCCTGCTTTTTGTGTTTTGGTGTAAATCTGTACAGTAGTTTTGAGATAGTAAAGGAACAACAAATTTGTATATCTAGGGATGCGGACTTTTCACGAATCCTTTGCTGCGGTTTGCGAATCCACACGGCAACAGCAATGCCATCATTGACTGCTCACAACCTGAGTAGAAAGTTGCTGCCGCCATTTTAGAAATCAGAGAACAGTCTCCGGCTGCAAAAATTCTTATATAATGTAGTGGATGGGGGCAGGGTATAGGTTGCTTGATCCTCTGGGTGCAATTTAGGAGTCTGTGAGGGACCCTTGATGGGATGAATATGTCCCCAAAAGTTTTTTTTACCCACATGCACATCTTTGCAGATCCACAGCGACATACGCAACTTTGTGGAAGTGCCGCAATGCCACCATTTTATGTATTGGGGAATGGCCCTGTGGTGAGAAATTTGGAGAGAAATGTCATAGAAGGGGTCAGGATAGGGGTACCCTGACCCCATGGGAGTCATATAAGTGACCCCTAATGTAAAGAAAATGTTCCCAAACACAATTTTTTCACGTACGAGAATTAGTGAATCCTCCGTGAAGCTCAGTGCAGTCCCCATGTAAAACTGCGGTAGATTCTGGTACTCACACACCCACACACAGACCCACTCAAACACTTATGCACCCACTCACAGACCTACCCAGACCCTCATTCACCCACTCATACACCCACTGAGACACTGCAACACCCACTCACAGACCCACTGAGACACTGATGCACCCAGTCACAGATCTACTCAGACACTCATACGCCCACTCACACACCTACTCAGACACTGATTCACCCACTCTCAAGCCTACGTAGACACTCTTACACCCATAGATTGATCCATACAGACACTCACACACCCACTCACAGACCCACTCAAACACTCTCACATCCACTCACAGACCCACTCAAACATGCACCCCTTCACACACCTACTCAGACACTCATGCATCCACTCAGAGACCCACTCAGATAGTCACATACCCACTCATACACCTGCTCAGACACTCTCGCATCTACTCACAGACCCACTCAGACACTCATGTACTCACTCACACACCCACTCATGCACCCACTTACAGACCCACTCAAACACTCACATACTCACTCACACACCTACTCAGACACTGGTGCACCCACTCTCAAACTCACTCAGACACTCTCACACCCACTGGCAGACACCCACAGACACTCACACACCCACTCACTGACCCACTCAGACACTCTCACACCCACACAGACCCATTCAAACACTTATGCACCTACTCACATACCTACTCAGATACACATGCACTCACTCACATACCTACTCCGACACCCATGCACCCACCCACAGACCCACTCAGACACACATGCATACTCATGCACCCACTCCAAAGCCCACTCAGATACTCTCACACCCACTGACAGACCCATAGACACACACACCCACTCACAGACCCACTCAGACACTTTTACATCTACTCACAGACCTACTCAGTTACTTATACACCTACTCATACACACACTCAAACACTCACACACCCACTCAGACACTCTCATACCCACTTACACACCTACCCAGAGACCCACTCAAACACTCACACACCCACTCAGACACTCTCATACCCACTCACACACCCTCTCAGGCACTCACACACCCATTCGCAGGCCCACTCAGACACTCATGCACCCACTCACACACCTACTCAGAAACTCACGCACCCAGTCACAGACCCATACAGACACATACACCCACTCAAAGACCCACTCAGACACTCTCACACCCACTCTCAAACTGACAGATACTCTTACACCCACTGATAGATCCACACAGACACTCACACACCCACTCAAAGACCCACTCAGACACTCTCACAACCACTTACAGACCCATTTGGACACTTATGCACCTACTCAAACACCTACTCAGACACTTACATAACCAGTCACAGACCCACTCAGACACTCATGCACCCAGCCACAAATCTACTTAGACACTCTTACACCCACTTACAGACCCACTCAGACACTCATGCAGACATTCACAGACACACTCATAAATGCTCACACCCACTTAGAGACCCACTGAGATACTTATGCACCCACTCATACCCAGTCAGACACTCATGCACTCACTCACAGACCACTGAGACACTGATGCAGCCACTTACTGACTCTTTTAGACACTGACACCCCCTGGAAGACCCCCTCAGATACTCAGACACCCTCACACCCACTTACAGAGCCACTGAGACACTCAGAGACCCACTCAGAGACCCACTCAGACACTCTTACACCGATTTATATACCCACTTATAGACTCACACCCACTCACAGACCCACTCAGATGCTCATGCACCCATTCACAGACCCATTTAGACCCTCAAGTTCCCACTCACAGACCCATTCAATCTTATATCCAATCACAGACGCAGACAGGCCCTATCACACTCATTCACAGACTCAGTGAGACACTCATGCACCCACTCATAGACCCACTTAGACACACACATACCGACTGAGATACATACTCAGGCACTCACACACCCAGTCAAACAACCATTGACAGATGCCCGAGTCACTCACAAAGTTGTAAATCCTGTTTGTGCAGCTGTGTATTGAATGTGTGCTCATGGTTTGTGGATTTGCAACAGATTCGCAAATTCAAATAAGAAATTAATAAAGGGATTTAAAAAGAAAATGAACTAGTGTTGGGGAAAAGGGGTGGCTCAGAGAAGAGTCTTTGGGGCCGATTCCGATCTCGGCCGGTTGGGCTCCGAATCAGATTCGGCTTAACCGGATCCGATTCGGAGCCCTATTTCCCGACCGATTCGTACGCGCATCTGGGCGAGCGAGTACGATGCGAACTCGCCGACCGACTCGTCTGGGCGTCCCGACCGCTCCAACCGACTCGTTCCCGGGTCGAACCGCACCGACCGACTCGCTCGGACTCGACTCGCACCGCACAATGGAGACGTTCCCCGGCCGGGTAAGTACGATGCGTGCCGCGAGCAGTCCGACCGAGCCGCGCACTCCGGCTCCAAAGAGCAGTCGGAGCCGTACTTTGGGGGTCCGCGTCGGACCCCCCTGTACGCGTAGCCGCGCGAGTCGCACATGGGTCCCCCCTACACGTGCATGTACGGCGCGACCCGCATCGACGCGTACTCGCTGTAGGGGGCGCCCTTGTTCGCGTCATGCCCATTGAGTCAATGGGAGCCCGTGTACGCGTCGTATGACTGGCTCCCATTGACTTCAATGGGAGTCCGACCGAATCGAGTCCGATGGCATACGTGCGCTAGGGTCCGATTCGGTCGGAAATCTCTCCGAGTCCGGCTCGGTCGGAGAGATTTCCGGCCCAAATCGGATTCGGCGCCTTTGTGTTTAATGTGTGTAGATGATAACTACACATACAACAGGATGCAGTCTTTTAGGATGTTGATGAACACCATGTTGTCTTTCTCTGCGAAAAAAACTCCATCACTTCTATAGATACCATCCATGTCAAAGCATAAATTGTTGTGGTATATAGAGCCCATGTTATGGTCTCTGAGGAATGCAGAAACAGTTTTATTGACATGATTCCTGACTTTGTCTATCTGTGGACAGAATTTGTTTGACCACTTCCATTTCTGCATTTAGCAAATGTTGGAGAACACCAAGGCAGTGTGAGGGAAAAGTGCCATTAATTCACCAAAGGTAGCCTAAATTAGGATTTCCAGTCCTACACCAGTAAGTGTGCCTAGGTCATTGACATCACTGAGCATAATCATGAGGTCTGGATGTTGGCAATCCGCAATGCTTTCAACCAAAGGCAGCAATTTATGCCATTTTAACCCTCTGTGGCCAACCCAAGTAATGACCACATTAGGCAGACCCAAGTCCCCAACAATGCCACTCTTTCTAGCACGCTCTCTGGCCCAAAAAACAAAGCTATGACCGGCAATCCACACTCTAATAATTTTGAAGGCAAGGAGGAGTAGCACACAGGAGATAGCTGGAGCTGAATGAGACAGTTTTCAAAATGAAAGTCAGTTAAAATGGAGGACAGCACCTAATTTAATAAAGAACACATTTGATTGTATGATGTCAATGTACAGGTAACTAAAATTAGTTAGTGATTTTAAGCAAAAAGTAATTAGATCTGTGATTGGCCCTGGATATTTTTTTAAGTAATGCTATTTTGGATATGTTTATATTTAAAAATAGTCAACCACACCTGCCACAGTTGAATTTGAAGCTAATATGCACTTTTGACCTACCAGTCCAAGAGAGTGTTCCAAAGGTGATTGCTATGGAAACTGAGCTAACAGAGTGTAGGGGGAAGGGTCCCAAAGAGACTTTAATTTGAAAGTTAAAAAGTGAGTGGTTTAGACACATTGATTATTATGGAGTACTTATCTTCTAATTCAGTACAATCTTATAAAGTAAAATGTAGACGCAAAGTAATAACAGTACAATGTTCAATGCTTAAACAGACTCCCGTATAAATTGTTGAATACGCCGGGAAGATACACAGGGGCCGTGGTGAGCATCGCAGCGGATTTGCGAATCCACCTGCAAACACTACCAGATTGGGCTTCTTAACAAGAGACTAAGAAAGAGTAAAAAAAAATCTGACCATTGAGAAGTGGAACAACAACAAAAATGAAAGAAAGGTTATGATTTGATAAGTACATCAGTATCACTGAAAAAAGAGTGGGAAAGATTGCCATTTTTGATTCTATTGTAATGAAAGTGATAAACTATACTTGTTCTGTAGGTTTGACCTTTTGCCTCCGAAAAGATTTCAAGTGCTACTGACTTAAAAAATGGAGAGCATCATAGAGATTTAACAGGTATGTTAATAACGTTAGTCTTTTAAAAAGTATATGTATATCCTGAGTTATAAGTGCATGTAAAGTGAAAGAGAGTGTATAGGTTACTTGCATAGCCAGACACATATCGAAGGAGGCACTGATATACTCAGGTGCATATGTAGTCAAGTACTGATGCAAGTAGTCACACAGTAGTATAGTAACTGATATATGCATGTATACAGTCAGTTATATAACCATTTGCACAATGAAACAGTCACTAACAAATCAAGTTACATACAGAGATAGTCAGTTACAAATAGGAGACTAACACATTTGCTAGCAGTAAAGAGGGGTAAAGGGAATGTTCTTGTCCCCTAAATATGGTTTCAGTGACTTATCCCCAATTGCTATATTTAATTTATTTGTGAGTCCGTAGTTCAGTCCTCTACCTATGCCCAGGGTCTGTAATTTAAATAATAGTAGTGGGATGGCTCGGTCCTGCTAATGCAGAGCATGTGTTTGCAGTTTCACTGCCAGGCCGAATTGGCATTTAAAGCGCCTTAACAAGCATTAAACTCCCCTTTCCCTACATACGAGTCATCCCTAAGGTAGTCTGTAAGTAGGCCATAGGGCACGGTGCTATGTACTTAAAAGGTAAGACATGTACTTTGAGGTTTCAGTGAGTTACATGCACGCTTACAGACCCATATGCCCAGTTATATATCCAGTCTCCCACACATTCTGTGACTCACATACCTATTTACAAAAGCATAGAGCCACTCACACACCCAGTCAGTCAGCAATAAAGGCACTTGCACATTCACTCAGAAACCCACATAGCAATTATGTATCCAGCAGTAACTAAGCTAGTTGCACACAGTGTTATATACCTCAACAAAACCTTGCACTTTGGAGGGACTACCTGTCCCATAACCCTACAGGGATAGGAGGAGCCCCGCATCATCTCCAGCACCTGTGCCCTGCGCTCTTATGTGCACTTGGAGTCCCGCAGCACAGGGGCTGCAAAACCTTACACTTTGGAGGGACTACCTGTCCCAAAACTCTCCAGGGCTAGGAGGAGCCCTACATCATCACCAGCATCTGTGCCAAGCGCTCTTAAGCACATTGGGAGTACTGTGCCTTGGGACAAGTGCGGGCCATACACAGGCCAGAGGAGACCGCACCCCCCACCCCCGGCTCTGGGTCATTTTCTTTCTAGGACGGCACTCTGCATCTCAAAGGTTGAAGGTGAAGTGGGCCTGTGGTAAGTATTCTTTTGACTTTTCTTTCCCACTCCGTTTTTTGAGATTATCAGCCTGCCTGAACAATTGGGGTGCTCACCGTCCAGTGCACCTGCTTGTCGGTCAGCCGGGATCCTTATAAGATAAGATATCTCTGGGAAGAACTGAGCATTCTGTCATTATTCCCTCCCCCAGCAGAGCCAACAGATGGGGAATCGTAAGGCCAATGGCCACGCTCTTGAGCCAGCTGCTTCCAAACCCCTACAGGAGAAATCAAGTATCCTATCCTTTTTATCATCAGCCGTGGGTGCACTGGAGAAGAAAATTACAAATGTGGAGGACGAGTTGGCCCATGATGGGGGTGTAGGTTCTGAGTCTGTGGCTCCAAAGGGGGACTCGACACAGGGTGACCGGAACATTTCAAATACAATTTCCATCCAGGCCCAGATTCACAATACAGCAGTATCTTCAGGCGCAGAGATATCACTCTTGATGGATAACGGATCAGACCACGTGGGTGACCCTCTCCCCCCATTAGGGAAGCAGAAGAAAAAAGAAGAGACGGATCTTGCCGGAGGTCATGGCCCACCCTCCCAATAATAGGACAATTATGTTAACAAGTCTATGGAGGCCTTTATTTACAATAAAATACAGTCTTATATGGATATTTTTCATTCAAAGCTAGAACTCCAAATTAGGGGCCTATTTTGTCCCCTTGAATCACGTTGTAAAAACACTGAGTAAGACGTCTTGAGTTTAAGGGGTGTATCACCACAGGCTGTTGCGCAGTTACCCTTAACACTATTTGCCAATGGTCCTTTAGTAGACACAATCATACAGGAGAGATCGCTTTTATCCACGCTTAGCGATAAGGTTATTCCTAAAACAAACAAACAAAGAAAGGCTGACTTTCCATACGAGATATCCTGCTGAATAGGGGTGGTCGTTAACACAGTGGAGTTACTGACAGAGAGACTGCTGAGGTAGCACTTCTGGGCCCTATGTTTAATCAAGCACTGAACAGACAGGTCCAGCAGCCCAGTTCATCCAGGGGCATCATAATTGACCTTCCCCCGAAGCAATTCCTTATGTGGCAATCCTTGGCAATGTCCCGCCTTTGACTGGTAACATTCAGGAATCATATAATCAGTTGAAAAACAAAGTGACTCACTGGTTGGTTTTAAATCTGAATTTGGGTCCAGCTATTTTGTTTTACTGTATTGATATGGTTCAGAGGGTTAGATGGCTGGGGAAGGACAAGAAATCAATGGGGGGCGATTACATAGTCATCAATTTCAACTGTGCGAATGAGGCAGAGAGATACTTGCTGTGGCAAGTTCCTGTAGGTGCTCATCGAGTTTTAACATTCATCTTCTACCCCTGGGCTTTTTCTACAGACCCAAATCAGTTTGCCCAATGCCCTGGTTCTTGGTTGACCCCCAGAGATCAGGTCATCCTCGCTTGCAACCTCCTCCTCCCCATGTGGTGTCTCATAAGAAGTTTGCCCCTTTGAGCCAGTTGGATTCCTATGATTGATGGGAGATTTCAGCAGCAGTACCCACCTCTGTCATAGCCCGAGTCATTGTATCTATCCTTGTAGGGAATCCTCACATGTTACCAGTAACGATATTCTGTTGATAAACTGGAACATAGCAGGGATTTCCTCCAAATTCACGGACCCGAACAAACGTTTCCACCCGATATGTTTACAAGACACATGGGAGACAACGAACGCTGTTCATTTAGAAGGCTATAAAACATTATTTACCCCAGACATTCAATGACTGGTTGGAAGGGCTAAAGGGGGCATGACTATTTACATATCACTTGAGATTAATGGGCGCATTATTGAATTACATTCAGGGGTTCCTACTATACAAGCCCTCAAGATTATATTTGCCGGATCTTTAGTAGTCTACTTGTTAAACTTTTATAATGCAAAAACATGGCTGTAGGTCACATCTAGCGCCCATAGTCTGAATATGTAATGTATATTCGCTCATTAGTCAAGCATCGGAGGGGGCAGATGAATTTAATTGTTGCTGGGGATTTTAATACACATTTATGTGAAGTTAATATACATACACACAATATTCCGATGAGGCTTTGATTGCACCGCAGAGATGCTTTCTGACACCAGGGCTACACCTGGAACACACCAAAGAGGGGACTGAGTAAATGATGATGTAACATGATTTTAACCTTGAATTTACAATGGATAAGCAGACAGAATCTCACTCCGAGAGTTGGTTTCCAACTTATATAGGGAGGGACTGCGCCTCCATTATTGATTATATTTTTGTATCAGCCTTGTAACTTCCTACGATTGTTAATTTTAGTATCTCTTGTCAACCATTTAGCGACCATAATCCGTTAATTTTAACATTGAGGGGGCCAAGTACATCTTTAAAGAGCGCTTTAAGGGCCCATATAGTTCCTCAGAAACACAGCCAGGGCAGACACACTATTCCTTTTCTGTGCCAATGAATTAGAAACATGCTTAGATCTCGCTACCCCTGACCATATGCTTTTATTGACTCTAGCTGCTCAAGGGCTTTACACAATCTAAAAAGTGTACTTAAAATAACACCGAGGGATAAGTCACAGGTTGCCTCTTGAAGGCGTACTTATAAGGAGGAATTAAAGAAGAGGAAAGGGATATAAAGGGAAAGGGCATGGGAGGAGTTGGTACAAGCCAGTTTGGTTAATAATTGCTGAGCTTTCTGGCACACCATCCATAAGCACTGTTTTGCCCAGGAGAATGCCCCTAGCCTATGCCATCATATTCCTGTCCAGGATTTGGTGACTCACTTTAAGGGTATTTATGACTGTACTGAGCAGACTGTCACGGTTGAGTTGGACATGGTAGAGCAGGAGAAATCAAGCCTTGTTATTACTTTGGAAGAAACCATACAGGGCATTAAGAGTCTCACTAGGCAGAAGGACCCGGGTCCTGATGGCATACTGCCTGATTTATTTGTTTTATACTTGGATATCAGGGCACCATTATTGACCCTGATTTTAAATGCAGCAATAAGGGAAGGCCCACCGCCCTCTTGGTCATCATCAGTGATTGAGTCAATTTTTAAAAAGGGGAACAGAGACAAACCTGAGTGTTATAGGCTGATATCACTTTTGGACTGGGTTGTTAATGTCCTGGAGCGGGTGTTAATGGACAGAATGCAAATTTGGTCTGATGATAATAATATTATTTCTGATTCCCAATAAGGCTTTCAGACAGGTAAATCTACCATAGATCAGTGTCTAAATCTTTATCTGGTGATTAGCAAATATACTATTGACCATTCTGAAATAATACACCTGGCCCTCCTGGACCTTTTGGCTGCGTTTGATCGGGTTAATCGTGACAAACTGTGGAAGATCCTTTTGAGTTTAGATTTGGACCCTAACATAGTTTATTTTTTACATGATCTCCATGCTGAAACTGCCACCACAGTAAGATTCTCAAATAACTCAGCATGTATGAATAGTTTTAAAACGAGCCGTGGGATGTGACGGGATGTATTCTCGCCCCTTTTATGTTTTCTTTATACATAAATGGGTTGGAAAAGGCCAAAGTGGACTGTCCATCTATTGGCTCCTGTCCTTTACCAGTATTACTTGACGCAGATAACGCTGTCCTGATGGCGTGAACGGCCAATGGCCTGCAAACCTTGTTGAATTCCTTTGATTTTTTTATGAGAAATTTAGACCTATCTGTCAACCTCTCTAAGTCTTATATTTAATGGTGATGGGAACCAACTCAAGAAGAACTAAGGGACTAATTACAAGTTCGGCAATCCATGGGACCGCCTCACCCGTGGTGGTGGTCCCTGGACTGCCAGACTGGCGGCCCACCCGTCGTATTATGATGGCATGGTGGCGCAGTCAACAGAGGCCATAATATGCTGGCGGTGCAGTTGCTGCACTGGCAAGCATATTATGCATATTTTCACTGCCCTCCTTCTCATGGCAGTGAGCCCGCCATGAAATGGGTGGTGGTGAGGAAACTAAGGGGGCCCTACAGGGCCCCCTGGTGCCTCTGTGCATGGTGATGCATGCAGGGGGGCACATGGTGTGCCTCCTGTCTGTATGTACCCCCATGTTCCTGCACGGAATGAAATGCACAACATTGTGCATTTCGGTCTGTGCAGGAACATGCTTTGGTGTTCCCATTGTGGTGCCTTTCTAAGGCTCACCACCTGGGACCACCAAGTACCACCCACCAGGCTAGGAGAAAACTCCTAAGCTGGCGGGCGGTCAGCGGATGGCTTTGGCGGTGTGACAGCGGGGCGCTGGCATGGTGGCCCACTTCCACACCTCCAAAGTTGTAATCAGGCACGAGGACTTTTACCTTGAATCTGCATACTCTAGCACAAGTCGCAAGTTTTCCTTATTTGGGGGTTTTGTTTGATTCAAAATAAAGCTGGAAATCGCAGGTTGAGGCAAAGAAGCAGGAGCTTAGGAAGTCTGTAGGAGCTGTTTTTAGCTGTGCTTCTAAGCTGGGCAGTTGACTCCTTAAAGCTTTAGTTAAAATCTATGAGGCTAAGTGTACATCAAAAGTATTGTACAAGAGTGAGATTTGCGGGTAGCGTCCAGTACATGAGCTCCAGATAGAGGAAAACAAAATCTTTAGGCGCGTACTTTGTGTTCCACAGAGCGCGCCAACCTATTGTGTGCATAAGGAGTTAGGGGTTAAGTATCTAAGTGACCAGATAGCCTTGCGTCCACTGCAGAGTTGGATTAGGATATAGCCACGGGAGGAGTTGCACCTAAATCGCTTAGTTATGGGGGATTTCTGGTCGCTCGATCATGCTCCAAAAATACCCTGGATATGGTATTTAAGAGACTCCTTTGGGAGGAAGGACATCTTTTTTAATCCAGAGAGCATTCGCAGACGAGACCTCAAATGGGTTAAAGAGAGATTTGGGGAACAGGTGGTTAAACTCAGGGAAGAGGCTGAGTTAACAAAACAAACAGTCTGAACATATGTTTTGAAAACTACCACTCTGGAGATGGAGCCCTATCTAACTCTGGTGAAGTGCAACAGGGATAGATGTCTGTTAACTTTATTTAGAGTCAACTCGTTGCATCTGATTTTAGCCTCATCACATAGCTGCTAGGATTTTAAATCCCTGGGCCCCTGTGGCTGTGATAAAAAATCTGAGGATACCTTGCATTTTATTATGTTCTGTGAATATTATAAGGAAACCAGGAGATTCTTTATAGTTCTGTTATTTAAAGGAAGGGGCTTTAAACAGGTTTGCCCAGCCCTACTGTTTCTGCAGATGCAACCAGATGAATTTGTTGTTGCACATGTTATTCATTTTTTAAATGCTGCTGTTTTTATGCGGAAAGTACAGAATAATTAATTATGCCTCTCCAGATTTTGAGTCGCCAGTTTTTACATGAATTGTCCTTTTTAGTATTTTTTTATATACTATATTTATGCTGCTGCTATCTTTTATGGTTTTAAGATACAAACAAAATAAAAAAAGAATTGAATTGAATTGATATATAACCCAACACTCACTAAGACAGCCAGTAAGGAATCCATACAGCCACTTACATATACATTTACAGACCCATAGAGTTACTAGAGACCCAGTAATATGCTGACATAGTTACTTACATATCCAATGACACACCCACACAGGGACTGATATACTCACTCAGACATGTGCTTAAGTCCTGGCTCACACACCTATTCACTCACCCATTCAGCAATTCACACATCCACTCACTTACCCATACAGCCACTCACACCAACTCACTCATCTATACAGTCACTCACAATCATACAGCTACTCAGATGAGCACCTGGTCACCCATATAGCCATTGAGATACCCACTCACCTATACAGTCACTCACATACCCACTCACTCTCCCATATAGCCACTTACATACCCATTCACTCACTGATACAGCCACTCCCACACCCACAAAGTCACTCACACAGTCACTCACATACCCACTCATCCATACAGCCACTCACTCACCCATATAGCTACTTACATAGCTACTCACTCACCCATACAGCCACTCACACACCTACTCACTCACTCATACAGCCACTCACACACCCACTTACTGACTCACACAGCCACTCATTCACCCATAAAACCACTCACACACCCACTCACTTACTCATACAGCTACTCACACACCCACTCAGTCCCCCATACAGTGATTTACACATTCATTTCCATTTTAGTATTTTAATAACTATAACAAACTTAGAAATTCACTGAAAAAACTAAAGGTTACAGGGACGTTATAGTTAGAAAATAGTATTAAAAACATTAGAAATTCATTAAAAAAAACAAAGGTTACAGGGACGTTATATGTTGGATTAAGATTGCACATATACAAATCCATAGAAATTCAGCAGTTACAGTTACCTGAGGTAACTATAACTTACACCCCCGCAATGCACTACTTATGACCTCATGTATTACATCACTCATGACATGGTCAGTGACATCACTCATGACATCTCAAATGATATCACTAATGACATCATCTACAGTACTACTCACACATCCACTCACACACCCATGCAACCACTTATACACCCACTTACACATCTATACATCAACTCACACACCCACTCACTCATCCATAGAACCCCTAACATACCCACTCAGTCACCCATACAGCCACTCACACTAATACACCTACTCACAGTCACTCACTCACGATATAGTCACTCACACAGCCACTCACTCTCCTATGTAGCCACTTACACACCCATACAACCACCACTAACACATCCCATCACACACCCAAACAACACTCAGCCAACCATTTACAGACATATACAGTCACTCAGAGACCCACTGACACACCTGTACAGCCACCCACAAACCCACTAACAGACCTATACAGCCACTCACAAACCCACTTACATATCCATACAACCACTCACAAACCCAGCCAACACCCATACAGCCAATAATATACCCACTCACACACTGATACAGACAGTGACATAGCCACTCAGATGACATATGTTAGAAATAGTATCACTTATTAGTAGTATAGAACAAATAGTGATTTAACTTATGCAGTAGCTTAGCATATGTCTTTAAGTCTCTGACACTTTAACGAAACACTCACACTAACTGGATGATGTCGTCAGTGATGTCATTTGAGATATCATCAGTGTCATGAGTGATGCCACTGACCATATAATGAGTGATGTAATATGTGAGGTAATAAGCAGCGGATTGCGAGGGAGTAAGTTACAGTTAGCTCCTATAACTGCTGAATTTCTATGGTTTTGTACATGTGCAATCTGACCCCAAGTGAATTTCTACGTTTTTTAAAATCCATTACCTAACTATAACGTCCCAGTAACCTTTGCTTTTTTCAGTAAATATATATATACATATATATATATATATCCACAACGTAGTTCGGCTAAACCCAAGCCTCTTATATACGGCGGGCGACACGGCAGGGGAAGCCAACCCCTAATATCCACACAAATCCAATGCCGAGAAGTATAGAAAAACACTGGAGCCGCGGCCACTATTCAAAGACGTGTTTAATGCAACACTAGGTCCCGACGCGTTTCGGAGTTGCGTCACTCCTTTCTCACGGGCAAAGCTTAGTGCATCATTAGTTTCTTTTAAAGCAGCAAGTGCTCGTATTCGTGCCAAACAACATAAAAGACATACTGGTTTTTGTCATTTAGGTCAATAAAGTTATACATGTTGATATACATGGTATTGGCAAAATGCAGATAAATAAATAGATATCCTTGACGATACATGCAAGTGAAATATATATAACAAATATACGGAAATCATAACTCAGGATTTCATCAAATAATTGCTGCAAGCACGCACTGACACAACTGTATAATACCCTGTGGTATACTGCCATAAATTGAGCAGTGTATATATGAAGGAGTTCCCCAAAATGAAGAAGCCGCACAAGATGAGCTGAAATCATTTAATCAGAGGATTGCAGTCCGCCTGTCACTCCCAGCACAAATACAGAGCCAAACGCGTTTCGGGCGTACCGCCGCCCTTGATCACTGGCAAACAGATAAAGCAGCAGCAGTAAGTGAACCATCTGCGCATAATTAAATATCCCGCCCCAGTGGGCGTATGCGCGGTTGCATGCTGGTCTTTGAAGTTCACTTAGCATTCAAACCACAGTCGGTCCCGCCATATCCTCCAATATACAGTCTTACCCCAGTGGGCATGCGAAAAGTAGACAGGCTGACACCTTAAACACCATCCTCAGAGGACTGCAATCCTCTGATTAAATGATTTCAGCTTATCTTGTGCAGCTTCTTCATTTTGGGCAACTTCTTCGTTTGTGTGTTAGCGGCCTGCCGAGCCACGAGGAAGCCCCACTGCTTACAGAGCGGGTCCGCAGTGACAGAGACTGAATTAGAACTACCAGTCTGTTTTCACTGTTTGGGATTTCACATCACAATTGAAACTGTTAAAAGACTACCTGTAATGGCGTTGCGGTATTGGTGAGCAAGGCTGGTTGCAGCTGAAACGCGTTCGATGGTGGCCTGACATTAATAAAAAGTTTGGAGAAACCACAAAAAAAAATACGAAGTTGGCCTGACATTAATTTTGGGAGAAACCACACTGAGCATCATCATCCTTTGTTGTTGAAGGACTATTGGCACACGTACATGGACGTTTCTTGTTGGATCCGTAAAGACGACGCGCCCTTCGATCGGGAGTGTGGCGGCAAACACCAACACCTCAGGTGAAGGACTATATATATAGATATATAAATTACATGTTTGTGTCTTCTCTGTGTTTAATCGAGGCATGAGGGTAGATTTACTTTGCAAACACAAGGAGATGATGGCCAGAGCGCTGTAACTTTTCAGACACTCATCCTCAGTCACAGATCTGGGTTGAATCCATCATCGTTCTTTAGCTCACTTTCACAGTTAAATTAGCATGACAGGTAAAGGTATTTGAATAACTTAAACCTTCTGCCTTTGCAGCAGGGTAGCTGGGGTGTATTGGAGGTCCCTGCAACACCTGCAGTGGAGGGGGCCCCAACCCTTCAAGGGGCTCCCAATTCTACCAGGGCCCCCATTCAGCCCAAAGCCTATGAAAATCTGTGAGGTAGGAGAGACACAAGGGCCCCTCACCACATTCTGCAGGGGGGCATTCGTTTTGCATTACACCATTGCCTTGAAGTGAACCCTGTAGACCATTCCTACTTATCTCACAGCTCTGGTATGTTGCACCAATACCTATGAATCCATTCTATTTTTTTAATATTTAACCATTGCCTGCCCCAGTGATGTACATCCTGTTGTTTCATAATTGAAAGCAGAATCATTAATGGAACAAATCTCAGACTTTATGGTTTGTCAGTGCATGGGTTTATAATAAACAATTTCTTCCATTTCATAATGTACAACTTTTCTGCCTACATGTAAAGATATACCCTCAAAACGTGCAAAGTAAATACTTTAGTAAACATAGAAAGAGAGGACCAAATTCACAAAAATGTCCTTATGATTAGAAGTGACTTACTCTGGTAGTACACCTGGCTTAATTCTGAATTATAGGAGTAGTCCTGGCTTACTTCTGGGGCCAAATCACAAAGGTAAATCTACGTGTGGAGAACTCCACACCTTGCTGTAAATCTCTGCCTAGATGCAATTTACTAATTCTGGGAGAGAATTAAACCTAGTACTAGAAATATGTAACCCCACCCTTTGCTTGAGGGGATGAGGACAAGTGTAACTCAAAATGCAAGTATAACGCTACTACTAATTACATTCTGGGCATATTTTAGGTGTACCTCACCCAAACATTATTCTTCATACTGTAGGTAGAGATTTTGGCGTATGCTATGTAAATGTATAAATTCCAAAGAAAAGAGAAACAGGCATCACCTGAGGGAAATAAAACACACCAGACAAACATTACTATTGAAAACACGTAAATAAAGTCCACACCCAGCCCCTTATCTCTTTCCATTGTGCCGCAAGATGCTGATAGATAACCCCTTCAATTCTGCAATTGTGTTGTGCCACTGTGTATCTGCTCATGGGTTTTGTGTTTTAGACATGCAATGTGTGTGTGTGTTTGACTGTCTGAAGATTAGGTTTGGTTGTAAAATGAGTCATGTTTTTTAAAAATTAATTTACAATCTACATATTTGTTATTTTCTACTGGAAGTGACTAGATACCGCTTTCCTGTAATACCCAATTCTGAGTAGGAAGTTCTCTTCATTGAGGAAAATGCATCTAACTAGGTGTAAGCCCTTCAACCTAGAAGTATATCAAGTGAGTACAAGAAAGATACATTTGTCATATTGTTACAAATTATAAAAAGATCATAAATTTAGACATTTAAAAAAACATAGAATGCAGAATACAAATCTCAGGAATATTTTTATGAAACAATATTTTCTATATTAAGGTTTTCTTTCATATTCTAAACATAATTGCTCCAAGTGAGTCTGTTTGCAATTGGTTACAGAGACTCAGGCAATACATGTTTTGCCCAGTGAATGGGTCATGGTATTTCTTTAATAAAATAATGCACTCGGTGCTAAATGATTAAGAGTATGCACTGGTGAATAAAGGTCCCATGTAGAAATGTTAGAAAACTTCTGAGCAGTCTAGATTGACAGTCGGAGAGCCACCTCTGGCTGTAAATCCAGAGTGCACATGACCTTGCTGCATGGGACCTTCCTCCATGAGTGCTTGCTCTTATTCAATTAGCACTGAATGCTTAATTTCGTTAAAGAAATACCGCAACCGCATGTCCAATCCAACAAACTTGAAATCATATTTAACGCTACTAAGGACTACCATTCCAGTGCCATGAAAAACCTATGGATATTCACACCCCTTGAGAAAAACAGCAGGAACTAGCTGCCTTAATGTGTCCACAAAGAAGACCTTCCTTGAAACACACCACAGGCCCAACATGAAGGTCGAAATGCATCGGCGCACTTATGAACGTGGCCAGGAGCTATCATTAAGTGTATAATCTGCACATTAAGTTGTGTATTACCAGTGATGAAATTCATGATCTCATCTGTATATATATCTATGCTCTGACCACCATTAGAATAGGGCCAAGTAGTACCGTTTGGACTGCACACAAGAGGGTTCAAATTGAACACTGCCTCAGCAACCTGACAGTGTAGGACACTAGACATGTCAATTTGTATGTTTCTCCTTATATGTTCCATGATTAATTCTTTCTATATGTTCAATGACTAATGTGATGCATTGTTCTTGGTCTGTATATGTTTTGTTCATAATTAATGTGTTCACAAACGTATACTTTTCTAAATGTGTGAAAATCGTTATATGTACAATGTCTGTTTTGTTTATAAGTGTTAAAGAACGCAACTAATTGAGAAACAGGACTCCTTGTTTATTACCTTAAACTGAAGATTAATCCTTTTGGTGTGATATATCTTAGTGTACACTATTGAAGAATATCTCAAGTAAGAATAAGTCAAGTTATTGACATTTGGAGAAACAATATGCCGGTTTCTTCAATTAAGGAAAGATTCGATTGATGGTCTTGGAGGGCTTTCTTATGATAAATTATGAATTGATCCTAGTCCCCAACGTCCTCAACTGGATCACTCTCCTTTATGATACACGCAGGCCCACTAGGAGCATTTAATTTACAGGCCCTGGGTAAATGTAGTACCACTTTACGAAGGACTTAAAGGCAAATTAAATGTGCCAATTGGGTGTAAAACAAGCACTTTAACACTGATTAGCGGTGGTATAGTGCCCATAGTCCTGAAAGCCGATAAATACGGGTTCAGAAAACAGGAGGGTGAAGGCAAAAAGTCTGGGGCCGACCGTGCAGAGAGGGCCAAGTTCAACAGTGCATTTTTATGTATATCGGCATCTGGAATGTCCAAATTAATATGAATAAAAACATTTTTTATTATACCTTTATTTCATTTATTGTACATTTTGATTTTTATGAGGTGGTGTATATGAGTGTCTGTAATGGCTAAGGTAATATGACCATTTCTTTTATTTGATTTGATTTTTTAGGGTTTGGACTCTGTGCTGGTAGTATTATTTCCTGCTACAATTGATTTGTATGTGATTCCCTTGCAGTACCTATGATTGGCAGTGTGTGGTGCGTGACTTACTCCAAGGCTTGGCCAGCATATTTGAGTCTGTTTTGGTAATAGAACTACTGGAGCAGATGAGTGTGTAATGCTAGTGAATTACATCTAACTTACCCCTTTGTAGCACTCTTGGCTTACTCCTGGAATTCAAGAGTACAAGAGGAGTAAAACTTAATTAATTGGGCTATTTGTGAACTGAGCTCAAGATACAGGACAGGCGTAGGTGAAAATCTCCAACTGCACTTCAGTGGATGCATTTAGTGGTACATGAAGTAGTGTTATTAAAATATTACTTCACATACTCCAAAATGCCTTTTTGAATTAGCCCCAGACTTCTTTCCATGAAATAAATTAACAACTTACTCTCAGTTTGCAAATTTCCTTTCTTTCCTTGTCATTCTCATCTGCTCTGGCTTTTAACCATGCCTCATTTTGCGTCTTGTGTTTCTCCATCATCTCAAGTAGCTCCTAAAATGGAAAACAAGTTCAATATTTTAAACTGTTTCTCTGCACACACAAACAAAATGATATTAAGACATTTCTGGACGTAGACTAGTTAATCTCTTAAATATCAATTCAATACAATGCCTCTGTTTGAATAGGACTAGACTTTGCACTGATGTTAATTCCTTAGTTTTGTAGTAGGTATGTTTACAGTCCATCGGCTGTGCAGACAGTTGTAAATTAAATTGCACAGTTACAATAGAATTTAACAGCATTGTGAGTTTGTCTATTGATGTTACATGCCTTTTATTCCAATTATGTAGTGCAAAACATTCAATATGTAGCAAAATGTAAGATAGTAAAACTGATACAAAGGTCATGCTACTATAGTTTATGTGTTAAATATATTGAGGTCTGATGGAATGACCTATGGATAAAATGTTACTTTGGTAGACAAAGTATAAAATGAACTGTGGTGGAAATCGTGAGAGGGACCTCAACAAAGTCGATGGAAGGCAGAGGTAGAGAGTTGGGCATTGGCAGAAGGGGGTGCCATACTCCTGGAGAATTATAAGGGAATACGCAGAAAGCCACTTGCAGACCAATGGCAAAAAGTTGTAGACAGCTTTCTAGCAGCGGAGGAGTAGGGAGAATATGGGGCGCACACGTGCAGTAACAGCGGCACAGAGGACGCAGCACACATAGAAGCAAATTTAAGAGACAAGCCTAAATGCTGAACTTGGGTGGCCCACCTCTGGCAAAGACCCTTCTTACTCCCCCCAAGGAGATGTATTTCACACCCCCCTTGCAAGGGCCATCTTGAAGCATGAAACCACATACTCACACGGCACACACACACAAGCTTGGGTCAGTTGCAAGAGTTGACCAAATGTTTTGTTGTTTTATTTCCCAAGTAGCTTTGCTTTTACCCAGCATCCACTGATATATACTGCTGCCAATATTATTGGATATTATTGCACACCAGATCGTAGACTTGTATTATTGTTGTACATGAAAATGCTCATCTAAAACATGTTTAAAGAAAAAGCAAAACTGTGGTATTAGAAAAGGAGAGTGGCATGGTAGAATATTTGCAGCAAGTAATTATTAAGAATGTTTACTGACACTTCAAATAAAGTTTATTTGATTCACACCACTCTAAGACATATTATGATGGTTGCATTTGTTCATTCCAGGCTCGACTGCTTGAAACTTGTCTATGCAGCATGCAAGAATCTTCAGTGGTTTAAAGTCAAAGACTATATAACAGTATTTTTATCTAACAGACAAATGCTAACACAAGACTCACAATTTCTCTTTATCAAGAACACCAATATTGTATGCATGAGGGCCAGTCCAGGTAGATAGGCATAACCTTTAGGAACATTTATTGTTACTTACATTTAGACATTCAGAATATTTATATCTTAAATATTGATTTCATGTATTAATGTTGTGTTTAATGAAAGATGGATGCCAAAATGGTGAGTGTCTGAAATATTTTCCCAAACTAAGATGCCAGCCACAAAGTGAAAATCACATCCTAAACAAGAACAAATATGGACTAGAATGTGGCTGCCACCTTTGAATTCTAGTTTATCAAGGTGCTCACCTTGAAGATCCTTTCTTTCCAATGGCAGTTTTTTGTCTGATTGCATCTTGCTCAGTTTGAAGACTGAACTGTGCTATGGTTATCTCTGAAATATCCTCTTCCTAGTATCAGCTGAATTTCTTCAGTGGAACTGATTGATGTTGATGCATTGCCATCTGTGCTTTTATGGACTTTTCTTCAAAAGGGGCATTGCTTCATGACTAATTCTATTGAACTAAAGTTACTCTTCATCTGCAGAGAGAAAATCTCCCATTTCTTCTAAAGACTTTGAACAATGTACTTGCTTTAGTTTTCTAAACATAGTATAAATATAATGAATATAATTATTCAAGGTAGTTAAGGGATTAGGCTCTGCATGCATATCTAATCATACAGCAGAAGTGTTAGACTTTAGACTAACATTTCAGATTACGTATTGAGGGTGAACCATTTATATTCACAAGAACATGTATTTCCAGAATGACACACAATCTTAAATGTTAAATCAGACACAGTAGTTTAGATAGATAGTTCAGTTCAGGCGATCCTACAGCAGAGATCTTCAAACTTTTTCATGCCGAGACCCCATTGTCAAACTTTTTTAGACGCAAGGACCCCTTCTGACAAAAATTTCTAGAACCTGGTACTCCTCATCATCGACAACCATAAAAGCCCCCAATCCCCACAGCTAATAATTTTTACGGTGGGGAAATAATATTAAACAGTGTTTAGCAAACCAAAGGTCAGTGAGCGTGGGGTGTAGTCAAAGGTGTAGCTAAAAATAAAGGGCCTCGTTTATGAGGAATTGGCGTGAGGGCAGTGCCGCAAGTCTTCTTGCGGCGCTGCCCTATGCCAATGTGAAAGGGCAGGAATGCACCATATTTATGAAATACGGTACATTCTTATCCTTTTCCCTCGCGTTGGTGCACAAATTGCTGCCCAGCACCAACATAGGCAGGGTTGTTTCTGTACAGGAAGGGGCACCTTTCTTCACAAAAACAATCCCGAGAGACGTTTTCCTCTTTCTATGTGAGCTGCAGAATGCAGCGCACATGGAAAGAGGAAAACGAGGAGAAAAGAAAACATTTCTCCTCGTTACGCCTCCACTAGGGAGGCATGTTTTTGGAGCCGCCCCAGGTTTACGTGGTTTGAAGAAAAGCACAGTAAATAAGCAAGTCATTATTTTATACTTGCATTACACACAGTGTAAGATAGAATGCTGCAAAACGTGCAAGTAGTTTTACTATAAAATGGCGCTTCCAAAATGTAGATTTTAGTAATACTAGAGCGTATGAAATGCAATTTTTTTTTTTTACATAATGGTCCCTTCAACACCTCTTTAGGGTATTAAGGGCTGTGTAAATGCAGTTAAAATTACAAGCAAGCAGTTCCCAGCCCAATTGTTAACTCTTTGCACTTCCACTCAAAGATTTGTTTTTTGTCATCACAAACCTTGGTGTTTTTGATCAATAAAAGCCAGAACTGCTCATCCTTTACACTTGCAGATTAACTGATTTGCATTTCATTCAGGCAAGCAGTTGATAACTATCTAAATTAGCTGTCCCAGGACAGCTGTCTTTTTCCAAAAGGAAAGCAAACCTTTTGGATTGCAGAGACAAGTGAAGCTGGGGAATGCACGACCCCCTTTCCAGGACTCCAGGGCCCCCCTGGGGGTCGCGCCCCACAGATTGAAGACCTCTGCCCTACAGTAATGTTGTTTACTCTCTTCAGGACTTGAATGCAGAAGACAAACCCATATCAGGTCTTATTAAGGGTGCTACATAGTGATGTGTGTCTTTAACAATTCCCCTTCCCTTCTGTGTTCTCAGGAGTGGCTTCTTTGCCTCCTCAGAGTACAAGGTGGGAGAGATGGAGCAGCATTAAAGGACATCCCTGCAGTGGAGTATGACATTGTTTCCATGATAGGCTAGTATTCACACGATTGTCAAGCTCTCAGAGATCCAACAATGTCTTTGATTCTAGATGGCTAATAGCAGGGAAAATAATGTGGGAAGTGCTTTTTTTGTCTTATAAATAAACTTTGGAGCGCTTTTCCAGTTGTCCTTCAGGTGGAGTCTTCCCAAGTGACTTTTTGGATCACTCTGTTCTGTTCCCTATAGTCAGTTGTGTAGGAAATAATCACCCTGCACCTAGAGAGGTTCCAATTATGGTTGCATTAGGTTAATGTCATCATTGTGATCTTTTGTTTTTTCAGATTCTCTGAAACCAAGTTTATCTCTTGATATCAAAAGCTCTGCCAATTTTTAATTTTTGCAAATTTGCTTAGTTAGCAGAATCCTTTCTTCCATCAAGTTTTCAAGTTGAAAGGTCTGTTGTTATTTTCCATAATCTGGAAGCTACTCCATGCTTAGTTTCTTCTAATTATGTCTATTTAGTAATCTTTCTTGGTCTTGTTTGGAATTTTCTATTTTGCACTTTTGAGTGTTTTCAGATTGAAGTTTGGTCCATTGACTGAATAAGTGAAGAGTGTTGTGTGTAGTGAAATATAAGTTAGCGTGAATATTTCAATATCAACATAAGATGGACACTCACTATCTGTTTTGTAGATATTTGCAATATTTTGAAGTGAGGTAAACAAAAGGAATTCAAAGGTTTTTAAAGGAGATTTGTTAATAGTTTGGTAATTGTTAAATTTAAAGCTTGGAAAAATATAATTTTAATTGTGTTTATTTTGACCCAGCTGGTGGTGTGCTATGCATACATTTTCATGCTATTATAACTTTTATATCCCTTTCCACTTTCCACAGCTATACAAACTAACCAAACCCACTTACTTCCTGTTGAAACCCTAAATCCAACTTGTCACAGATGTTTTTCCCACGATACACCAGTAAAAGTTGTTTGGTTTTCTAAGTAGAACATTAAAGATTATTGAACATTTGTTGAACAGGCAGGTGAATGGAAGGAAGTTGAACACGCATAGTTTGCAACCTGGTATTAGTTATCATAAACACATGACTTATGTGGATATCTACATTTCTGTGGTGACCAAAAAATATTTGAGCTTATAAATTCTACATCCTAATTCTGTGAATCCGTATTAGAGGATTTTTTTTTAAGAGTAAAGCTAATTTACAATAGTGAAACAACTGCCAGCCTTGCAAATGTTATTGCATAATAAATGTTAAGCATGTGAAATGTTGTAATTGTTAGACATATGAATGGCAAGCGAACAACCCCATATTTTATGGGGGTATACGTTAAAGGGTTAATCTACAGAAAACACATATTTTCCTATTGAAGAAATAGATAAAACGTGCACTTCCACAGAATTTACTCAAGTAGAGTTTTTCACCAGCAGTAGCACCCCTATACATCATTGACTGTCTTATACTTCAAGGAATACTATTACAATTCTTTATGAATTTCCAGAAAAGTCAGAAATGTACTCCAAATATTGTGATTAACCTACGGGAGTAGAATCCTGATTTTTGCTACTCCTCTTTGTGAGTCTTGCCCAGTGTCATTATCTTGTAATCCAATATTGAACATCAGCTCCTTTCTCACAAATAAGGATACAGTCTGACCAGCTTTCCAGTTATCTAAATACTGATTGTTTTGCAAAATTCTTTTTTGCAGGTAATTCAAACATTAAGGGGCCGATTCCGATCTGGGTCGGAAAACTCTCCGACCGAGCCGGATCCGGAGAGATTTCCGACCGAGCCGGACTCCTGCAGTCCGACCGAGCGAGTACGATGCAGCCGCATGCTGCCGGACTCGATTCGGTCGGACTCCCATTGAAGTCAATGGGAGCCGGTCGTACGATGCGTACATGGGCTCCCATTGACTGAATGGGTTAGTCGCGAACAAGTGCGCCCCCTACAGTGGGTACGCGTCGGTGCAACCCGCACCATACATGCATGTTTAGGGGGGACCCTTGGGTCCCCCCTGTGTTCGACTCGAAGGGCTACGGGTGAAGGGGGCTCCGGCACGGACCCCCCAAGTCCGGCTCTGGGAGCTTTTTCGAGCCGGACGCTCCGACTCGATCCGGCTGTCCGACGCGTACATCGTACTCGCTCGGTCGGATAACGTCTCCATTGCGTGGTGCGATTCGTTTCCGTACGAGTCGGTCGGAGCGGTTCGGATCCGGAAACGGTTCGGTCGGAACACACGCGTGCACATTCGCATCGTACTCGCTCGGTCGGACAGCTGTACGAGTCGGTCGGAAAAAACGCGTACGGCTCGTACTTTTTCCGGCCGGATCCCGTTCGGAGAGCTTCCGACCGAGATCGGAATCGGCCCCTTAGTCTGTACAGGGTGGTGATTTGTGTGAAATTTCTTTCTATTTGTCATTTCGTGTAATTGTTAATTCAGTAACATTAATTAATTGTATAATCTTGTTGTAAAGTACATTTAGGTTTCTTTGTGCTATTGGTAATCAGGGAAAGATCCATACCCTATGCTTATGGCTTATTGTGTACTTTCTTTAAGTACTGGTTTCTCAAGCTGAACTTTATAACACTCTCTGTATGAAATTCTGTGTTCAATTTCTGAGGTTTTGTGTTTACGTTAATAAATTCAGAATTTAAACTTTTGACCAATCCCTTTCTAAAATCTCTTCTATTTTTTTCTTCTGATAGGCATTTATTTCAGAGATGTAGCATTTATTATGTAGAATTTCAATCTAAATGTAGCTAAGGTGATTCTGTATAAATAGAATTCTGAACTGCGGATCATGCCACTTTGTACTAAGACATTTCTGAAAAATTTAGAGAAGGGAATAGCTCAGCAGAAGTAAGAAAGAAAAAAAAGATACTAATCCTTCAGTTCGTGAGGTAATCCAAAATACAGAGAAACTTCTGTATCTCAGAGGAGGAAAAAAGTACAGCCCTCCCAAACATCAAGGTTACTGAAACTTACAAATGCTTCTGTGGGACTTAGCAGTTGTTGTCCATGCCCACTTTAGTTGCGGCAATCTGGTTTCAACCTGCACTGAGAAACCAGATAATTGCTTGCACACAATGACCTACCACTACTGACAATTAAATACTCGATGTAACACAACATGTCATGGCAAATAGCCTTAAACGTCTCATTTGGAATAATTTAGTCACATTCCTTGAGGTGCTCCTTGCCTCTTTGGTTAGCACAACAAGCAAAGACAGATCATGAACTTGCAATGTCAGTGTAAACCTTCTCTATGTCTCAGAAAACCCTGAAAGGGGGCGTGGCCAAGACGCTGAAGATGGCGGCCACAGTCTAAAGCCGCTCTGCACCGCACGGCCCCAATCTGGCTTAATCCTGCCTGTTTCTTTCCTCCTGCGATGCGTGAGGGCAACTGTGAAGAGTCCCTTGGTTCCCTTGATGCTCCGGACGCCAGATGAGTGCACACTAGAAGCAGCAGAGGAGGGTTGCAGCAGAGACAGCCCTGGGCTCACGTGTCCCCGAGAAGGGTGTGTGCCTGGCACCTGGCTGGAGAGATGGGAGTTGTCTCGCACCCCAGGAGCGGCTGGGTCACAGCTGGGGAGCTGCCACATTTAGATCTGCTTTGCCCCAGGGCGGGGCTGCAGAATGAGAGAGGTGAGATCCGGGAGTGGTGCTCACCCTCCAGGGCCGAGCATCCTGAGCTGATGGCGGAGTGGACTAGAGTGTGCCATGAGAACGGAGGATTAAAGGGAGGCAACGGAATGATGACTAGGAGCACCCCCTAGTGGTGCCCTCAAGCACCTGGTTCATGCTCATGGGGACCGCCAGCCACTGATTGAATTTCAGGGTGTGGCCTACCCGCAACATTGTTTTCTTCAATACGGACCAGTGGCCTCCTTTGGTGCTAGGCTGGGCTTCTTGTGCCGCCCTGTGGGAGGCTGCCAGGTTTCTGGGGCAGGACCTGGCTCATAACCTGGCCTGTCTATTGCAGAAGGGCCCCGCACACCAGCAGCTGATGTTCTGTTCCTCTCCTTTGCCATCAGGTGAGGGTCATGAGGATTGCTCATCTCACAGCCCTCTATCTGGAGGTCGGTACTCCAGCAGTTTGTGAGAGCTGGGTGGCCTCTTTAATCAGGAGGACAGTTCGGCTCCTAACAACTTCGGGCAGCAGCAGCACGGAAATCATCTGGACTACTTGTCCGCCCTGCAGATTCAGTGGGGGACTGGTGGGTCTGATTGGAGTGGAGGCTGGCTTTTGGATGCATTGTGGATGGGCGGCTTCAACAATGGCAAAAGATAAGGTGCCCACCACAGGGTAAGCAAGGCACACTGGACAAATTTACCCATGCTGTGGCGAAATCGGCTGAGGTGGACAGTGACGACAGCGCTCGCGCCACGAGCTCTGAGATCAACATGATCCTGGAGGCGATAAACCAATCACGCACTACCCTGGAGGCGAGGACAGGTGCAAAGGGCTACGACATCATGCTACTGTGCCAGGATTTGCGTACGGAAGTAGACAGGGTCACGGACGTGGAGGCAAGAGTCTCCATTGTGGAGAATGCAATGCATGAGATGGAAAGTAAACTCTTACACTTATCCTCATTTTCCAAGGGTCTGGAAGCAAGGGTGAAAGATGCTGAGGGAAGGGCCAGCCGGAACAATCTTTGTTTCATGGTTTTCCCACAAGGTTGTGAGGAAGCCTCGCCTGAGATGATCTTAATTCAGTAGATTTGCTTTATCATGCCTGCTTTATCCTTATACTCCTGGTTTGTTATTGAGAGAGCACATAGACCTTTAACCCACAGACCGCCCGAGGGCTCCCGCCCAACCTATGATTGCACGCATACTCAACTACAAGGATAGGGATGCAATTCTCTGTCATGTCCGTTAGGAGGATTTGCTTGGTTTCAATCTCACAAAATAATGATTTTCCCAGATTACACCAAGCTAGTCCAAGATCAACGTTGCTCATTCCTCGAAGCCAAAGAAAAGCTGCGCAGTCTCAACATTCGAGATATGCTGTTGTTCCCTGCCAAACTTAAAGTGATCTTCCAATCTCAAACCTTCTTTTTCGAGACTCAGGAGAGGGTTTTCCAGTGGACAGACGAGCAATGTCAGCTTTGGCTGCATACACCCCCTTCTCGACAAGTAGATTCCTCGGAGGCTGGCCAATGGGTCCTCCCCGCAACGCACGAGAAACTTAGGGAGCAACAGAAACCACTCGATTTCCTCCTGGTGCAGGAAACCAGACATCTCTGATGGGGTGGGAGACCTTCATGATGACTTAACTGGGCCCTCATTGGTGCCCTGCGATGTTGAAATGACGCTGCCCCATTGCCTTATTCGGTGACACCATAATGCATCTCAGGCGGCCTTCTACCATGGCCTCCAAGAGGCAAGGCAAATACATTGTGCTTCCTGCTCCGACGACGCTTGGTTATGAGTACTTATAGGCACAATCTTCTTGAATTCTGACTATGTTGGGGCTTGTCGGTGCGGTTGGCTGGAGAAAACCAGCAGAGCCCCTCCCCCGGTGCGAGACCGCTAGCACCCACATGGGTTGCAGTCTTGGCGCAGGCCAGATGGCACCAGTATTAAGTTTATTTGAGGTAGGATCCATTGGGGCATGGCAGCACCATCGCCCCATTGGCACCGGTGGCTGTCCTGCCCCATGAAAGATACTTCAGGTGCTAGGAATATAGGGTGGGTGGGTTGGGATATTTATGGTTATTGTGTTGGTTACTGTTGTTTTTTTCTGTTTTTCTTTCACTGGAGGATGCACCCACGACACCAGATGGCCACTGTCTGACATATTGTCATGATCTACACATTCCCAACAAAAGATGGCTGATGACAACCCAGCCTGGCTTGATCGGGTCCAGCTAATGTCCTGTAATTTTAATGGCCTGATAGATAAAATCAAAAGAACAGCTATCATCTGAGCTGCAAAAAGGCTACATGCCGACATCCTGTTCTTGCAAGAAACACACTTGCTGGGAAACAGAGAGTTCCCTTCCTAACCTGTTACGGTTACGCTCACTGTTTTCATTCAGGCTTTACAAGAGGCTCCAGGGGGGGATGGGATTATGGTCATGGTATTTCCTATGTAGTGCAGCACAACTGAACTGACAGGTGGGGCAGATGCATGGCCATCACAGGTCAGCTAGTTGGGGAGCCCCTGACACTAGTGAATGTGTATGCCATGCCGCCACTAACCAGCTCTTTCCTCGAGGTACTCCCCAATCTCATTGGCATCCTGCTGGTAGGGTCCTTGGTGCTGAGAAGGGATGGAATGGGGTGATACATGAAGGCCTTGACAGGCTCACGGAGGGGTGCGGCCCCATGCCTTGTTGCTCCCTGACGCACTTGTTCTTGGAGGCAATAAGCTTAGCAGATGTATGGCCAGGGTTCCATCAGCGGCATAGGGGCTATACATTCTATTTGGGGGTGCATAATGCCTACTCTTGATTGGACTATTTCCTCCTCCTGAGGGCTGAAATTCACAAGGCACTGGATGCGCAAATCCTTCCTCGAGGGCTTTTGGATCATTCTCTGATAACCCTCAACCTGCGCACAGCCCACTCCAGGCAATCATTCTGCTGACCTTTGACCCCATGGTCCCTTCAAGATTCAGCCCTCACTTCCCTGATGGGACAGGCAGTTGACACATACTTGGCCCACAACCACATTCTGTGCAGTCGCAAGGCATTCTGTGTAAGGCCCTTAAGCCAACACTGCGGGCAGAGATTATTAGGTACCTGACTGTGAAGAAACAGAAAAAAGGCAAATAGTCCAGTATCTAGAGAAGCAAATCCGAGGGTTGAAGGCATGCTACAACCACGACCCCGACCCAGGCTACTCAGGCATAAACTTCATGTTGAATCCCAGTTGTGACACCTCCTCCTCGATGAGGCTAAGACAGTATGGCTGGCCTTGCAGTCTCGGATCTATCAATGGGGGCCAAATCTAGTAAACTATTACACCATCTCTGCTCCAATATTAGCCACCACTCCCCGATCCTCTACTTGTTGGATTTTGCGGGCACCAGGGTCTCTGGGGATGACACTATGACGCACCAATTTGCTCATTTTTACAGACCTGTATGCTCCGCGGACCTACTTGCCAGACACACAGCTCATTCAGTTTGCATCAGACCTGCTCCTTAAGACCCTATTGCTGGCTGATAGAGCAATGTTCGACAAATCCTGAGGAACTAGCAGCTGCATTGGGTGATCTGCATTCTGGTAAGATGCCAGGTCCCAATGAGTTCCCGAGTGAATTCTTTAAATTATTTATGAACAAGCTTGAGGACCCTCTCATGGCAGTCCTCAAGGAAGCAGCTGGAACAAGACTACTTCCATCTGACATCCGCAGGGCAGAGATTGTGGAGATTCCCAAATCCGGGAAGCCCCCCAACCAATGCTCCCCCTATTGCCCAATTTCTCTTTTAAATAGTGAAGCTAAGATCCTGGCCAAAGCTCTAGCCAACCGCCTGCTTAGGGTTATACCCTCCCTGGTCCACCATGATCAGATTGACTTCATGCCTGGGCGGGCCACCAGGCATAACATTTGTAGAGTACATAATGTGCTTGCCATTGCTGACCGCCTGGTTGACCCAACTGTGCTACTGCTGGTGGATATTGAAAAAGTGTTTGACTCAGTGGATTGGAGATCCTTATTCACACTCCTCCACCGGCTGTGTTTTGGACCCAAGCTTCAAAAATACATCAAACTCCTTTACAGAGATCTCACAGCCCAGGTACGAGTGGGCATTGTGCTCTCTAGACCCTTCCCCTTGGATGAGGCATGCGTCAGAAGTGCCTGCTGCCCCCGCTGGTTTTTGCGGTAGCCACATAACCTCTCGCCAAGTGGCTTCGTATAAATGCACAAGTCTGGGATTTGAGTGGGGGCGGGGCTTGTGGACAGGGTGATGCATTATGCTGTTGATGCCCTGATCTTTTTGACTCAGCCTCAGATCTCTGGCCCCCATGTGCTCCAAATCTCTTGAATATTTGGTGGGACTTTGGGTCTTTCCATCTATAAGACCAAGTCTACCATCTTCCCGGCCCCCCCACCCACTCTCAGGACTTGGAATGGGCTACTGGCTTCCAGATAGCCACGCATAACTTTAAATATTTGGGGGTTCACATCACCCCTGGCACTTCCCGGGCATTGAAGATGAATATCCGGCCGCTTATAGATGTACTGGGGGCAGATGTCAAAGCTTGGTTGGCCCTTCATTTGTCCCTCCTGGGCCGCTCAGCTATATTCAAGATGGTTTCCCTCCCCTGGTTCCTTCATCACCTCCAAAACTACCTGTATCCCCTACCATGTACCTTTTCCAGGACAGTAAATTCCATGTTACAAAGTTCCCTATGGAATCATGGCACCCCTCACATAGCCCTCACTAGATGTTTTAAATCCACATATGATGGGAGGATTGCCACAGCGAACATTGAGTCCTATTACTGAGTGTCCCACCTAATAATTATCAATGAATGGTGGTACGATACCCTGTATTTGCATTGGAAAAGTGGGCGCTCCAGGGCACCCTGATCCATACTTACTGTACGGGGAGCGGGCGGGGCTTCCGTTCCCCCTGGTGACACAGATGGTCCTGCAGAACTGGTGGGGGGGGGGTCAAAGATTAATTTCATCAACACAGTCAGTTCTACCGCTACCTCTAGCTGCCCCATGCTTTGACGCCACACATTGCGGTTAGAGGCCCTCCCGGACTATAACCCCCTTGAGGCTAAATTACTGCTAGGAGAATTAGACACACATAAAATCATCCAGGTATATTGGTCCCTCATTTATCATATGCCCGACTCGTTTGCTATATTGCTTACAGCCTGGGAGGAGGACATCTGGGCCTTGGCAGATGAAGACTGTACAGAGGCTAGGGCATCCCCCAGATGCTCAGCCATTGCGTCCCTCCTACAGCTTATACAGTTGAAATACCTCACCACACATACTTCACACATCACAGACTCTGGGTGATGGGAAGTCATCTACCCCTCTTGTCTTCGATGTGCGGGGTTGGAGGGTACCTTCCTTCACACTATGTGGTAGTGTGCTGCAAAGTAAACATACTAGACTCGAATTCTGAACTGATCGGGCCAAGTATTGTGACTCCCCATTCAGTAAGATTGTAGCTTGATCCTTCTACACATATTGGCGGACTTTGAGGATGATCGATACACAACCACCTTCCTCTGGCTCAGTCTGACTGTAGCTAAAAGGAATATTGCTTGCCACAGAAAGGATGCTGCGCTCCTTCCGATTGCAGAATGGAGCAGGGCCTAGACTGGTGCCTGAATATAGAAAGGCTGATATACAAAGCCTGGGGATGTCCTCAAAAATAGGTTAAAATCTGGCAGCGATGGGCTGACTATAGAGGGATCTCCATTAATCTGCCTGAGGCTTGTAGATCCAGACTTCACACAGAAGTTCAGACTTATGGTGGTCCGAAACACTGACATGACTTCGGGCATTATTTTGGGACTTCCCTCCTTGCACGTTGAGGAGGCCTCTGGGCTGTTGGTGGGTGGGGATTATAGCATTGCGCCTCGTTATATGTTTAGCACATTGTAAGGTGTTGCAAAGTTTCTTAGTTGGCGTACTCATAAGAAACTCGATAAAATGTGTTTAAAAAAAGAAAACCCTGAAAGACTCTAGTGTATGCAGATGATCATGCAGGCTGTGCCTAGTATCATCCTCTATTTGACGCTCTCATCCAGCAGCCATGATCATGCAGAATGCCAAACACCACTACCACTGCTGGTCACCTTCATCCTTCCCCTGAAAAGCGTTCTGGTCCATCATTCTGTGAGCTATAACCCACTATATGACAACCCTCTCTCTGCTTCTTCATATTTCCTCATATATTATGTGCATTCATCTTTTAATAACCAACACCATCACGCCATCATTCTCTCCATAGCATCGCAGAAGCCAAGAGAGGAAACAGACTTACAATATTCTATTCCAAGAAAGGTATGCTGAGGTTCCCTCAAAGAATTTAACGATTGAAAGTATGTACATCTCTTGTTTCATTCTTCTTTCAAGACTATATTCAACAAACATCATATACAAAGAAAATGTTTAGTCCACTTCTGTGACTTATAATGTAGTTCAGGCCTCATGCAGTACCTGTTGTTGATATCTGTGCTGTTTGCTGTATGCTTCCTTTTCTTGCTGGAAAGCGATTTTGGCATGAATAAGCTCAGCTTTTTCACTGCAAAAAACATTATTCAAAGAAAAAAGACAAGCATAATGTTATATTTTTCATATGATGATGTAATTAAGCGTTGGAAGACTTGTATGAAACAAAATATTTAAGGATGGCTACTTTCAAACAAACATAAAATAAGAAGGAAGAAGGAGACGCTGACTGTTGGCCACCGTGATCTACCTATGAAGAGAGTGGCTCAAAACCATCAAGCTGCTTATGCTTTTTTCCAGAATGCAACACTGTGTAACAATTTGTTTGCAGATGCCACAAAGTATCTTACCATTGCCCACCTGTATAGAGGATGATCTTGACTGAACAGTATGTGAGTCAGAATGTAAACTTTTGCTAGGCCTGTGTCAGTACTGACTGTGGCAGTGTGATTCACACGCTTGGAACAGAGAGATGCACTGGAGCATTCCCCTTGCTTCCAGAGAGCAGAATCTAAAGGAAATGAAAAGAGCACGATCCCACCAGACAGTACACTTGGCAGTCATCTATCCCATCCTCCATATTTCCTGTGCGTAGGTCAGAGTTAACGGAGAAATAGCTCCACCTTATAGATTAAACCATCAACAGTGCTCTGAATATACTGCTTTTCATTGCTACTCTCTTAAGGTTATTCATCGTAGAAGTGTGACTGAAGGTTCATTATTTGCTTCTTCAGCCTGATTCTGTATGAAAAGCAAATTGAGTGTGGTAATACATTACCAGGGGGCATATTACGGAAGTGCCCTGGGGGCGCAATGGGAGTTTGTGCCCGCTTTGCACGCCCCTGGGGCACTTTGGTATTATAGAAGGGGCCGCAGATGCTTACGCGTCCCCTTCTGTAATACTGATAGAGCTGGTGCACATAAAGCACCAGCACTATCATCAGAGGGCGTTCCCACATTGCACAGGGGGCGTGGCCCCACTCAAATGAAGGAATCTCTTTGCCTCTGCGCCCACGCCGTATTATAGACGCGGGCACAGAGGCAAAGAAGCTGTCAGGAGGCACATCTAAAAGATGGACCACTCTTAGTGCGCCCACTGATGTCAGCCCTCTGGAGGGGAAAAAGGGGGTCCCATGAACCCCCAAGACATCTCCTTGCAGGCAGGTGCAGTCACTCACTGCATCCACCTGCAAGGGGATCTCTAATCCCCTTCAAAGTGTTGGTGGGTTCCCGCCTGCATTGTGAAACATGGAGCGTCTTCAAAGCAGCCGCACCGTTTTTCACATGAAAGCACTTACCCTAGGGCAGGGTGAGTTCACGGCTACCCTGGGGCCAGCACATTCATCCTAATACATCGAATTTTCCATCTTTTGCACCGGGCGCACCTTTTAAAGGGTGCACCCGGCGCAAACAAGGAAAATGAGCAGCATCTGTGATACAGCCCCTGATATTTTCAGACAGTGACTTACTGGGCAGCAGTACCAGCATTTAATTCAGCTCATGTGCCGTGACAACATATCACAAAGACAGGATAAACACAATATTAGTTTGCCACCTTCACTGTCAGTGCAGAAAAGAGCTATTTGATTACTCCACTGAGTCACTTGAGCCACCTAGAGGAAGCATCCTTCTTTTCTGGAGGCCAGCCTCAGTCAGTACATCTCCTGAAAACCGCGTTAGGATCTATTACAGTCCTTCGCTCCCAGCAGCTGACCGTCCTGCAAATCCACCTACTTTCTACCATGGCCTCTGAGCACCTCAGAAAGTTCACAGTCAGTGAGTCTGAACTGCAGATACTTGCAGAAAGATTGTGAAGGAGAAGATCCAGCTCATAGCTGTTTGCTGCGTGGATTTGGTCCCAAATGCACCAGTGGTTTTAACTGTTCTACATAAACCACCACTGATTGTTAACCATGAGGCCTCCAATACCCAACCATGCCAATGCCAATGGCAGTTTGTTGTTTGACAGTTCAATGTGTGATGCTGCTGTCACAAGACATACCTCGCACTGGTCGATGTGCAGGTTAACGGACATTAACCTTCCCAGTGTTATAATGGTGCTCAGGAAATGTGTTTTGGATTAAGTACCACGATGAACGTTTGTTTGGTATAAGATAATCAGTGTTGGTGAATTTGTGGGATTCAGTGGTGTGAGAGCCTTCCAGTAATGGTTTGCAAAGATTACTGTCTGCCCTGAGCTGGAAGAGGACTGTGGGCGAATGACCTATCTCCTTTTCGTTTTTTCACATCCAGCAATAGCAGGGATTTATTTTCACGTACAATTTTATTGCATGCGGTACCTCACCCATATTTACCACACAGCAAATGTGCACCCCATAAAATCAAGTAAAATACTACATGTTGTAAAATTGCATGCAAAATCTTGAAATCTGGCAAAGCAAAATGAACACATGGTACCATGAGGTAATTCCGCTCTGCAAGCCATGTAAATGTGGCCTCAATAATGAACTTCATGGACAGATCGACAAAGCCGGGAAACAGAAACTGAGACTAGTATCGGCATAAGGATAAACTCAGACCTATGTCACTAAGCAAAAAATGGATTGCAAAGCCCATGTGAGGTACAAACTACAGGCCACAAACTACAAAATCATCTAATGCAGAATTACCACATCTCTTAGGGTTTGCATAAATGGAAGATGTGTAGTAGCCCAAAAACAGTATGACTCCAATTTCTGAAGCTCTCTGAATTAGTCTTCCATTGGTTTTAGGGTATACAGTGGTACTGCGCTACACAGGCATTAGACAATCTCCCAGGTTCTCTTGGGCCACGGACTTCTCTTGAGGAGGACCTTTGTTGTTAGGGATGCCATCATCTCGGGGTTGGTGGTTTGCTTTTCTTGTAGGTTTCACCACTCCATCAGGTTGTGGTCCTTACCCGCATTTGTGTCCAATGAGAAACAAAATCATATCTCATGACTTGTAATTATTGCATGTACTGTGTAAACTGTGGCAGCCATCGAAAGGAAGATAACAGTATGGTCTGTCGACAGACCGTGCTAACTGTCTCAAAAGAGCTTATGAGATCTAGCCATAGTAGGTCCTGCATAACCATTGCTTGTTGTAAATACCATTCACATACTGAGCTGCTTGAAATAATCAGTCATTCTCCCATATATTTATTAGGATGGTCAATCATAATCTTGTATGGAGTTTTTACTCTTTACCGACCGACCTAAGGCCATATTATTGATAGACCAGTTATATCAGTCTGCTTAAGGAAGTGCTAGCATCTCTCATTGAGATGTCCATCTCCAAGGACACTGTTGCGGCCCTTGTGTACACTGGCCTTTCATCAAGCTGTTGAACTGTGAAGCACGCATGATGCTCCAGGAGACACATTCAAACTGCACTGCACATATGCCTTAACAGAGGGTGACTGAATTGTGGCTCCACAAAAGCATCTGTAAATTACTCAGGTTCTGAGTGCCACAGACCCTGTACACTGAAATACAGAATGTCGCTGTCTCTCAAGTTCCATGACAACTCAAGGCCCAGTAATGAGCTATTGGAGATACCAATATAGGTCAAACACACAGGCAATTCAAGGAGTACTATTCTACAAGGTACAAGCACAAAGCCGGAGACACCGCTGTGGCCTTGCCCCCATGAGCCCTCCGAATTACACGCAGCCAGTGCTCATTTTCATCGACATATTCTGTGCATGTCATGAGATTGTTTGTGTCTGTGTTTGCATGTGTCTCAGTCAGGACCACTGGAATTATATGACAGGGAGGACCAAAGCATGGGCTGACTAAATTATAGGGCAAGAAAAGGCAAAGTATGCTGCACAATTTGTGAAAGTATTACTTCATTATTTCTTTGTTTGCACACATGGGAACTCTGTCTGGGCAGAGATTGTTCCTTATTAGTACCAGTTCGGCTATCAAATACAGAAATAACAACTGAAAGATGACAGTAACCTTTGTAGTGGGCATTCACTATGCAGTAACACACGTCGCTACGTTTTACTTGTGATCAGATTAAACTAGAAACTCATTTTTTTTTGTTAAAATCTGCAGATTGTACAGCACATGATAGATTATGTGGCAAATACGGCAAATGAAAAATCATGCAGGAAAACATAGCGGCTGCAGAACTGCATAATTCCAGTGGCTCTGATCTTAGTGTATATGTGAGAGAGAGAAAGTATGCTGGGAAAAAGAAGAACTAATAAAAATATGTAGACGCTGACCGTGTTCTCCCAAACTCCCTCTACCCCCCTCTCCCCCCCCCTAGTAGAGGAATGAATTTGCGGAAGATGGTACCGGTGGGCCAGTTGCCGTGAGGTAGGTTTGCAGGAAGAATAATGTAGCGGCCTGCCAGCCTCTCCTGCGCTGCTCAAAAGCCGCACATCCCACCCGCTCGAGATTAAAGCAAGGGATTGCTGCCTGGCAGGATGCCGAAACAACACCAAGTGGTGCCTCCCCAGGTCTTGAACCTTTGGCTGGTGTCAGAGTGTACTCCTCCTACTTTAAAACTGCATGAACTGGACTCAAGGTTAAAATCCAGAATTTCTGGGCTCTTCCCTGTCAGAACCGACCACCAGCATTTCCTGCCAACGCAAAGCTTTGAGGTCAACCTGCTCTTCATGCAAAGATCAACCTTTTTATGGCCCTCTCCAACACAAAGCTCAACTGAGGCCCCTCGTGTGGAACTGGACTGAGTATAAGGTAAACTTTCCACCACGACAATCCCTGTATCTGACCCTGCTTCATTTTGGACAGCCAGAACTTTTGACTTTGCCATGGTCCAGCATGACTAGATTACTGAGATTGGCGTTTTGTACTTCTTGGTGCTATTTTACCTGAAAATTTAAAAAATCATAAATCCTGGTTCTTTATTGTGTTGTGTTTTCACTTTATTACTATTTGAGTACTGCATAAATACTTTACACTTTGACTCTATGTAAAGCCTGACTGCTTTCGAGCAAAGACATATATGTATATATATACATATATATAAACCCACATATATACATATACACATATATATACACACACATATATAATATATATATATATATATATACTCCCTCCCGAGCCTTAGAAAGGCGATTGAGTGGGTATGTGAGTGGGTGTCCTTGAAGACCTGGCTTTTTGCCTTGTAATTGTTCATTATTGAGGGCTTATGTTCCTGCCAGGTAGTCGAACCGCTTCAGCGCCTTGACGCCTTCAGGCATTTGTTTGTGCTTTATAAGTTGGTCATTCATTCATTCTTTATAAGTTGGTGTGTGAGTGTCTCAGTCGGTCTCTGAGTGGGTGTGAGAGTGTCACAGTAGGTCTGTGAATGTCTGCATGAGTATTTGAGTGGGTTTGTGAGTGGGTGCATAAGTGTCTGAGTGGGTCTGTAAGTGGGTGTGAAAGTGTCTGAGTGGGTTTGAGAGTGGGGGTGTGAGTTTGTGTGTGAGCAGTGCATGAGTATCTGAATGAGTCTGTGACTGGGTGTGAGAGTGTCTGTGTGGGTCTTTCAGTGGTATGTGAATGTCTGTGTGGGTCAGTCAGAGGGTGTGAGAGTGTCTGAGTGGGTTTGAGAGTGGGTGTGAGAGTGTCTGAGTGGGTCTCTGAGTGGGTGCGTGAGTGTCTGTGTGGGTCTATGAATGGGTGCATGAGTATCTCAGTCGGTGTGAGTGGGTGCAGGAGTATCTGAGTGGGTGTATGAGTGGGTGCGTGAGTGTCTGTGGGTCTGTGAGTGGGTGTGTGAGTGTCTGTTTGGGTCTGTCAGTGGGTGTGAGAGTGTCTGAGTGGGCTTGAGAGTGGGTGAGTGAGTGGATCTGTGACTGGGTGTGTCAGTGTCTCAGTGGGTCTGTGAGTTGATGTGACAATGTCCCAGTGGCTCTGTGAGTGGGTGCATGAGTGTCTGGGTGGCTCTGTGAGTGGGTGCATTAGTGTCTGAGTGGGTCTGTGAGTGGGTTTCTAAGAGTCTGAGTAGGTCTGTCAGTGGATGTAAGAATGTCTGAGTGGGTTTGTGAATGGGTGCATTAGTCTCTGAGTGAGCGTATGAGTCTATATTTTTTTTATTTTTCACCCATATTCACAAATTTGCCACGGTTGTACATGGGGGCTGCGCTGAGCTTTGTGGAGGATTTGCAAATTCTTGTATGTAAAACAAAATTTATTTGGGGGCATTTTCTTACTACCAGGGGTCCCTCACAGACCCCTATATTACACCCATGTGGTCAGGGTACCACTACCCAGACACCTTCTAGGAAGTTTCTCTCCAAATTTCACACCAGAGGACCATTCCCAATATTTAAACCGGTGGCCACGCATTGCAGCGCATCTGTGAAGCTGAGCATGTCGCGGTGGATCCGCAAAGTTGTGCAGGGGGGAAAAACATTTGGTAACATTTTCTTATCATCAAGGGTCCCTCGCAGACCCCTAAATTGCACCTAAGGGGTCAGGCAACCTCTACCCTGCCCCTTTCTATTACATTATAAAAGAATTTTCGTAGCCGAAGAACATTCTCTGATTTCTAAAATGGCGGCTGCAACTGTCTACTCGGGTTGTGGCCAGTCAATCATGGCATTGCTGTTGCCGCATGGATTGGCGAACCACCGCGAAGGATTCAAGAAGGATCCGCGTCCCTAGATATACAAATTTGTTTTTCCTTTAATATCTCTAAAACTGCTGATCGGATTTACACCAAATCACAAAAAAGTGCGCTTTCTGGACCAAGACCTAGCTTTCTGCCAAACTTGTTGTATTCCGTTCATCGGTTCAGGCTGTAGTCATGTCTAAAATCTCTATGGAATGAATATGGGAAATGCACTTTTTTTACCCCCCCTTTTTCTTGGTGCCCGCTTGACAGATCACCCCGAAACTTTCCATGCACAGCTAGAAACAGTAGGCTACTTTTTTGGAGGTCAAAAAACACTTTTCCTATGGAAATGAGGCCCTAAATATAACTACCTACTGGAGACCACTAGTAGGTTTTATATATATAAATATATATATATATATATATATATATATATATATAAATATATATATATATATATATATATTCACTGAAAAAACCATAGGTTTCAGACACGTTATAGTTACAAATTAGCATTTAAAAAACCTTTGAAATTCACTGAAAAAACCATAGGTTTTAGGGACAGTTATAGTTACTTGGACATTGCACTCGTACAAAACCCGTGAAATTCCCCCGTTATAGTTAGTTCAGCTAACTATAACTCGCGCCCGCAATGCACTGCTGATGACGTCACATATTACATCACTCATGACATGGTCAGTGACATCACTGATGACATCACTGATGACATCTCAAATGACATCACTGATGACATCATCCAGTGACTGTGTGTTTCTCTAAAGTTTAAATATTTTTAATATATATAGGAAAAGACGTATTGAAGAATGAGTGGGTGTGTAAGTGTCTGTATGGATGATTTAGTAGGTGCGTGACTGACTGTATAAGTGAGTGATTTAACGTATCTTACTGAATGCATGGGTTAGTGACTAAACTGGGTGAATGTCTGTATCCGTCTGTCTGTTGCTGTGTAAGTGGCTGCATGTGTTTGTGAATAGCTACATGAGTGTCTATTTGAGTTATTGAATGCTTGTGTGAGTATCTGTATGGGTGCCTGAGTGTTTGTGTGGGAGGGGTGTGTGCGACTCTGTGCATAGATGTGTGAGTGGGTGATTCACTGGGTGGATGGTTTCAAGAGTGCATCTGTGATAGACTGTATGGGTGGGTAAGTGTGTGTAAGAGTGTGTTAGTGAGTGAATGTATGTCCCAGTGGTACATGTGTGAGTAACTACATATGTGAAAGGCAGTATATATGTGTGTTGGAGTATATAAATAGCTATAAGCGAGAGTGACTGATTGTGATAGTGGCTGTATGGATGAGTGTGTGCTTGTATCAGTGATTGTATAAGAGCGTAAGAATGTGCTAGTATTTGTATGAGTAAGTGAGCTGGTGTGTGTATAACTGTATAGGTGAGTAAATGGTAGTGTGTTTAATTATTTGCATGACTGACTAGGTGTGTGAGTACCTCTATGGATGAGTGGCGGTGTTTGAGTGTCTATATAGGAGTATGAGTGCATATGATAGTCCTGTACTGAGTGACCGTAAGTATGAGTGACTGTACGGGTGAGTGAGTGGATGTGTGTGTGTAGACCTAAGAATCAGTGAGTGGGTATGTAGTTATTGGTGTTGGAGTGTCTATGGTTTTGCGAATGGCAGTCTGTAATTTAGAGTGGGTGTATCAAAGGTTATATTAGGGTGTGAGGAGGTGCATCAGATTATCACGTGGATGATGTCATCAGTGATGTCATTTGGAGATGTCATCAGTGATGTCATCAGTGATGTCACTGACCATGTCATGAGTGATGTAATATGTGACGTCATCAGCAGTGCATTGCGGGGCGCGAGTTATAGTTAGCTGAACTAACTATAACGGGGAATTTCACGGGTTTTGTACGAGTGCAATGTCCAAGTAACTATAACTGTCCCTAAAACCTATGGTTTTTTCAGTGAATTTCAAAGGTTTTTTAAATGCTAATTTGTAACTATAACGTGTCTGAAACCTATGGTTTTTTCAGTGAATTTCAAAGGTTTTTTAAATGCTAATTTGTAACTATAACGTGTCTGAAACCTATGGTTTTTTCAGTGAATTTCAAAGGTTTTTTAAATGCTAATTTCTAACTATAACGTGCCTGAAACCTACGGTTTTTTAGTGAATTTCAAAGGTTTTGTAAATGACAATTTTTAAATGTATTAATTGTTATATTAATTTTTTTCATACTGATTTACTACATTTTTAGAAACAATTTTTTTTACATATTTTATTTTTTAAATTACATTGTAATTACATTATACATTACATTACAAAAATACTTTCTCTTAATGAATTACTTTAGTTTAAATACTTTGCAGATAGGCAATAGACTTTTAAGTACAGTAGTTACAGTTGTTGCAATGGGCAACACATTTTCAAACACAATGCAACATTCAGCTCAATGTGAATTTCTAGTTAAATGCAATTAGTTACTTTATGGATTACTTTTCTAACCACAGGACTGGATCCTAGATTCAGTCCTGGTACATCTCCTGTAAACAGTTGAGTAAAAGCGTTTTGGTTACAGTCGTGATTTTTAAGGAATATTATTGTATTTTAAAAGTTGACACTTAGAAACTTTTTCTCATAGAATCACCAATGTTATCCTATGGAAGGAAATTCACTTAGCAGGTAAAAACTGTTATCGTTACTTTTTCTTACTCAGTGTTGGATCCTGGATCCAGCACTGGTGCATCTCCTGTAAACAGTTGAAAGAATGCGTTTAAGTCATACAGGCGATTTTTAAGGAATATTTGTAGTTTGTGAAAATCAGTCAATGTTAGCCTATGAAGGAAATTCAAGTTACCGGTAAGTACGGTTAAAATTACTTTTGAGGATCAGTACTGGGCTGAAACATGCAGCACTGAGGTCTCTCCTGATAACAGGTGAGTAAATCGGAATTCGTATTTCGGCTGATTTTAGAGGAATATTTTAAAGTTCCAAAACTCCACACTTAGAAGAATTTCCAAGTGAAACCAGTCAATGTTAGCCTATGGAAGGAAATTCAAGTTACTGGTAAGTACGGTTAAAATTACTTTTCAGGACCAGTACTGGGCTGAAAGATGCAGCACTGAGGTCTCTCCTGATAACAGGTGAGTAAATCAGAATTCGGATTTCGGCTGATTTTAGAGGAATATTTGTATGTTTCAAAAATCAACACTTAGAAGAATTTCCAAGTGAAACCAGTCAATGTTAGCCTATGAAGGAAATTCAAGTTACCGGTAAGTACAGTTAAAATTACTTTTCAGGATCAGTACTGGGCTGAAAGATGCAGCACTGAGGTCTCTCCTGATAACAGGTGAGTAAATCGGAATTCGTATTTCGGCTGATTTTAGAGGAATATTTTAAAGTTCCAAAACTCCACACTTAGAAGAATTTCCAAGTGAAACCAGTCAATGTTAGCCTATGGAAGGAAATTCAAGTTACTGGTAAGTACGGTTAAAATTACTTTTCAGGACCAGTACTGGGCTGAAAGATACAGCACTGAGGTCTCTCCTTATAACAGGTGAGTAAATCGGAATTCCTATTTCGGCTGATTTTAGAGGAATATTTGCACAATGGTGAAGGGAGGGCGGGGCCTGATGTGACATCAGTGCAAACGCGCCCCTTGGCGCGTTTTAAGTTGGGGATTAAGTCCCTTGAATCCTGAGGGTCCCTAGGGGCCAACTAGCCCACCAGGAACCTCCAATATGCGCCAGGGGCTGCGTTGCAGAGACGTGTAGAGAGGCCACACCTCTTTTTACACCTCTCTGCAACGCAGCTCTGTGGCGCTTTCTGGATGTACCTGTTGGGCTAGTTGGCCCCCAGGGACCCTCAGGATTGAAGGGGATTTAATTCCCATCTTAAAATGCGCCACGGGCCTGTTTGCACACATGTCACCTGAAGCCCCGCCCCTCCCTTCACCACTGTGCAAACGCGCCCGTGGCGCGTTTTAAGTTGGGATTAAGTCCCTTGAATCCTGAGGGTCCCCGGAGTCCAACTAGCCCACCATATACCCCCAGTATTCAAGGGGAATTTGTTCCCCCTCTGCAAACGCGCCAGGGGGCGCGTTTGCAGAGTGGTGAAGGAAGGGGCGGGGCCTGCGGGCCCGATCATTATTTTTTTTTGTCCCCTGAAGGGGGCTGTGTGGCCCCTTCCTTTTTTCTCTTTTTGGGCCCTGGGGACCCCATCCCCAGGGCCTTACCCCTTTTTTTAAATTACAAAAAAAAAACGGGAAGGGGGCCGCGTGGCCCCCCTTCCCTGGGCCTGTATTGGCCCCGGGGACCCCATTCCCGGGGCATGGCCTCTATTTTTATTATTTTGAGGGGGCAGCGTGGCCCCCTCCTCTGGCCATTTTAAGGCCCCGGGGACCCCATCCCCGGGGCCGGCCTTTCCATTTAAAAAAAAAAAAAAAATTCTCTTTTGGGGAGGGGGCCGCGTGGCCCCCTCCCGAGCCACTACTTGCCCCGGGACCCCATCCCCCGGGGCTGGCCCTTCCGTTGGGGACTGTGGGGGTCCCCAATTCCCCCACAGTCCCACCGGCTCCCCACGTCCCTTGGGAGCCGGCATTGCTGTCCACATGGGGAGCAGCTGACATGCTGCTCCCCATGTGGAAAAGCAATCGCTTTGGATATTGAAGAGAGAGCAGGTTTCCCTGCTCTCTCTTCCAATATCCAAAGCAGTTTGCTATGGCAGGACGGGAGCCGCGAGGCTCCCGTCCTGCCATAGCAAACTCACAGTGTCCCGGGGTAGGCACCTCGGGACACTGCAGGAGCCGGCCCTGGGGGTGGTGGTCCCCAGGGCCATCAAGGGCTCCAGGAGGGGGCCGCGCGGCCCCCTCCCATTCAGTACACAGCCCCGGGAGGTGGTGGTCCCCGGGGCTCTGGGGGTCCGTAACGGACCCCCATATTAAAATGTTTAGTGACCCGGGAGGTGGCGGTCCTTGGGCGTGTGGGGGCTGGAGCCCCCACACAGGTTTTATAATGTATACCAAAAGCCCCGGGAGGTGGTGGTCCCCGGGGCTGCGGGAGGGCTCAGAGCCCTCCCGCACCATTTTTAAAAAGCCCGGGGGTGGCGGTCCCCGGGCTTGGGGGCCCTTTGAGGCCCCCACACATTAAATTATCCCCCACCATGCCCCCGGGACTTGGGCCACCCGAGGCCAGTGCTATCGAGCGCGGAGACCGCGCTCGATTTTCATCCGGCAGGATTCGCGCACCGAGCGCATCCTGCCGATTTAAAAAAATTTTTTTATTTTTTTGCCCAGGGGTCCTTGTGGGACCCCTGAGCAAACCTAGGGGGTCAGGGTGTTTCTACCCTGCTCCCTTTGTGCGCTTTGCGCACTTGTTTCTGTCCCTCGGTTCTACCGAGGGACAAAATGGCTGCCAACATTTCCTGAATCGGAATGTTGACAGCCAGCTGACAGCCAATTAACATGCAGCTCGTGATCGGGACGGTGCGCGCAGGGTGCGCTGAGGGTACGCGGACCCTACTCGGCCATAGATATCACTAACTTTTTACTTTTCATTTTCTCAGCAACTACTGAACGGATTTACACCATTTAACAAAAGGGTTCTTTCTGAACCAAGAACTACCTCTTTGCCAAATTTGGTGTAATTCCGTTCAGCAGTTCGAGCTGTAGCCGTGTCTAAAGTTTCCTATGGAAAAGTGCATGGGGAAAACGCGTTTTGGGACCCCCTTTTTCTCGGCCCCGCTTGACGAATCCCCGAGACTTTCAGGGTAGGAGCGGACCGGAGCGGGCCACAAAGTTTGAAAATTTCGCGAAGATACGTCAACCGGCAAGAGAGTTATTTCAAATAGAATGTCGCGGATTTCCTATGGATAATAGGTTGTAACTATAACTATCTACTGGCGACCGCCAGTAGATAATATATATATATATCAAAGCTCTACTTTCTGCCAAATGCTCACGCACTCAGTAGCGGGTGCTCGGTACGCAAGGACAGACTCGCGCCTAATCTCCACGCTCCCACAAATAATTACCAGCTCTCTCAGGGGGTAAATCCTCGTCCGGATTTTAATGGCACAGTTCAAACAACAAATGCGTTTCAGCGGTACGCCTTCCTCAGTGTTGGCGGCCGCCGCGCATAAACCTTGTCATATATACGTCATTACAAATGGCTAATTGAGGGTCAGGCAGGATTAGTCATTACAACGCCAGGCCATCCGGCTCACAATGCGTCTAGTAACCATGGAGATCACAGTGCACGGAGATTCATTACACATAAATGTCAACATTCAATAACGGAACAATGAAACAATGTTACATGCCAAGTATCGCTGCACATTGCACGTGGAGCCTTGCGGTGTTTCAACCTCTGTGTTATTCATGGGCTTACACTGACGCGCTGTGCTCACAGAATTGTGCCCTGAATGGGCTATTTGCTCGGCGTTTCCCACTCGCCTTGGGCTACACAAAATCTTGCCACAAATTCCGCCGAACTCTCGTGGATGGGGGGCTCCAGGTGCTCGTGGCCGCACCAATTTTGTGTAGCCCAAGGCGAGTGGGAAACGCCGAAACAGCCGCACCCCACGGCGAAATGCCAGGCCGATAATTGCTGGATTGTGAACTACACAATGACAACCATACTTACTTAAGAAGTGGATGTCCCGGCACGTTGTGGGTTAACAAGCGGCAGGATGAAGGTTTGAAGATCCCGCCCCCATCCACAGTACCATCCAGGTTTCACAGGTGAATGAGCTGCAGACACCGCCCACTTGGGCTAGTACTAATGTGACCATGCCTGCAGCTCACGGACTCGGAGCACCGAGTGTGAAACATCATCCCTGTGAAAACTTGATAGAGTGTCTCCACCAATCCCCAATGAGGCACTCTATGTTTTAAGTGGACAATGGTGAAGTACAGCGATATGGGGCATTTGAAGAAGGCACCACGCCGAAACATGTCATGCCGTTCGTCTGTCCAGAAATAAAAGCGAGAAAATTTAAGCAAACCTGTGTGTGGGCTCACGTCCTTTCGGAAGGGGAAGGAATTTGGTGGTATATATATATATATATATATATATATATACATATATATATATATATATAATTCTTTCATACCTTAAAGATGTTTGATATTTGTTGAGATTTTCTCTATGTCTATTAATTGTAGGTCATGTGATGTTTTAACCTGTTGCACCGTCACTTTAAAAATGCACAGAACTCGAGCTCCGTCATGTCATGTGAACAAGGCTCGTGAGAGCCGAAACGCGTTATGGCGACAAACGGAGTAAAATAACTTAAGCACTTACTTTGGGTCCGTGTCCGTCTTTTTGGTACTAATTGTCCTGAAACGGAAGAAAAGTGATGTAACAGACTGACTGGTTCTACGCGGTCTTACACGGATCCCTCCCCCCTGCAGGACGACGCGCATTGTGGAACACAGCTTCCGGGGTTTCCTGGAAGCACTACGGTCCGACAAAGGAATCTGCGCGTTTGACCCCCCAGAACCCGTCATATTGCCAGTATCCTGTGAAGATCGGTGGAAACCAAGTCGGAAGACTGGAAAGACACGGATTGATCCAGGTAGGATTTTAGGGTATTCTGGGGTGGAGGAGTGTGCGCTACGAGTGAGGCCAGCCGGATCTTTATGGCGAGACGCTTCGCGACTACAGTAAACTTCTAAAACTCCAAAATGTCGGCAGACATGGTGCGGGAAAGAGAGGCGGCCGCAATGGAGATGTTCTCCGATACTCCCTCGGCCACTTTCAGCGCCAGACAAAATGAAACTGCAAGTACAACCAATACCAACTCTGTGAAAAATAAATTTAAAGTATTAGAAAAAGAGATGCGCATGGAACAGAGCAAATGGTGGGAATCAAGATCTCTCCAAAGGTATATTGACGTAAACAGGATCCCCCGAGGCCTTAGGATTTTAACTGCCCCAACCTATGAAGACCCGAACCCTGATTTAATGCGTGAATGGGCTGAATGCAATCTCGAGTCCTCATGGAAATTAACTTTGATTCTAATAAAATATGCGGACATTGACCGGGCACGTCTGCTCAAGGAAATAGATGAACTAAACGAAGAGCTGGACAAACTGGGAGAGACGGAAGAAATTCTCAAATTAAGCAAGGAAATGTTAATGAGACTTAAAAAGGAGGAAGAGAAAATTAAAGAACGAAAAGCGTACAAATTTTTAAGGGACAAAAATGACTATGATTTAGGGAAAATCTTCACATTTGCCAAAAAGTATGACGCGCTCCGAGTCTCCAAGCTTAAGGGTCCTTCATATACATCCAAAGCAATATCTAATTCAACGTCAAAAAGAGGGGGTGCTTCCAACGAGACAACATACTCGGACCTCAGCTCTGCAGGGGGTAGTGAATCAGAATCAGAGATGAGACACCCCCAGGCAGGACAACAAATGGCAAAGCCATCACCTGGTGAAGAACTAAATTTTTTATGCGAGGAGAGAAGACAAACTCTTCGACCAAGACCACAAAGGAATTACGCAGGACAAGGACAAACTACAGGCGAAGGCAGAGGCGGAAAGCCGGAAAACGCCGCCAACAGCAACAAAAAAAGAGGTCGGGGATACTGGAAGAGGAGATAAGCAACTCGGTAGCTACCAATAAAACTGTAGTTAATCTAACTCAAATTGAACTAACATCAGAGGAAACACGCATTTTAAGTCTCGGTCTATCATTCCGCTCAAATAGCGACTTCAACTATGCATCAACCAGATTGGACATATATAAAGGGGTTAGAAAGCTAAAATTGAAAAAATATCATATGTTTCAGGGCGACAATATCCAACGCCAGCAAAGGGGAATTGTTGAGGATGAAGCAATACAATCCAACATAACACAATCGGATCTTCCTCTCTTCCATGAACTCGAGGAACTATGGGATGGAGAGACCAGCCAACATCCTATGACAAGTAGATCTATTGAAGGTACGAGCGGTCATGGAAGCACAAGGGTTACAACCCCTTTCAAACCAAAATCTACATTCAACCCAATAGCTCCACGTGACTCCATTGATGTGTTCCATGAAACAGTTACGTCATGCATCAAAAAACTCAACAAATCGGTGCTCATGACCAAAGGAAAATACAGCAGACAGGATCAAAAATATAACAGCTTGATTCAAAAATTGCAAAAAAACAAAGGCATTGTCATTCGTAATAGTGATAAAGGTGGGAACATTGTTCTGTGGTCTCACTAATTGTCCTGAAACGGAAGAAAAGTGATATATACATATGTATATATCAAACCTACTGGTATATATATTACCTAGTGGCGGGCTGGGTAGGTGTAGTTAGGATCATGTTTCCAAATAACTTAGACACTGTTTGACAAATCTTCACAAAAATTTCCCAAAACGTTCATCTACCCCAGTTCTTTCCTGGAAAGTTTTTGGGGAGATCCATCAATCAGACAGCCGAGAAAAAGGCGAAACATTAAATGCGTTTTCCCCATGCAATTTTCTGTAGGAAAGTTAGACACAGCTACAGCAAAAACGGCAGAACGGAATTACACCAAATTTGGCAGTAAGCTTGATCTTGGTCTAGAAAGCATGCTGTTTGTGATTTGGTGTAAATTAGTTCAATAAGTTTTGAGAAATTAAGGCTCAAAATGTTTGCATGTATCACGCCACAGAGGCTCTGCGGAGCTAACAGATGTAAAGATAAGATCTGATTGGCTGCACTCAAATCAACAAAGATGTGGCAGCAGCTACTTTAGGATTCAAAGACTCAGTACCCAGTCCTTGATGCATCCTCCTCAATGTGCGCTCCGTACACAAACATGCCATAGAAATCTAGAACCTACTGGACTCTCTCTCGCCCGACATCGCCTTCTTCACGGAAACCTGGACCAACGCCTCCTCCGCCCCCGACATCAACAACGCAATCAAGGACAGATACAAGATCCAGAGGAAGGACCGCCCAAACCACCCAGGAGGAGGCCTCGCCTTCGCCCACAAGAGCACCCGCCGCCTCACCACCTCCAGCGAAACCTTCCTCGCCGCCGAACACCTGCACTTCAAGATCCAGACCATCCCCAACGCCACACTCCAAGGGACCCTCGTCTACAGGCCACCCGGACCCCGGACACCCTTTGCCACCACCATCACCGACTTCATCGCACCCCACGCCATCGCCTCATTGAACTACATACTCATTGGAGACCTGAACTTCCACCTCGACAACCCCAACGACCACCACTCCACCACCCTCAGAGACAACCTCACCGACATCGGACTCAAACAACTCGTCACCACACCAACCCACAGAGCAGGACACACCCTCGACCCTATCTTCACCGCAGGAAACAATGTTCACTTCAGCCACACAACACAACCGCCATGGACCGACCACCACTGCATACACTTCACAGTCGACAAACCCTAGACTCCCAAACCTGCCCCACGCCCACCACGAAGGAACTGGAGCAAGGTTACCGAGGAGCAACTTAACTCCACCCTCACCCGAGGCAACCACACCTGGGCACCCAATGCTCACAGTGCAGCCAGAGGACTCCACACCTGGATCTCCAACTGTGCAGACGAGCTCGCCCGCTTCGCAACCCCGGCAAACAGCACCCCAGGAAAGCCGCCTGGTGCACCACCGATCTCCAGGAAGCCAGGCGCACCTGCAGACGCCTGGAGAAGAACTGGAGAAACACCAAGACAACCGAAAACTACTCCACCTACAAGGATGGCATGACGGACTACCACAACCAAATCAGAACCACCAAGAGGAATTTTATCCACAAAAAATCCTCGCCAACTCGACCAACTCCAAGGAACTCTTCAGTGTCATTCAGGAATTCACCAACCCACGCAGCCAAGCCACAGACATCACCCCATCAAAAGACCTCTGCGACAAACTTGGAAGCTACTTCCACCTCAAAATCAAAAACCTCTACGACAACTTCATCAACTGCCCACCAAACGCCACAGCCGGATCCCCGCCCCCCAGAGACACCAGCCATCCCACCATCTCCAACTGGACACCGATCACGACCGAAGACACCGCCTCAACCATGAAAGGCATTCACTCGGGAGCCCCCACCGACCCCTGCCCTCCTCACATCTACCACAGAGCAGCGGCCACCATAGCACCCGAACTACAACGAGTCATCAACACCACCTTCAAAACAGGCACTTTCCCAGATGACTGGAAATGCGCTGAAGTCAGGTCCCTGCTGAAGAGGCCCACAGCGGACCCCACCGACCTCAAGAACTATCGGCCCATCTCGCTCCTCCTCTTCGCAGCCAAAGTTGCAGAGAAAACAGTCAACAGGGAATTGACACGATTCATCGAAGAGAACGCCATCCTCGACCCGTCCCAATCCAGTTTCAGAAGCAACCACAGCACCGAGACCGCCCTACTCGCCGCCACAGATGACATCCGCATCCTCCTGGACCAAGGCCACTCCGCAGCCCTCATCCTACTCGACCTATCAGCAGCCTTCGACACCATCTCCCACCGCACACTAGTCGCAAGACTACACGACGCCGGCATACAAGGAACAGCCCTGGACTGGATCCGATCATTCCTCACTGGAAGAAGCCAAAGGATCAGACTGCCACCCTTCCTCTCGGATCCCACGAAAATCACCTGCGGAGTCCCACAGGGTTCATCTCTGAGCCCGACCCTCTTCAACATCTACAAGCCCCCCTCGCCACCATCGTCCGACAACACGGCCTCAACATCGTATCCTATGCCGACGACACCCAGCTCATCCTGTCCCTCACCAAAGACCCCACCAACACCAAACTCAACTTCCAGAAAGGAATGCAAGACGTCGCAGTCTGGATGACCAACAGCTGCCTGAAGCTCAACGCCGAGAAGACAGAAGTCCTCATTCTTGGAACCACCCCCTCGGCATGGGACAACACCTGGTGTCCGACCGCCCTCGGAAGCCCACCTACCCCCACAGACCACGCCAAAAACCTCGGCATCGTACTCAACGCATCACTCACCATGTGTTACAGGCGCAAGCACCAAGCGCGCTGTCAAACGCAGCCGGTGTGATTCTTCGGTTCTCAGCGTAGTGCCGCTAATGCTGAGAACTACAACTCCCATGAGGCTTTGCACGTCACGTACGACGTGGCAAGAGACGGCCCATAAGGATGTAGCGGAACTCGGCATAGCGTCGGAAATTCTCACCGCAGAGTCGGCTGTGTTCTTGAGCTTAAGGAGGAGAGGTCTGGTAAGGGTGCTCTGCACCAACTCTCGTTCTTGATCCTTGCTTGGGGTCTCTCCCTTCCCCGTTGGTGAGCGTTCTGCTCGTGCGGTGGAAGGACGATATCTCTGGGATTTCGCCCGGCACAGCTGGCTGTGTGTTACGTCCTCCGTTGGTAGAGCTTGCCGCTCGTGCGGAGGACGGTTTAAAGGTCATTTGGGGAAGTGCCCGGCATTGTCTGCCGGAGCTGGTATAGTTACCTTACCTAGGTCGCTCTAGGAGGCTTCACAGACCACAGCCAGCACCTGAGCTGGAACCACAGTTCTTGTGATAGAGCGGATACTTTACTGCTACGTCAAGACACAGAGCTTTATCACACCCCTTTTGTTTTCATGTGCACCTCGTTTTGGATCCATATCATTTGGTGAAGTAACCATATTCGGATTGCAATTCAGTGTTGGTTATTAATTGCATGGATGTTTGTGTACTAACAAAGTCCATACTCATGTGTTATTCTGGCTCTATCTAACATGGGTATTAGGAGTGGTATGGGACTACGCTGTATCCCTGTGATGTAAGCTGGAGTTCAGAAAAGGGTATGTTCCTCCTCTATAACATTGATGTAGTTACCTGTAGGATATATCACCAGAAAGTGATTCAAGCTCAATGTATGTTTTCCTCCATGTTATTCCTTTTACAGCCCTAACACTTCAAGCAGTGTTACCACACCGAAGACACATCATTATTGAAGTATCTTCTGCTACAGGTGTCATTCTTTTTTGTTACAGGTATAGAAGGGGGCGCTACTCATACACAGTCAGTTACTTGTATGCATTCTATGACCATGTTTATAAGGAATACATGATTGTGGTTTTTGTTTCAGATCTCCCTCCCTGCTGTTCCCTTCCTTTCCTTCCCCCACTTGATCCTCCCACTGACCTGTGCCATTACGGCTATTAGGCTTGGGTAGGTCAGGAGGTGGACCATTCCGAGCATCAAACCGATCCTGAGGACATACCGCGTAACACCATGAACCAACAGGTCAACGCCGTCACCTCCAGCTGCTTCAACACACTCCGCATCCTCCGCGAGACTTTCAAATGGATCCCCCCAGTGTCAAGAAAGATGGTCACCCACGCACTCATCACCAGCAGACTGGACTATGGAAATGCCCTCTACGTCGGCATCAACAAATCCCTACTCCACAGACTCCAGACAATACAGAACGCCGCCGCCAGACTCGTCCTAGACATCCCCCGACACTAACACATCAGCCGACACCTACAGAGACTCCACTGGCTCCCCGTGGAGAAAAGAGTCACCTTCAAGATCCTCACCCACGCCTACAAATGCCTACACAACAACGGGCCCAAATACCTCAACAACAGTATCAACTTCCACGTACCCAAAAGAAACCTCCGATCCACCAACCTCGCTCTGGCCGAAACCCTGCGCATCCACAGAGCCAGAGCAGGCGGAAGATCCTTCTCCCACATTGCAGCCAAGACCTGGAATGAGCTACCGGCAGACATCAGGCAGGCCCCCTCCCTGAACACCTTCAGAAAGACCCTCAAGACCTGGCTCTTCGGCTAAGCAGATCTGCAACCCCCCCACCCCCCAGCGCCTTGAGACCCTCACAGGTGAGTAGCGCGCTTACAATCCCCTGATTGATTGATTGATTGAAAAAGAATGCAAAATGTGTAGGAGGGCAGGGTATGGATACCCTGCCCCCCTAGGCCTGTTGCAGGACCAAGAGGGACCTCCATGGGAACAAAATAATATATTTGTTTACCAGTACCAACCCATTTTAACAATAAGGCACCCAAGGTGGGACACGGCATGGGGGATGGGTGCTGTTTGTTTATTGGGGAGGTGGCATGCATTCCCACTCCCTGAGCAACGGGATGCCCTGGGGACCCCATCCCCTGGGGCCTGTCTAATTATTAATGGGAGGGGGCATGCAACCTCCCCCTCCCCAAACCTCCTGAGGCCCCGGAAACCACATACACCAGGGTGGGTATACTTATTAATTGCTAGGGGGGCATGCAGGCCTACTCCCAAAGCCTCTTTATGGCCATGAGGAACCCATTCACTGGGCTGGAATTATTGTTTTTGGGGAGTGGGGTGAAAGGCCTCCCTCCCCAAGCCTTAGAAAGGCCTTTGGGACCCCATCTCCTGGGGTCAGTGTGTCCTTTTTGTGGAGGGGAGTGTCAGACCCCCCTCCAGAGTCATGCTCTATCCTCCGGGGCATGATCAGAGCAGTGTCCCAGAGACCCATCGACTTGGAGAGCACAGGCAGGGAATCTAAACTTTATTCCATGCCCACAATCTACCGGGCAGGGACCACAACTGTGCTCCAATCTGCCGGCGAGCAGAGAAATAAGTTGCTCCCACCTGGGCAACAGCAAAGCAATGGAGCTGGCTCCCACAAGCACCCAGTATGGATGCCGTCTGGGGAGCCGTCAGGGTCTTTGGGGCTTCTTCCATGGCTGACAACGACTGACCAATTGTGGATGCCTCAGGTGGGCACCAGGGCATCCACTTTGAACTAATGGCTGGCTCCCACCAGCACCCACTATGGGTGCTGGTGGGGAGTCAGCAGGGGCCGTGGGGGCCTTGAGGCTTCCCCTGTGGCCACCCAATCCTGGATGCCCTGGGTGGGCACCAGGGCACTCACATTGACTTAATGGCCCGCTCCCACCAACACCAATTATGGGTGTTGGCTGGGGCGTCAGCAGGGTCCCCTCTGACCCCCAACTTAAAAAAAAGATGTGGGTGCCCGAGGGGGCACCAGAGTGCTTATATATGTGTATTATGTGTATAAGTATATGTATGTATATATAAATATTTTAAAACATAAGAACAAATGAGCAGCAGGAGTCACTCATTTATTATTCACTGCTCCGTGCAAGGAGCACCCCGTAATGCCCTGCAAGGACTTTCTTTAATTATATTTTTTATTCCCCCGCCATAGCATAGCAAGTCTCCTGGGTCATTGAATCCATGACCCCAGGAGAGCTTACCATATATTTTTAAAGCACTCCAAGCTAAAGCTCTCTATTCTTCAGCTTGAGTGCAGAGATCCTTTGTGGCTAGTTCTTCCTGGTGGGGCTTCCAACTTTTGTTTTGTTGCTGTGGAGGGCTGCAGGGAGTTCAGCACCCCCCACCCCCCTCCCAGCAACATTAAAAAACATAGTATGTCTCCTGGGTCATTTAATCCATGACCCCAGGAGAGCTTACCATATTTTTTAAAGCACTCCAAGCTGGAGCTCTCTGCTCTTCAGCTTGAGGGCAGAGACCATTTGTGGATTACTCTATGTACCCTGAAAAATGTCCAAAAAAGAATCAATGACATGCTTAAACCTTTATTTTTAATAATGCTTTATTGGAAATATCTTTTGACAATCACTATTATTAAACTTTAGAATGTTTGAATTTCTGAAATATACATCTGATTATAGTTATTAGTTACTTTTTGGCAAAGTGAATAGATCTGTTTTTATATATTTTGATGTGCTGACCCCTTGATAAAGCCAACAGGCCCACTGTTTTTTATATTTTGGCATTTTGACCATTTGACAAAGTCAGTAGGTCTGTCTTACTTAAAATTAAGTGCTTTATATTATTATATGTCATAGCTGTGCGTGATTTAGGGGTGGGCGCGACCAGGCTCGGTGGGGGGTAGACAACATGGAGGGTTTGGTGTCCACTGAGAGGGGGTTGGGCACAGGGCCCTGCCACCAACCCATGACGTGCACGGCGATAGACATCTTACTTTATGTTTTAAAAACATAGAAATTCACTGGGGAAAAAAAAATAAGGTTAACACTATGTTATAGTTAGGAATTGTAATAATCTCTTACATTACATTAAAAAAGTCTTAGAACTTCAATGATAAAAAACAAAGGTTAAAGGGACCTAATGGTTAGGTGAAAATGTCAGTGAAAACATACCATTTTAAACTAACAAAACCCCTGAAATTCATGATTTATGGTAATTTCAAGTAACTATAACGTGCACCCTAAAGTAACTATAACTCGCACCCCCGCCATGCACAGTGATGTTATCAGTGATGCAATTTCAGGTGTTACAGTGATGTCCACCGGGACCCCATCCCTGGTGGCCGAAATATATAATAAAAGGGTACGGGGCAGGTGCCCCCCCTAACCTTGTAACACAAATTAAAAGTGAGGGGGGCGCACAGCCCCCTCCTTGGACCTTTACAGGCCCCAGGAACCACATCCCCCAGGGCCAGCTAAGTCACAGATGTTACAGATACTGACTGCAAATACCCACATAAAGGCAGGGTCTGTGGAGCTGATACCTATGGTGATGTTAAAAACTTTACTCAAAGACAATAGTCACAGTAGACATGAAACACCACCTAGGTTGCCAGCTATGCCCACAAATCCTGAAGATCAAACAGGAACACGCAAGGCAGTAACAGCAAGGGTGTAGAACTAAATACACAGTCACAATAGACAAGGAACTAGCAAGGAGGAGTGCTGAACAGGAAAGAAGGGGAACAAGGACACACTTGGCAGAAAGCAAGTAACAAACATACAAGAAAACTAGAAGCAAGACAATAGAACAGGAAGACAGCAAACTAGGGACTGAAACAGAGGTAATAGGAAGAAAAAGCAGTAACAGGGACAAAGAAAATGCAGGAGAGGAAACAAGGAATAGCTAAGGATCAGGAGTCAAGGTAGCACTGAAGACAGTGCTAATTCAGGAACATGGAATGCTATAGCTCAGGAACAGGAATCAAGGTAAAACTAGAGGCATTTGCTAATTCAGAAACAAGGATATCTATAGCTGAGGAATCAAGAGAGCACTGAAAGCAGTGCTAATCTGGAACAAGGAATAGCTGCAACTCAGGAACAGGAACAAGGAATAAATATAGCTCAGGAATTAAGGAAATCAAAAGCTCAGGCAACAAGGATCGGTCTCACCGGAACACAGCTTCATTGACCAACGCTGGACTGAAGGGAGCTGGGGCTTAAAAGAGCTCACAGTAATCATGTGCATCAGGTGTGAGCTGGTTAGCAGCAGTCAGCCACAGGTGAGCTGAATTCCTCCACTCATCCTTGGCCTGCAGGGGTGGAGATGAAGCAGTGAGCAAGGGATTATAAGCAACAGAGTTTCCAGCATGAGCAGACTGGCTTCCACAAAACCCGGCATCGATTGGCAATGGATGTGAATTCCCAAATAGTGTCCAAATGGCTGGAAGTCAGGATATGCATGCAGGGGATTGCCTGGAGGCTTATTAGAACACTTAGTCCCACTATGCGGTTCCCTGGTGGTGGGCATGAGAGCGCAGGGAGTGAATCATGACAGTACACTCCCTCCAACGACTGGCTTCCGGAATCTGGAACTGGAATCAAAGCCTTTGCTCCTATGAAATAATTCCATTTCCATCAGAGATGCAGTGCAAGATACTAGAGGACTGCGAGAAAACTGATGCTCTGGGGGGTAGAATATTAGGCTGTAAATTAACAGCAGTCTGGGAGGCAGAACCTGAAGAGTCCAAATCTAATAACAGGGGCTTAGAAGCCTGAATCAAATGTGTTTGAAGTTCAGATAGTAAGCTAGAGTAGCACTCTGAAAATGAAGGCAGATCGTCTGTAGGGTCAAAGGCAGGTAACGGATTGGCAGGAGTAACAGAGGTCAAAGGCAAGCTGGCTGAAGACGAAGGAGGTAACAGGAAGCAGACCTGAGGCTTTGGCCCTGGAGGAAAACATAAAGAAGACTTACATGCAGGAGACTCTGGAAGCAGGCATGCAGGAGACCCAGGCTCTGGAGCCTTACATGTTGAGAGTTTTGTCTCTGATGCTGGAGGTTCAGTCTCTGAATGTATACATGCGGAGACCTCTGAAGGCTGGCAAACTAGAAGCACAAGGTCAAAAAGTAGGCAAGATAAAGGCTCAAGGTCGGAAGGCAGGCAGGCTGGAAGCTCTGGTTCTGAAGGCGGGCAGGCAGGAAGCTCTGGTTCTGAAGGCAGGCAGGCTGGAAGCTCTGGTTCTGACAGCAGGCGGAAAGCTCTGGTTCTAAAGGCAGGCTGGCAGGAAGCTCTGGTTCTAAAGGCAGGCAGGCTGGAAGCTCTGGTTCTAAAGGCAGATCGCCTGGAAGCTCTGGGTTCTAAAGGCAGGCAGGCTGGAAGCTCTGGTTCTGAAGGCAGGCAGGCTGGAGGCTCTGGTTCTGAAGGCAGGCAGGCTGGAAGCTCTGGTTCTGAAGGCAGGCAGGCTGGAAGCTCTGGTTCTGAAGGCAGATCACCTGGAAGCTCTGGTTCTGAAGGCAGACCGCCTGGAAGCTCTGGTTCTGAAGGCAGACCGACTGGAAGCTCCGGTTCTGAAGGCAGACCGCCTGGAAGCTCTGGTTCTGAAGGCAGACCGCCTGGAAGCTCTTGCTGGGTAGGCAGGCTGGTTAGAGGTGCCGGCTCTGTAGGCAGGCCGGTTGGAGGCGCCGGCTCTGTAAACAGGCTTTTAGGAGGCTCTGGCTCTATAAGCAAATTGGTTTGAGGCTCAGTAGACAGTCAGGCCAGAGGTTTGGGCCCAGATGGCAGGCAGGCTGCAGGCTGAAGTTCAGAAGGAAGGTCGGCTGAGGACTCTGGCTCTGAAGGCAGCTAGCTGGCTAAGGACTCTGGCTCTGAAGGCAGCAAGCTGGCTGAGGACTCTGGCTCTGAAGGCAGCAAGTCGGCTGAGGACTCCGGTTCTGCAAGAAGACAAGATGAAGGCAGAGTGGCACAAGGTTCACAGACGTTAAATTCTGGGAATGGTAGTAGCTTGTGAACAGTAGATTTGCTGTTGTCAGTAGTGACATCTTCACAGGTCCTTGGCACATTAAAACACAGAGAAGCACTTTCTTCCAGATGGCTCAGAATAGTGCTTATCTTGGAGTCACTAATGATCAGACTTCTTTTACCATTTGGCAGTTAATATCTCTTAGTCAGAGGAAATAGGTCAGAGATTACTTGGCCATGGTATATCTTTTCATTTTCTTCTGCATTACAAGGTGGGACAGGTGCATCAGAGCATAGAGTACTATCATTTCCTGACTTTTCAATATGTGGTGTGCTTGAAGACAAGAGAGCAAACAAGGGGTCAGGATTTTGTTTCTTCTCAGTGAGGAGGTTGGCTTCAGTCGTAGCAGTTAGATCAAGAGTGTGGTCTGAGTCACAGGATATTGTCACATCAGGGATTATGTGGGGCACTGGTTCAGGTTTTGTTTGTATGTCAATGGCCTGTCTATGGGTTATCTCTGAGATAGTACTGACCTCACTACCAGGAAAAGAAAGCAAAGAGATGTTTTGTGTTTTGCCTGGCATTTAGGGTTCCTGAAAAGTGGAGGGACACATCTCGGATGTAGCGCCTAGATGTAATTTAGCACTAGAAGACAAATCAGAGGAGTTAGAAAATTCAGAATTCAAACAAATACTTTCATTAACTGCACTTTGAAACAAGGTACTATGGCTATTCTGTGCGGAATCTGAGTGATCAGACGCAGTATTATTCACACAATCTCTGGAGCAGCTCTGAGGGGGGCGCAAAAGGGAGCGCAAGGTTTCATTCTCCATTTGTAAGGAGGCTAACATAGATTCAGCAAAGTAGTCTTGTACAGGGGTTTTAGATTCCCACTTGAACTCTGGGTTATAGTGTTTTAACAGGGTCTGAAAAGTTGTATTCTCTTGTTGTAATTCCAGAATTTTAGATTTAATTATACCCTGTGAAGACTGTAGATCATTCTCTACAAGGACAATGGTAGGCTTGGCAACCTCACAACAAGCAACGGAACTAAACCTTGGATTTTGTTAAACCTCGCTATTTGCCACCTGTGTTCTAATAGGTCTTTTCTCTCTTTTGTTAAACTGATTATTGTTTACTTTGAATGTAGCATTAAACATTGCCTCTTTAGTGTCAGGGACTATGATCTTCACTGGACCACAAGACTGAGCTTTATCGTTTGAATGGAAAACAGAGGTTATGTAATGCACCTGCTCTTTCTTTGTCTGTTGTGGGGTTAAACATGCTATTTTATTACCAGTTCCAGCAGACATGTGAGAATCAGAATTCTTGTTCAACAACCAGAGTAAGGTATCGTTCTCCTTTTGCAATGCTGACACAGACATTGAATCTGAATCAGAACAGTAGATTAAGTCAAAATCTGGCAAAGAGGTGTTTGAGAGCCGATAAGTAAAATATTCAGAACGTAAATGTTCATTTCTAATAAGGAGACTTTGTGTTTCAGGACTAGAGTTAACATCCTCAAAATTCATAACAAACACTAAATGCTTTTCATTGTTGGATGCTTGGGATCTACCCTACACATAATTAACTGAAGCACTGGTGGTTTTCTTTCTTAGACCTTTCATTATGACACACTCAAAACAAACTCACAGACAACAATTCAAACAGAGAAAATGGTAGCTAACTAAATGCAAAGAAACCTCACAAGTGATCCTGGTAATGTGGATTGGTCATTCTGCCAGGGACTGTCTGGGAAACAGTCAGGGACTTGGGCAAGGACTGGTGACTGGGTAGGAAACGTAAGTAGAAAGAGGAATACAGCACTGCCCAGAATCACACGGGAAGTCAGAGGCGAAAAGGGATCCAAAGGGGAAGCCTGCACAAGGGAACACAATGGCTAAGACTCAGAAAGGATAGGCACTCAAGAGGCAATTTAGCATTCAGAATAACTACACCCAGAACGGATGTGCAAGATATTAATATATATATATATATACATACATATATAAATATATATATATATATATACATATATATTTATATATATATGTATATATATATATATATATATATATATATATATATATATATTACCTACTGGCGGTCGCCAGTAGGTAGTTATAGTTAGGACCTAGTTACCATAGGAAAAGCGTTTTTTAATTTGCCAATATCTTTGGCGCCGTTTGACGAATCTTCGTGAAATGTTCCAAAAAACAGGGTTGGACCGCTCAGTTTGTGTGTTGAAAGTTTCGGGGTGATTCAACAAGCGGGGGAACTTTATTACAGGCTACAGCCCGAAATGCTGAACGGAATTACACCAAATTTGGCAAGAAGGTAGGTCTTGGTTTAGACTGCGCCCTTTTTGTTAAATGGTGTAAATCCGTTCAGTAGTTCCTGACAAATTTAAAAAAGAAAAATATCGATATCTGAGCACCGAGGAGGGTTCGTGAACCCTCCCGGGCACGAGCTTCACTCTGATTGGCTGCCAACACTCCAAACCAGGAAGTGTTGGCAGCCATCTTGTGACTCGGTAACCCAGTCACAAGAAAAGAGTGGAAAAAAGGTAGAAAAACAAGAAAAGGGGGCAGGGTAGAAACACCCTGACCCCCTAGGCCTGCTCAGGGGGTCCCACAAGGACCCCCAGGGCCAAAAAAAGCAGTTTTTAAAAAAAAACAAACAGCAGAATTTGCGTTGGGGTTGCGAATCCTGCCAAAAAATTTTAAAAAATGAAGCGCGGATTCCCGCGCTTCATTTTAATGAGCCCCCCGGGTGGGCCAGGTCCCGGGGGCAAAGCCAAAATGAAATAGCGGGGGGACCGCCACCTCCCTGGGGCTATGCTAATTATGTGCGGGGGGCACGTGGCCCCCCGCAGCCCTGGGGACCGCCACCTCCTTGAGGCTTCTTTCAAAATTAATGCGTGGGGGGTCCCAACCCCCCCACGCTGCCCCGGGGACTGCCACCTCCACTGGGGTTTTTTAATTGTATGGGGGGGCCATGCGGCCCCCCTGCAGCCCCGGGGACTGCCACCTCCCCAGGGCTCTGTTTTTTTTTCAAAAGAAGTGAGGGGGGCAAGCGCCCCCCCACAAGCCCCGGGCACCACCACTTCCCCGGGGCACTCTTTATTCAAATTCGGGGGCCCGGGGCAAAGAAAACGAAGGGAGGGGGGCCGCGTGGCCCCCCTCCAGGAACCCTTGATGGCCCTTGGCACCGCCACCCCCCAGGGCCGGCTCCTGCAATGTCCCGTGGTGCCCAACCCCGGGACATTGCTGTTTGCTATGACAGGGCGGAAACCTGCTCTCGCTTCAATGAAGCAAAGCAGGATTGCTTTCGAGCAAGAGGAGCTGCATGTCAGCAGCTCCCCTTGCTCAAAAGCAATGCCGGCTCCCGCAGGAGGCGGGGAGCCGGTGGGACCGTGGGGGCATTGGGGCTCCCCCCACGGTCCCCTACGGTAAGGCCAGGCACCGGGGGTTGGGGTCCCCGGGGCCAGAAGTGGCCCCCCTCTCCTTTATTTAAAAACAAAAATGGCCGGGCCCCGGGCGATGGGGTCCCCAGGGCCAATAGTGGCCTGAGGAGGGGGGCCACGTGGCCCCCCTCTATAATTAAAAACAAAGGGTGGCCAGGCCCCGGGGGATGGGGTCCCCGGGGCCAGAAGTGGCCTAGGGAAGGGGGGCCACGTGGCCCCCCTCCAGTAATTAAATTCAAAAAACGGAAGGCCAGGCCCCGGGGGATGGGGTCCCCGGGGCCAAAAGTGGCCCAGGGAAGGGGGGTCACATGGCCCCCCTCCCATATAACAAAAAACAAACAAACAAGACCATGCCCCGGGGGATGGGGTCCCCTGGGCCAAAACCGGACCCTTTTTTTTTTTTTTAAATGTGGCAGGCTCTGGGGGATGGGGTCCCCAGGGCCCAAAAATAGATTAAAAGAAGGGGGGCCACACAGCCCCCCTTCTAACAAAAAACAAAATAAAAAAAAGCCGGCATCTCACCGGAGGCCCCGCCCCCTCCCTGCACCACTCTGCAAACGCGCCCACTGGCGCATTGTAAGTTGGAGGATTAAGTCCCCTTGAATACTGAGGGTCCCTGGGGGCCAACTAGCCCACCAGGTACCTCCAGTAAGCGCCAAAGAGCTGCGTTGCAGAGAGGTGGTCCGAGGCCACGCCCCTTTTTACACCTCTCTGCAACGCAGCTCTGTGGTGCTTACTGGAGGTACCTGGTGGGCTAGTTGTCCCCCAGGGACCCTCAGGATTCAAGGGGACTTAATCCCCCAACTTACAACGTGCCAGGGGGCGCGTTTGAACAGTGCTGCAGGGAGGGGGCGGGCCTGATATAACAAGTGTGCAAACACGCCCCCTGGCGCATTGTAAATTGGGGGATTAAGTCCTCTTCAATCCTGAGGGTCCCTGGGGGCCAACTAGCCCACCAGGTACCTCCAGTAAGCGCCACAGAGCTGCGTTGCAGAGAGGTGGTCCGAGGCCACGCCCATTTTTACACCACTCTGCAAACGCGGCTTCTGGCGCACTGCTGGTGGGACAATGAGGTCCTCTTGTGTCCTGAGGACCTCAGGACACAAGTGGACTTCATCCTCCGAGCAGCAGTGTGCCAGAAGCCACGTTTGCAGAGTGGTGTAAAAAGGGGCGTGGCCTCGGACCACCTCTCTGCAACGCAGCTCTGTGGCGCTTCCTGGAGGTACCTGGTGGGCTAGTTGGCCCCCAGGGACCCTCAGAATTCAAGGGGACTTAATCCCCCAACTTTGAACGTGCCAGGGGGTGCGTTTGCAAAATGGTGGAGAAAGGGGGCGTGGCCTTTGTCCACCTCTCAGCAATCCCACAGTGTGGGGCTTACTGAAGGTAAGAGGTAGGCTAGTTGGCCCCTAAAGGACCCCCAGCAGCGAAAGGGACTTCAATCCCCATCCAAGAGCACGCCAGGGAGCGCGTTTGTAGAGTGGTGGGAAAAGGGGGCGTGCCCTGCTCTTCGAACTTAGCAATGCGGCTGTGTGGGACTTACTGGAGGTAATAGGAGGGGTAGTTGGCCCCCAAGGATGTCCTTGGGGACCAACTACCCCTCTTGTTACCTCCAGTAAGTCCCGCACAGTGGGATTGCTAAGACGTCTTCGGAGGCCATGCCCCCCTTTCTCCACCATTCTGCAAACGCGTCTCCTGGCAGACTACGGGATGGGGGATAAAGTCCAATTTACTCCTGAGGGACTTTGGGGGCCAAGAAGCCCTACTGGTACCTCCCGTAAGCCCTAAGCACCGGAATTCCTGAGCGCTGGCCGGAGGACACGCACCCTTTCTCCACCACTCTGCAAACGAGACTACTAGTTAAAGAAGTGTTTGCAATGTAATAGGTTTCGCATTTGCGAGAATTAGAGCTATTGGCGTTGTAAATGCAAAGGTTTTTTACTAATGTTTTTTGGAGTGGAGTGGATGTACGTTGTGTGTAGTGGAATTATGTGATATGTTGTGCAGTGAAATTATGTGGATAGAAAGTATGTGGTATTTAGTGTATAGGAATTATGTAGCGAGGGATTATGTGTTATGGAGAGTAATTATGTGGTATGGTAGTCTGTGTTGTGGACTGGTAACCTCAGGTTTAGTCTTCCTCGTTTCCATAGAAGCTCAACTATGAACTCAGTGAGACAAAAAAAGATGGAATCACTGAGGAGCACTTGTGGACCTAGTCAGAGGTATGAGCAGGGCCACTGGAATTATGTGACTGTTTGGCTGCACCGACTTTCGCACAATTATACATTTTCTGCATTAGCCACATAATTCATCATCTGCAGCCTAATCTGCAGATTTGAACAAAAAAAGCCTTGTTTCTGCTGAAACGGGTCAAACGTTACCAAAAATGCAGCGACAAGTGTTACAGCGTGGTGGAAGGCCCTTTCCAAACCTAGAATGGTCACCTGTTACTTATTGCTAAATGTGGGTGTTACATTGGTACTAATGGTGTGCAAGCCACTCTTGCTTCCTTCTGCGCCTCTCTTGCCTCTTTCTGCATTTCTGTTGCTTCTTTCTGCACGTTTCTTTATATCTCTGCACTTCTCTTGACCTCATTCTGCAAATCTCTTGTACTTTCTGCACCACTCTTCGCTCTTTCTGCACGTCTGTTGCCTCTTTCTGCACCTCATTTGCTTCTTTCTGCACCTCTGTTGTCTCTTTCTGCACTCGTCATCCCTCTTTCTGTACCTTTCCTGCCTGCTTTTGGATCTCACTTGCCTCTGTCTGCACTTTTCTTGCTTCTTTCTACACCCCTGTTGCTTCCTTCAGCAATTCTCTTGCCTCTTTGTGCACTTCTCTTGCCTGTTTCTGCACCTCTCTTGCCTCTTTCTGCACCTCTGTTGGCTCTTTCTGCACCTCAAATGCTCCTTTCTACACTCCTCTTGCCTCTTTCTGCACCCCTGTTGCTTCATTCTGCCTTTCCATGCTTCTTTCTGCACCTGTCTTGCTTCTTTCTGCACCCCTGTTGTCTCTTTATGTACCTCTTTTGCCTCTTTCTGCACTTTTCTTGCCTTTTTCTGCACCTCTCTTCCCTCTTTCTGCACGTCTGTTGCCTCTTTCTGCACTTCATTTGCTTCTTTATGCACCCCTGTTGTCTCTTTCTGCACTCGTCTTCCCTCTTTCTGTACCTTTCCTGCCTGTTTTTGCATCTCACTTGCCTCTGTGCACTTTTCTTGCTTCTTTCTATACCTCTGTTGCTTCTTTCAGCAATTCTCTTGCCTCTTTGTGCACTTCTCTTGCCTGTTTCTGCACCTCTCTTGCCTCTTTTTGCACCTCAGTTGGCTCTTTCTGCACCTCACCTGCTCCTTTCTACACTTCTCTTGCCTTTTCCTGCACCCCTGTTGCTTCATTCTGCACTTTCCATGCTTCTTTCTGCACCTGTCTTGCTTCTTTCTGCACCCTTGTTGTCTCTTTATGTACCTCTTTTGTCTCTTTCTGCACTTTTCTTGCCTATTTCTGCACCTCTCTTCCCTCTTTCTGCATGTCTGTTGCCTCTTTCGGCACCTCATTTGCTTCTTTCTGCACCTCTGTTGTCTCTTTCTGCACTCGTCTTCCCGCTTTCTGTACATTTCCTGCCTGTTTATGCATCTCACTTACCTCTTTCTGCACTTTTCTTGCTTCTTTCTACACCTCTGTTGCTTCTTTCAGCAATTCTCTTGCCTCTTTGTGCACTTCTCTTGCCTGTTTCTGCAACTCTCTTGCCTTTTTTTGCACCTCTGTTGGCTCTTTCTGCACCTCACTTGCTCCTTTCTACACTTCTCTTGCCTCTTTCTGCACCTCTGTTGCTTCATTCTGCACTTTCCATGCTTCTTTCTGCACCTGTCTTGCTTCTTTCTACACCCCTGTTGTCTCTTTATGTACCTCTTTTGCCTCTTTCTGCACTTTTCTTGGCTTTTGCTGCACCTCTCTTGCCTCTTTTTGCACCTCTGTTGGCTCTTTCTGCACCTCACTTGCTCCTTTCTACACTTCTCTTGCCTCTTTCTGCACCCCTGTTGCTTCATTATGCACTTTCCATGCTTCTTTCTGCACCTGTCTTGCTTCTTTCTGCACCCCTGTTGTCTCTTTATGTACCTCTTTTGCCTCTTTCTGCACTTTTCTTGCCTTTTTCTGCACCTCTCTTCCCTCTTTCTGCATGTCTGTTGCCTCTTTCTGCACCTCATTTGCTTCCTTCTGCACCTCTGTTGTCTCTTTCTGCACTCGTCTTCCCTCTTTCTGTACGTTTCCTGCCTGTTTATGCATCTCACTTACCTCTTTCTGCACTTTTCTTGCTTCTTTCTACACCTCTGTTGCTTCTTTCAGCAATTCTCTTGCCTCTTTGTGCACTTCTCTTGCTTGTTTCTGCACCTCTCTTGCCTCTTTTTACACCTCTGTTGGCTCTTTCTGCACCTCACTTGCTCCTTTCTACACTTCTCTTGCCTCTTTCTGCACCTCTGTTGCTTCATTCTGCACTTTCCATGCTTCTTTCTGCACCTGTCTTGCTTCTTTCTGCACCCCTGTTGTCTCTTTATGTACCTCTTTTGCCTCTTTCTACACTTTTCTTGCCTTTTTCTGCACCTCTCTTGCCTCTTTTTGCACCTCTGTTGGCTCTTTCTGCACCTCACTTGCTCCTTTCTACACTTCTCTTGCCTCTTTCTGCACCCCTGTTGCTTCATTCTGCACTTTCCATGCTTCTTTCTGCACCTGTCTTCCTTCTTTCTGCACCCCTGTTGTCTCTTTCTGCACTCGTCTTCCCGCTTTCTGTACCTTTCCTGCCTGTTTTTGCATCTCACTTGCCTCTTTCTGCAATTTTCTTGCTTCTTTCTACACCTCTGTTGCTTCTTTCAGCAATTCTCTTGCCTCTTTGTGCACTTCTCTTGCCTGTTTCTGCACCACTCTTGCCTCTTTCTGCTCCTCTGTTGGCTCTTTCTGGACCTCTCTTGCTCCTTTCTACACTTCTCTTGCCTCTTTCTGCACCCCTGTTGCTTCATTCTGCACTTTCCATGCTTCTTTCTGTACCTCTTTTGCCTCTTTCTGCACCCCTGTTGTCTATTTATGTACCTCTTTTGCCTCTTTCTGCACTTTTCTTGCCTTTTTCTGCACCTCTCTTCCCTCTTTCTGCATGTCTGTTGCCTCTTTCTGCACCTCATTTGCTTCTTTTTGCACCTCTGTTGTCTGTTTCTGCACTCGTCTTCCCTCTTTCTGTACGTTTCCTGCCTGTTTATGCATCTCACTTACCTCTTTCTGCACTTTTCTTGCTTCTTTATACACCTCTGTTGCTTCTTTCTGCAATTCTCTTGCCTCTTTGTACACTTCTCTTGCCTGTTTCTGCACCCCTCTTGCCTCTTTTTGCACCTCTGTTGGCTCTTTCTGCACCTCACTTGGTCCTTTCTACACTTCTCTTGCCTCTTTCTGCACCTCTGTTGCTTCATTCTGCACTTTCCATGCTTCTTTCTGCACCTGTCTTGCTTCTTTCTGCACCCCTGTTTTCTCTTTATGTACCTCTTTTGCCTCTTTCTGCACTTTTCTTGACTTTTTCTGCACCTCTCTTGCCTCTTTTTGCTCCTCTGTTGGCTCTTTCTGCACCTCACTTGCTCCTTTCTATACTTCTCTTGCTTCTTTCAGCAATTCTCTTGCCTCTTTGTGCACTTCTCTTGCCTGTTTCTGCACCACTCTTGCCTCTTTCTGCTCCTCTGTTGGCTCTTTCTGGACCTCTCTTGCTCCTTTCTACACTTCTCTTGCCTCTTTCTGCACCCCTGTTGCTTCATTCTGCACTTTCCATGCTTCTTTCTGTACCTGTCTTGCTTCTTTCTGTACCCCTGTTGTCTATTTATGTACCTCTTTTGCCTCTTTCTGCACTTTTCTTGCCTTTTTCTGCACCTCTCTTCCCTCTTTCTGCATGTCTGTTGCCTCTTTCTGCACCTCATTTGCTTCTTTTTGCACCTCTGTTGTCTGTTTCTGCAATCGTCTTCCCTCTTTCTGTACCCCTCCTGCCTGTTTTTGCATACACATGCCTCTTTCTGCACTTTTCTTGCTTCCTTCTACACCTCTGTTGCTTCTTTCAGCAATTCTCTTGCCTCTTTGTGCACTTCTCTTGCCTGTTTCTCCACCTCTCTTGCCTCTTTTTGCACCTCTGCTGGCTCTTTCTGCACCTCACTTGCTCCTTTCTACACTTCTCTTGCCTCTTTCTGCACCCCTGTTGCTTCATTCTGCACTTTCCATGCTTCTTTCTGCACCCGTCTTGCTTCTTTATGCACCCCTGTTATCTCTTTATGTAGCTCTTTTGCCTCTTTCTGCACTTTTCTTGCCTTTTTCTGCACCTCTCTTCCCTCTTTCTGCACGTCTGTTGCCTCTTTCTGCACCTCATTTGCTTCTTTCTGCACCCCTGTTGTCTCTTTCTGCACTCGTCTTCCCTCTTTCTGTACCCTTCCTGCCTGTTTTTGCATCTCACTTGCCTCTTTCTGCACTTTTCTTGCTTTTTTTAACACCTCTGTTGCTTCTTTCAGCAATTCTCTGGCCTCTTTGGGCACTTCTCTTGCCTGTTTCTGCACCTCTCTTGCCTCTTTTTGCACCTCTGCTGGCTCTTTCTGCACCTCACTTGCTCCTTTCTACACTTCTCTTGCCTCTTTCTGCACCCCTGTGGCTTCATTCTGCACTTTCCATGCTTCTTTCTGCACCTGTCGTGCTTCTTTGTGCACCCCTGTTATCTCTTTATGTACCTCTTTTGCCTCTTTCTGCACTTTTCTTGCCTTTTTCTGCAGTTCTCTTGCCTCTTTCTGCACCTCTGTTGCTTCTTTATGCACTTCTCTTGCCTCTTTCTGCACCCCTGTTGCTTCATTCTGCACTTTCCATGCTTCTTTCTGCACCTGTCGTGCTTCTTTCTGCACCCTTGTTGTCTCTTTATGTACCTCACATGCCTCTTTCTGCACTTCACTTGATTTTTTTTGCACCTCTCTTGCCTCTTTCTGCACCTCTGTTGCTTCTTTCTGCACTTCTCTTGCCTCCTCCTGCACCTCTTAGTTAGAGGTAGTTTTAATCCCCCTGCCCTATTATGTACTAGGGCCATACAGAGGAGGTCATGCCAATCACAGGGGTACCACAACCCATAGTGTACCCTAGTGTACGTAGGTGTTTTCACTGTATTCTAAGTGACTTTCAGCATAGCACTGGCTCCGGGCCTGGTTAGTCAGAGTCAGTTACTACCAGTACCCATCAGCAAAAAGTTGGGGGCACAGGATGACTTTGCAACAAGGCCTCTTTCTGCTCCTCTGTTGGTTCTTTTTGCACATCTCTTGCTTCTTTCTGCACCTTTCTTCGTCTTTCTGGACTTCTGTTGCCTCTTTCTGCATTTCTCTTGCTTCTTTCTGCGCCTTTCTTCCTCTTTCTGCACATGTCCTACCTCTGTAGGCATAGTTAGAAATTAGCATTTAAAAAACCTTTGAAATTCACTGAAAAAACCACAGGTTTCAGGGACGTTATAGTTAGAAATTAGCATTTAAAAAACCTTAGAAATTCCCTGAAAAAACCACTGGTTTCAGGGACATTATTGTTAGTTGGACATTTCACTCGTACAAAACCAGAGAAATTCGGCCGTTATAGTTAGTTCAGCTAACTATAACTCGCGCCCCCGCAATGCACTGCTGATGACGTCACATATTACATCATTCATGACATGGTCAGTGACATCACTGATGACATCTCAAATGACATCACTGATGACATCATCCACGTGATAATCTGATGCACCTCCTCATACCCTAATATAACCTTTGATACACCCACTCTAAAATACAGACTACCATTTTCGAAACCATAGACACACCAATACCAGTTAGTACATACCCACTCACTAATACCTAGGTCTACACACACATCCACTCATTCACTCATATAGTCACTCATACATGCAGTCAACCATCAATACGGCACTATCATATGCACTCAGATATCTATACAGACACTCACACACCGCCACTCATCCATAGAGTTACTCACACACCTAGTCAGTCATGGAAAGAATCAATCACACTCCCATTTACTCACCTATACAGTTATACACACACCACCTCACTTATTCAAACATATACTAACACATACTTACACTCTTATACAATAACTAATACAAGCACACACTCATCCATACAGCCACTCTCACAATCACTCACTCTCACATATAGTCATCATTTATATACTCCAACACTCACATATACTGCCTTTCACATATGCAGTTACTCACACATGTACCACTGAGACATCCATTCACTCACCAACACACCAATACACCCACTCACCCACCCATACAGCCCTTCACAGATGCACTCTTGAACCCATACACCCAGTGAATCACCCACTCACACATCTATGCACAGAGTCACACCCCCCCACCCACACAGACACTCAGGCACTGATACAGATACTCAGACAACCAATCAATAACCCATATAGACCCTCATTTAGCTACTCACCAACCCATGCAACCACTTACACACCAACTGACAAACTAAACTGTGTGAATGTCTATATCAGTCACTAACCCAAGCATTCAGTAAGACACATTTAATCACTCACTTATACAGTCAGTCACGCACCCACTAAATCATCCATTCAGACACTTATACACCCACTCATTCTTCAATGCACCTTGGCCTATATATATAAAAAACATTTAAACTTTATAGAAACACACAGTCACTGGATGATGTCATCAGTGATGTCATCAGTGATGTCATTTGAGATGCCATCAGTGATGTCACTGACCATGTCATGAATGATGTAATATGTGACGTCATCAGCAGTGCATTGCGGGGGCGCGAGTTATAGTTAGCTGAACTAACTATAACGGCCGAATTTCTCTGGTTTTGTATGAGTGAATTGTCCAACTAACTATAACGTCCCTGAAACCTGTGGTTTTTTCAGTGAATATATATATATATATATATATTCACTGAAAAACCATAGGTTTTAGGGACGTTATAGTTACAAATTAGCATTTAAAAACCTTTGAAATTCACTGAAAAAACCATAGGTTTTAGGGACAGTTATAGTTAGTTGGACATTGCACTCGTACAAAACCCGTGAAATTCCCCGTTATAGTTAGTTCAGCTAACTATAACTCACGCCCCGCAATGCACTGCTGATGACGTCACATATTACATCACTCATGACATGGTCAGTGACATCACTGATGACATCACTGATGACATCTCAAATGACATCACTGATGACATCATCCAGTGACTGTGTGTTTCTGTAAAGTTTAAATATTTTTTATATATATAGGGAAAGGCGTATTGAAGAATGAGTGGGTGTATAAGTGTCTGTATGGATGATTTAGTAGGTGCGTGACTAATTCTATAAGTGAGTGATTAAACGTATCTTACTGAATGCATGGGTTAGTGACTAAACTGGGTGAATGTCTGTATCTGTCTGTTGCTGTGTAAGTGGCTGCATGGGTTTGTGAATAGCTACATGAGTGTCTATAAGAGTTATTGATTTGTTGTCTGAGTATCTGTATGGGTGCCTGAGTGTTTGTGTGGATGGGGTGTGTGCGACTATGCATAGATGTGTGAGTGGGTGATTCACTGGGTGGATGGTTTCAAGAGTGCATCTGTGATAGACTGTATGGGTGGGTAAGTGTGTGTAAGAGTGTGTTAGTGAGTGAATGTATGTCCCAGTGGTACATGTGTGAGTAAATACATATGTGAAAGGCAGTATATATGTGTGTTGGAGTATATAAAAAGCTATAAGCGAGAGTGAGTGATTGTGATAGTGGCTGTATAGATGAGTGTGTGCTTGTATCAGTGATTGTATAAGAGCGTAACAATGTGCTAGTATTTGTATGATTAAGTGAGCTGGTGTGTGTATAACTGTATAGGTGAGTAAATGGCAGTGTGTTTAATTATTTGCATGACTGACTAGGTGTGTGAGTACCTCTATGGATGAGTGGCGGTGTTTGAGTGTCTATATAGGAGTAAGAGTGCATATGATAGTCCTGTATTGAGTGACCATAAGTATGAGTGACTGTACGGGTGAGTGAGTGGATGTGTGTGTGTAGACCTAAGAATCAGTGAGTGGGTATGTAGTTATTGGTGTTGGAGTGTCTATGGTTTTGCGAATGGCAGTCTGTAATTTAGATTGGGTGTATCAAAGGTTATATTAGGGTGTGAAGAGCTGCATCAGATTATCACGTGGATGATGTCATCAGTGATGTCATTTGAGATGTCATCAGTGATGTCATCAGTGATGTCACTGACCATGTCATGAGTGATGTAATATGTGACGTCATCAGCAGTGCATTGCGTGGGCGCGAGTTATAGTTAGCTGAACTAACTATAACGGGGAATTTCACGGGTTTTGTAAGAGTGCAATGTCCAACTAACTATAACTGTCCCTAAAACCTATGGTTTTTTCAGTGAATTTCAAAGGTTTTTAAATGCTAATTTGTAACTATAACGTCCCTAAAACCTATGGTTTTTCAGTGAATTTCAAAGGTTTTTTAAATGCTAATTTGTAACTATAACATGTCTGAAACCTACGGTTTTTTCAGTGAATTTCAAAGGTTTTGTAAATGACAATTTTTAAATGTATTAATTGTTATATAAATTTTTTTCATACTGATTTCGAAATTTTTTAGAAAACATTTTTTTACATATTTTATTTTTTAAATTACATTGTAATTATATTATACATTACAAAAAATACTTTCTCAGAATGAATTACTTTAGTTTAAATACTTTGCACATAGGCAATAGACTTTTAAGTACAGTAGTTACAGTTGTTGCAATGGGCAACACATTTTCAAACACAATGCAACATTCAGCTCAATGTGAATTTCTAGTTAAATGCAATTAGTTACTTTATGGATTACTTTTCTAACCACAGGACTGGATCCTAGATTCAGTCCTGGGACATCTCCTGTAAACAGTTGAGTAAAAGCGTTTTGGTTACAGTCGTGATTTTTAAGGAATATTATTGTACTTTAAAAGTTGACACTTAGAAACTTTTTCTCATAGAATGACCAATGTTATCCTATGGAAGGAAATTCACTTAGGAGGTAAAAACTGTTATCGTTACTTTTTGTTACTCAGTGTTGGATCCTGGATCCAGCACTGGTGCATCTCCTGTAAACAGTTGAAAGAATGCGTTTAAGTCATACAGGCGATTTTTAAGGAATATTTGTAGTTTGTGAAAATCGACACTTTGAAACTTTTCTGCTGAAAACCAGACAAAGGATTCCTATGGAAGAAAATATAAGTTACTGGTAAGTACGGTTAAAATTACTTTTCAGGGTCAGTGCTGGGCTAAAAGATGCAGCACTGGGTTCTCTCCTGATAACAGGTGAGTAAATTGGAATTCGTACTTTGGTTGATTTTAGAGGAATATTATAAAGTTCCAAAACTCCACACTTAGAAGAATTTCCAAGTGAAACCAGTCAATGTTAGCCTATGGAAGGAAATTCAAGTTACCGGTAAGTACGGTTAAAATTACTTTTGAGGATCAGTACTGGGCTGAAACATGCAGCACTGAGGTCTCTCCTGATAACAGGTGAGTAAATCGGAATTCGTATTTCGGCTGATTTTAGAGGAATATTTTAAAGTTCCAAAACTCCACACTTAGAAGAATTTCCAAGTGAAACCAGTCAATGTTAGCCTATGGAAGGAAATTCAAGTTACTGGTAAGTACGGTTAAAATTACTTTTCAGGACCAGTACTGGGCTGAAAGATGCAGCACTGAGGTCTCTCCTGATAACAGGTGAGTAAATCAGAATTCGGATTTCGGCTGATTTTAGAGGAATATTTGTATGTTTCAAAAATCAAAACTTAGAAGAATTTCCAAGTGAAACCAGTCAATGTTAGCCTATGAAGGAAATTCAAGTTACCGGTAAGTACGGTTAAAATTACTTTTCAGGATCAGTACTGGGCTGAAAGATGCAGCACTGAGGTCTCTCCTGATAACAGGTGAGTAAATCGGAATTCGTATTTCGGCTGATTTTAGAGGAATATTTGCACAATGGTGAAGGGAGGGGCGGGGCCTGAGGTGACATCTGTGCAAACGCGCCTCGTGGCGCGTTTTAAGTTGGGGATTAAGTCCCTTGAATCCTGAGGGTCCCTAGGGGCCAACTAGCCCACCAGGAACCTCCAATATGCGCCAGGGGCTGCGTTGCAGAGACGTGTAGAGAGGCCACACCCCTTTTACACCTCTCTGCAACGCAGCTCTGTGGCGCTTTCTGGATGTACCTGTTGGGCTAGTTGGCCCCCAGGGACCCTCAGGATTGAAGGGGATTTAATTCCCCATCTTAAAACGCGCCACGGGGCCTGTTTGCACACATGTCACCTGAAGCCCCGCCCCTCCCTTCACCACTGTGCAAGCGCCCGTGGCGCGTTTTAAGTTGGGGGATTAAGTCCCCTTGAATCCTGAGGGTCCCCGAGTCCAACTAGCCCACCATATACCTCCAAAAGCGCCACAGAGCTGCGTTGCAGAGAGGTGTAAAAGGGGTGTGGCCTCTCTACACGTCTCTGCAAGGCAGCCCCTGGCGCATACTGGAGGTTCATGGTGGGCTAGTTGGCCTCAGGGACCCCAGTATTCAAGGGGAATTTGTTCCCCTCTGCAAACGTGCCAGGGGCGCGTTTGCAGAGTGGTGAAGGAAGGGGGCGGAACCTGCGGCCCGATCGTTTTTTGTTGTTGTTTTTTTTTGTCCCATGAAGGGGGGCTGTGTGGCCCCCCTTCCTTTTTTCTCTTTTTGGGCCCTGGGGACCCCATCCCCCAGGGCCTTACCCCTTTTTAATTTTTCAAAAAAAAAAAAAAAAGGGAAGGGGGCCGCGTGGCCCCCTTCCCTGGGCCTGTATTGGCCCCGGGACCCCATCCCCGGGGCATGGCCTCTATATTTATTATTTTGAGGGGGCAGCGTGGCCCCCTCCTCTGGCCATTTTAAGGCCCCGGGACCCCATCCCCGGGGCCGGCCTTTCCATTTAAAAAAATAAAAAAATTCTCTTTTTTGGGGAGGGGCCGCGTGGCCCCCTCCCGAGCCACTACTTGCCCCGGGGACCCCATCCCCCGGGGCTGGCCCTCTCCGTTGGGGACTGTGGGGGTCCCCAATCCCCCACAGTCCCACCGGCTCCCCACGTCCCTTGGGAGCCGGCATTGCTGTTCCACATGGGGAGCAGCTGACATGCTGCTCCCCATGTGGAAAAGCAATCGCTTTGGATATTGGAAGAGAGCAGGTTTCCTGCTCTCTCTTCCAATATCAAAGCAGTTTGCTATGGCAGGACGGAGCCGCGAGGCTCCCGTCCTGCCATAGCAAACTACAGTGTCCCGGGGTAGGCACCCCGGGACACTGCAGGAGCCGGCCCTGGGGGTGGTGGTCCCCAGGGCCATCAAGGGCTCCAGGAGGGGCCGCGCGGCCCCCTCCCATTCAGTACACAGCCCCGGGGAGGTGGTGGTCCCCGGGGCTCTGAGGTCCGTAACGGACCCCCATATTGAAATGTTTAGTGCCCCGGGAGGTGGCGGTCCCGGGCGTGTGGGGGCTGGAGCCCCCCACACAGGTTTTATAATGTATACCAAAAGCCCTCCTCCAGGGCCACTACTTGCCCCGGGGACCCCATCCCCCGGGGCTGGCCCTTCCGTTGGGGACTGTGGGGGTCCCCAATCCCCCACAGTCCCGCCGGCTCCCCACGTCCCTTGGGAGCCGGCATTGCTGTTCCACATGGGGAGCAGCTGACATGCTGCTCCCCATGTGGAAAAGCAATCGCTTTGGATATTGGAAGAGAGCAGGTTTCCTGCTCTCTCTTCCAATATCCAAGCAGTTTGCTATGGCAGGACGGGAGCCGCGAGGCTCCGTCCTGCCATAGCAAACTACAGTGTCCCGGGGGTAGGCACCCCGGGACACTGCAGGGAGTCGGCCCTGGGGGGTGGTGGTCCCCAGGGCCATCAAGGGCTCCAGGAGGGGGCCGCACGGCCCCCTCCCATTCAGTACACAGCCCCGGGTAGGTGGTGGTCCCCGGGGCTCTGGGGGTCCGTAACGGACCCCCATATTAAAATGTTTAGTGCCCCGGGGAGGTGGCGGTCCCCGGGGCGTGTGGGGGGCTGGAGCCCCCCTCACTGGTTTTATTTTTAATTAAAAAAAGCCCGGGGAGGTGGTGGTCCCGGGGCTGCGGGAGAGCTCAGAGCCCTCCCGCACCATTTTTAAAAAGCCCGGGGGTGGCGGTCCCCGGGGCCCCCACACATTAAATTATCCCCCCACCATGCCCCCGGGACTTGGGCCACCCGGGGCCAGTGCTTATCGAAGCGCGGAGACCGCGCTTCGATTTTTCGGCAAGATTCGCGCACCCTGAGCACATCCTGCCGATTTTTAAAACAATTTTTTTTTTTTTTGCCCAGGGGTCCTTGTGGGACCCCTGAGCAAACCTAGGGGTCAGGGTGTTTCTACCCTGCTCCCTTTGTGCGCTTTGCGCACTTGTTTCTGTCCTCGGTTCTACCGAGGGACAAAATGGCTGCCAACATTTCCTGAATCGGAATGTTGACAGCCAGCTGACAGCCAATTAACATGCAGCTCGTGATCGGGACGGTGCGCGCAGGGTGCGCTGAGGGTACGCGGACCCTACTCGGCCATAGATATCACTAACTTTTTACTTTTCATTTTCTCAGCAACTACTGAACGGATTTACACCATTTAACAAAAGGGTTCTTTCTGAACCAAGAACTACATCTTTGCCAAATTTGGTGTAATTCCGTTCAGCAGTTCAGGCTGTAGCCGTGTCTAAAGTTTCCTATGGAAAAGTGCATGGGGAAAACGCGTTTGGGACCCCACTTTTTCTCGGCCCCGCTTGACGAATCCCCGAGACTTTCAGGGTAGGAGCGGACCGGAGCGGGCCACAAAGTTTGAAAATTTCGCGAAGATACGTCAACCGGCAAGAGAGTTATTTCAAATAGAATGTCGCGGATTTCCTATGGATAATAGGTTGTAACTATAACTATCTACTGGCGACCGCCAGTAGATAATATGCGAACGCCTTCGCAACTGCAAATCCTCAGTCCAAGAACGAAAGCAGACCTGAACTTAGTGCATATAATTTATTGAACACCCATTGTGTCCGCCATGACGCGTTTCGGCCTTCGAGAGGCCTTGATCACATGACGCTTCAGGAGGAAGTGCAGAATTTAAAGTGCTACGTGCATACAACCATGATTGGCAGAGGACACCTGATACATAGACATAGAAGAAACATTTCCTAAATTTAAAGGCGAGTGCCTACATTCCAATTGTATTGCATCCCTTAACCTACGAAACGGCGAGAAGGAATACACGAACTCCACTTGAAGTGCGATAGGATTTTTATTCTCTCCACATCGTAGTCATGACGCGTTTCGGCCGATAAAACGGCCTTGATCACATGCGGAAATGGCTTACGGTAGGACGTTTTTAAACATTTTTTCTCTATTCATTTGCATATCATGTGACCCCAAACGATGCAGAAGAAAGACTATTGCTGAAAATTCAAGCTTTAAATGCAATTATTTTAAAAGCACTGATTAGAACAACATCTATCGTACTTTAGCAGAACTATTGCCCGTAGGCTCAATACACATACAAAAATATATTTGTGACTAAGCACTCTTATATCAAAGTCAATATTGTAGTTCTGTTCCGTCTATATCACCATATCTAATATGCATATGCAGTTCAATTCTCATCTGTGACATTACTACACATTTATGAATAAATATGCAATATAATAAATAATCATGTATAATATTTATATACTATATATTATATTTTCAGAATCATTAGTATAAGTTATTTCATACTAAAATCATTGATTAAAAATCCTATGAATAGTATTACTGCATGAATGCAATTATATAAAATAAACCATATATCTCCTCCATGAAGTCACAGTAATTTATCATGATCATTGAATGTGCAAATTAGCATGGCATATGTTAAATCCACATATAATAGTTCATCCTTTTTAAGCAGCATTGTCCTTCTTGATTATTCTCCTGCATGTGCCTATGTGCTTTTAGTGTGCAAAATTACGCAGTGCTGTGCAAAAGTGCAAAGATAGTGCCAAGTGTAAAACAGTGCAAATACAAATATATAATTAAAATATATATATATTTTTTTTTATTTATTAAAAAGCACATATTTTCTAAAATTTATACGTATTTTTATGGGTTTATTTTAAATATATAGGATGATTCTAAATATATACAGGAAAACAAATAATTTATATTACATGTATGTACTCAAGAGGCTATTTCATACTTATTACAGCATCATTATTCCTAGACTGATCCACAACAAAATTATTACACGGGAATCACCATTACTGCTCTGCTTGTTAATATGGCTGCTGCACTAACATATTCAAAGAAAATTATATAAATCCTCCGTGGTGTTAAGACCTTTTGGAGACTTGCTGTCAAACTCCATAATCATGCGAGTTTCCAACTGGCGCAATCTACGCTCTCTGTTCCCTCCTCGTCGCTGGGCTGGAATGGCATCTATTATGTAATATTTTAAGCAATTCAAGTTATTACCATGTACCGCTTTAAAATGGCGTGCCACTGGATAAGATGTATCGTTATTTACTATTTCCCTCAGATGTTGTAGGATACGCACATGTGCCTGCAATTTGGTGCTCCCAATGTAATTTAGATCACACGTACAAGTCAGCACATAAATAGCATATTCTGTGCGGCAAGTATAGAGACCCCTTATTGGTATGCTCCCATCACTGAACGGAGTCACATAGTGAGTTTTATTCACACCAAACCTGCAAGCTCTGCAAGTGCACATTTATAAAAGCCATGTTTGGGCTGAAGCCAGGTACCCTTAGCTGTCAGTTCAGGGCTACTGTTGACCAGCTGATCTCTCATGGATACTGCTTTTCTGAAGGTCAGTGGAGGTTTGGAAGGAAGCATCGGTGCCAGTTTAGCATCAGTGAGAATTATCGGCCAGTTTTTGTTAAGAATTGCCTTTATATGTCTTTGCTGTTTATTATACGTTGTAATGAGACGTGGTGTCTCATTTTTTACTACATCGCCTGATGCCTGATTCTGCTCTACATTAGTACTAGCACTGCTAGGTTCTAATAGCACCCCCCTGTTTTTTAACTCCATTTTGGTTTGTGCTTCCTTGAGGATGGTTTCACTATACCCTCTGGCTTTAAATATGAGTAAAGCCTCTTTTGTGCATTTCAGCAGTTCTTCCTCAGTGCTACATATCCTTTTTAGCCTGATTAGTTCTCCATAAGGAATACTCCTGATTAAATGCTTGGGATGCGAGCTTCTGGCATGCAGGGTAGCATTGCCAGCTGTACTTTTTCTATGTAAGGTAGTTTCCAGTTTGTTGCCTGCTACATATACAGTGGTATCCCAAAAATCTACTTTATTTTGGCTGATCTGTAACGTAAATTTTAAGTTCAAATTATTGACATTAATTTCTTTGATGAAGGCCTCTGCACTAATGTGATTCCCCTTCCATACTATAAAAACATCGTCAATAAAACGTAACCAATACTGTACATGAGTGGCACACGTTCTGGCATAGTTGCCCATTAGAACCTGCTCCTCCCACCAGCCTACGTGCAAACACGCATAGCTGGGAGAGAAGCAGGCCCCCATTGCTACACCTCGTTTCTGTCTGTACATTTCATTACCAAACATAAAAAAGTTGTTAAAAAGGCACCATTTGATAAGTTCAAGCAGCATTATATTGTGACTGTGCAAATTCAAAGCTCTAGTATACAAATAGTGTTTAACAGCGGTTAGCCCAGCATGATGGTGAATGCTCGTATAGAGCGACTCTATATCCAACGTTATTAAGAGCAGATTTGATGACCACTCTATTGATTTGATTTTGTTCAAGAAGTCACTTGTATCCTTTATGTACATGGGTAGAGCCTGGACATGGCTCTGAAGAAAATAGTCAACATATCTGCTTATGTTTTCACATAATCCTCCCAAAGCAGATATGATAGGTCTACCCAGCGTTGGTGTTGTCCCCTTATGTATCTTAGGTATTAAGTACAAAGCTGGAATGATTGGAAACTCATTATGCAGATATTTGTACTCTTGGTTAGAAATCAGGCCTTGTCTCTTCCATGACAATAAACTTTTCTTCAGAGATTCCTTAGATTTTACATATTCTGTCATGGTGGCTTTTTCATAACAATCGGAGTTATTCAATTGTCTTGTTGCCTCCTGGATATATTCCTGTCGTGGCCAGATGACAATGTTGCCACCCTTATCCGCTTTATTTATTACAACTTCCTGATTAGCCTGTAGTTTCCTTATCAAATTTTCTTATTGTATATCATGATGCTTTCTTCTTTTTTTACTCATGTTGACCCTCCGATATAGGTTTTTCAAGTCTTCGATTACTCTATCATGAAAAATATCGATGGCATCTTTTGGCATCATAGGATAAAATGTAGACTTTGCCTTAAAGGGACTGATCCCAGCACTGGATTGAGATATGTCAATGCCTTCCAATCTGACCTGGGTCAATTCCAGTTCTTGGTATATTGAGTTGTCTGTGGCATTTAGTTCATGCAGAGTCAATAACATGTGAGCATCTGAGACCTGGAGATTATCATGTCTGGATTCATTGCTCCTGTCTTTCCTTAACTCGGTATTATTTTCTTTGTTTCCTTCCTTAATCATGAAGAATTTCTTCAGCTTAAGTTTTCTAATATAGCTGAAAATATCAATGCGAGTACGTCCATAATTAAAATTGCTCTCGGGACAGTAGGAAAGCCCGAGAGCCAACAGCTGAGTTTCTGCTTTCGTTAGTATTTCAGAGGACAAATTCACTACCGTGTTGTCATCTGGTTCTACCTTCTCCGCCATTGCGGTTTTCTTTTTGGCTTGGTCCCGCCTGCATTTGCGCCTTGCTCTGCGCCTCTGGTTTCTTCGTTGTGTTGAACTTTTTTCTGGTTCCTTGGGCACAACGTCTGGCGCCGATCCTCCAATAAAAAATACAACTCCTCTGCAGGACTTAATCTATTGTTTTCATCAAGCTCATTTGATGTACTTGGTCGTCCATCTTCAAAATCACTTTCACTCATTAACGAGCTCATTTCTGAACCGAACACCTCCACCATGGCAGTACTTGCGATTGCCCCCTCATTTGAATTCACCAAGGGTTTAGTTGTTTTAACAGAGCGCCTTTTTTTAGCTTGATCATATTTACGCGCGAACGTGAATACCTGTCCCAGTTCATAACCGCCTTGTCACGGGCGAATTTATAGGCTTTTCTGACCTTGATTTTCTCTTCCTGTTTTTTCAGCCTGTCAGCAATATCTTTTCTTGTCTTGGTTATGTACTCAGTTTGTTCCATATTATTCAATTGCTCATTCAATTTATCTATTTCTTTTAACAATTCTTCACGATCACTCTGCGCATATTTAATTAATATCCTCACCAGGTTCATTGATGCAGTCAGATTGTTAGATGCCCATTCCTTCAACATATTAGGGTTTGGGTTATCAAAGCTTGGGGCCAATAAAATCCGTAACCCCCGGTCTGTGTGTGTGTCTGTGTGTGTGTGTATATATGCTGTTACAGATACTGATTGCAAATACCCACATATACGATATACATGCAAGGCAGGGTCTGTGGAGCTGATACCTATGGTGATGTTAAAAATTTAACTCAAAGACAATAGTCACAATAGACAAGAAACACCACCTAGGTTTTCCTGGATCCTGGAGATCAAACAGGAACATGTAAGGCATTAACAGCAAGGGTGTAGAACTAAATACACAGTCACAATAGACAAGGAGCTAGCAAGGAGGAGTGCTTAACAGGAAAGAAGGGAAACAAGGACACACTTGGCAGAAAGCGAGTAACAAACATACAAGGAAACTAGAAGCAAGGCAGTAGAACAGGAAGACAGCAAACTAGGGACTGAAACAGAGGTAATGGGAAGAAAAAGCAGGAATGGGGAGAAAGGAAATACAGGAGAGCATTTTTGATTCTCCCACCAGCTGGGAGCAACCATGCCTTCCCTGTCTGCAGGAGTATGGGCAGGGAAGAAAGTCTGCTTCCACCCGGTGGGAGATTTAAACATGCTCCTGCCAGCTGGGAGCAGCTGGGAGCAGAATTATTTTCTGTTTCTCTGCCTTCACTCCTGCGGACAGGGAAACAGAACAGATATTGCTCCAGCCCAGAAGGAGCATGCAAAAAACATTGCTCTTGCAGCACGGGTGATTGGGTCTGCTTGGCCTAAGAAGGCTAGGAGAGGGGGGCTGCACATCCCCTCCAAATTAAGCATTTCGACCCCAGGGGATAGGGCCTCTTGGGGCCTATGAAGGCTCCTGTTCTAAATAGCATATGACCCTGGGGGGTGTAGGACGGAGGCTTGAGGAGGAGGGCTGCGTGGTCCCCTCCCCTTTTTAGTTCAATTTGGACCCAGGGAATGCATTCCCAGGGGCCCAATGAGACTAGAGGACAGTGGCAACTCCCCTTAATATGTCTTGCTTGGTCGGTCCCCCGGATGGGAACCGGGGTACCCATCTTTAACTTAGAGAGGCGATGGGGGATGGAGTTCCCAAGGCCTATTAAGACTTGGGGGGGCTACACGCCCCCTCCCCTTAATACAAATGTTTTGACTCTAGGGGATGGTGTCACTGGAGCACGAAGGCCAACCTATGCCATGCAAACCAAAGGCCAGGCTCTGTGGCCAATCCCCCACCAAACCCATGCGCCATATAAACTGGCCAACCACTCTGTGGCCAACCCCAGGCGTGATGTTGGCTGCCTGTGGGGGAGGGGCTGCCCACAGGGCCTGGCTGCAGCTCTCCCAACGCACGGCCAAAGGGCGTGCGTAGAGAGGAGTTGGCTGCCTGTGGGGGGTTGGCTTTTCATATGATAGCAAAAGATTACTTTAAGCAACAAAAATCCTACAAATTCACAGAAAAAAACAAAGGTTAAAGTAATGTTATAGTTAGGTGAGGATTTCAGTGGCAATGTAACATTTTAAAAGTACAAAACCACTGAAATTCACCACTTATAGTTAGCTCTAAAGTAACAAAAACTTGCGCCCTTGCCATGCACTGCTAATTACCCCACATATTACATCACTCATGACAACTTCTATGACTTCATTGATAATATCACTGTAACATTTGCAATTAAATTATTGATGAGAAAATTGTGCATGCCGGGGGTGTGAGTTATAGTTAACATAGGGCACGAGTTATAGTTACCAGAGCTAATTATAACTGGTGAATTTCAGTGGATTTTGTACATTTAAAATGTTATGCTGTTACTGAAATTCTCATCTAACTATAGCGTTACTTTAACCTTTGGTTTTTCCATTTAATACATATATTACCCAGTGATGGTCGCCACTGCGTAGTTATAGTTAGGTCAGCTTTTCCTTAGACAAGGCGTTTTTAGTTTTGCTAATAACTTTGGCACTCTTTGAAGAATCTTCTTGTAACTTTCTAAAAAAAGGCAAATTCACCACAGCTCTTTCCTGGAAATATTTGCAGTGATCTGTGAAGCAGGGGCGAGAAAAAAGGGGGTCCCAAAAGCAAATTTCCCCATGCATTTTCCGTAGACTTATTTAGGCAGCACTACCGCAAAAACTGCTGAATGTAATTGCACCAAATTTGGCAGGAAACTAGATTTTGATTGGCAGATTGTGTTTTTTGTGATTAGGTGCAAATCCATTCAGTAGTTGTTGAGAAATTAAGGTTAAAAAATATTGTTATATCTGGATGGTTGGGAATGCGAGAGTCTAGCGAGACTCCAGCGAGAAGCAAATTCAAAAATGGAGTCACCTGATTGGTTGGGAGGACCCTTTTTCTAATCAGCCATCTCGCACCTACAGGAGCGAGAGGCTCCCATGAGTCCCGTGGGAGTGAGTGCTTTGAATGACTGGCTGTTGGCGGTTTAGAAATGAAAGGGCCACCATTACTGTTTATTGTGAAAAATTGCTGTCTGTTTTAAGAATGAAGAAAAAGCTACATAGGGAGGCAGGATGAAGCCATCCTGCCCCCCTAGAGATTGAGAGGAGGACTTTAAGGGATAACTACTGTGATGAAAGAAAGTGTCAATTGTTTTGTAAAATTTGCGTTCCTGAGGGACTCTCGCAGGATTGTTAAAATGAGAACGGGGTAGGTGATGTATCTAAATACTTACATCCTACTAAGCATGCCTGTCACCCTGGGGAGAGGTCTTAGCGGAGAGGCCAGTCCCTCATCACACCCTACTGTGGACAGCCTTTCTTCAAGAGAGAAGTCTAAGAGATAGTGTCTTCTAATATCCTACTAAGCACACCTGTTACCCTGGGTAAGGTCTCAGCAGAAAGGCCACTCCCTCCACACACCCTACTATGTACACTTGTTTATCATCTTGGAGAGCGGTGTCAGTGGAGAGCCCAGTCTCTCCTTACAGCCTACTCCGCACACCTATCGCACTGGGGAGAGGCCCCAGCAGGGAGGCCACTTCCTCCCCACACCCTACTATACATGCCTGTCATACTGGGGAGAGGTCTTAGTAAAGAGGAAAGTCCTTCCTTACATCTTACTATGCACACCTGTCACTCTGATGAGAGGTCTCAGCAGAGAGGCTACTTCCTCACCACACCCTACTGTGCACACCCATCCTCCAAGAGAGAGGTTTAAGTGGAAAGACAGGGTCTTCTCACACCCTCCTATGCACACCGGTTACCCTGGGGGGATATCTCAGCAGAGAAGCCATTCCCTCCACACATCCTACTATGTACACTTGCCACTCTGGGGAGTCGTGTCTGCGGAGAGCCCAGTCTCTCCTCACAGCCTACCACCCACACCCATCACACTGGGGAGAGGTCTCGGTGAAGACACCACTTCCTCCCCACATCCTACTACGCATGCCTGTCATCCTGGGTTGAGGTCTCAGCAGAAAGGCCAGTCCCTCACCACATCCTACAGTGGGCAACCATCCTCCTAGAGAGAGGTCAAAGTGGAGAAATAGGTCTTCTCACACCCTACTATGCACACCAGTTACACTGGGTGAGGTCTCAGCAGAGAGGCCACTCCCTCCACACACCCTACTATATACAATTGTTGACCTTGAGAGAGGTGTTAGGAGAGAGCCCAGTCTCTTCTCACAGCTTTCTAAGCACAATTGTCACACTGGGGAGAGGTCTCAGTGGAGAGGCCACTTCTTCCCAACCCCCTACTATGCATGCCTACCATCCTAGGGAGAGATCTCAGCGGAGTGGCCAATCCCTGATTACATCCTGCTATGCACGCCTGTCACACTGTGGAGAGGGCTCAGTGTAGACGCCACTCCCTTACCACACCCTACTGTAGACAGTTGTCCTCTAAGGGAGAGTTCTAAGTGGAGAGACAGTGTCTTCTCACACCCTACTATGCACAAATGTTATCCTGGGGTGGGTGTCTCAGCAGAGAGGCTACTCCATCCACACATCCTACTACGTACACTTATCACCCTGGGGAGACGTATCAGTGGAGAGACCAGTCTCTCCCCCCAGGTTACTACACACACCCATTGCACTGGGGAGAGGTCTCAGCCAAGAAGCCACTTCCTTCCCACACCCTACTACGCATGCCTATCACCCTGTGGAGAAGTCTCAGCCGAGAGGCCAGTCCCTCCCTGCATCCTACTATGCATGCCTGTCCCCCTGGGGATAGGTCTCACCGGAGTGTCCACTCCTTCCCTACACCCTACTAACATGCTTGTCATCCCGGGGAGAGGTCTCAGCAAAGAGGCGAGTCCCTCTTTACATCCTACTATGCACGCCTGTCACTCTGGAGAAAGGTCTCAACGGAGAGGCCACTCCCTCCCCAAACCCTACTGTGGACTCCTGTCCTCCATGAGAGAGGTCTAAGTGGAGAGACAGTGTCTTCTCACACCCTACAATGTACACCTGTTAACCTGGGGTGAGATCTCAGCCGAGCGGCCACTCTCTCCACACACCCTACTATGTACACTTGGGGAGAGGTGTAGGTGGAGAGGCCACTTCCCCCCATGCATGGCGGGTGTTGGCTTTAGGTGTCGTAACAAAATATTGCTTTATGTAAAAAAAAAAACTAGAAATACACTGAAAAAAAGGCTAAAGTGACATTATAGTTAGGAATTTTTATTATAGTTTATTTTATATTTTTAGGAAAACCGTTAGAAATTCCCTGAAAAAAGCAAAGGTTAAAGTGACGTTATAGTTAGGTGAATATATCAGGGCCAACATAATGTTTTGAACTCATAAATCCATCGAAATTTACCAGTTATATTTAGCAGAGCTAACTATAACTTGCACCCCGCCATGCTCTGCTTATGACCTCACATACTACATCACTCATGACATGTTCTATGACATAATTTATGACATCCCTGATGACATCTCAAATAAAATCATTGATGACATCACTGATTACATTATCCAGGCTTCTTTTGCACACATTACTCTATAAACGAGTATGGCATTAGAGGTCTGAAAGTACAAAATAGCTCAGAATAATATATAACATCATTAATGCCATCAAAGATACAACTGATTTAGGTGTAGCAAGTTTGTGTTATGTTCAACATTGATTCTATACCATACACTTCACATGTAGCCGGGTTCACATTAGCAATTAACCACAGATATATGGGAAACCCTTACTGCACACGGTGTTCAATCTGTATACAAATGTTCAGAGAAAACCAGGTTCCTCAAGATACTCAACGTGTGTTCCAAAACTAATGCCGTACTATGGACAGCCTTTATCTGTATGAAACCCCTCACAGTCACCGAACCTACATTGAGAAATGAAGTTGATATGAGTAGAAATGTGGGTACTATAAACAGTGTTTACTCTTTAGAGAGAGTTTACGCTATACCACACTATTTGCAGACAGTGAAACTCTCATGAGAAATACACCACAGAGTGTTAAAAAGTATCTACTAAGAACAGTGTACACTCTATGCAAAACGAGTCCAAAGAGAGACTATTCACTTAAAATAACCTAGGTCTGAAGGTGCTTAAGGTCATACTACCTTCAGCATTCATACTGTGGTGAAAACTTTACAGATAGCCCATCCTGTGAAGCTAAACAAGCACCTGTACATTGGTTAGTCCCTGGTGCACACAGTGTTCTTTCTATGTTATGTAGAAATTGTCATGCTGAGAAGATTCTGTCTAACAACTCAAAATTGCTTACAATACTTAGTATGTAGTATGTAGAATCTTTGCCCTGTTGGAAACTATTTCTTCAGAACCAAAAAAACGTGTGTGCAAAGTACTGGACACAAGTCGTCAACTGTCACCTGCACACAGAGTTCCTCTTGAATACAAAGATTTATAACGTGTTTAATACCTCTACACACCTATGATGCATTAGGAACACATGCGTTTTGTAAACACTTACACCCATTAACTGGACACAGGCTGTACAAAATTAGGTAGAAAAGTAATATGGCAGTTACTCGCCACTATGTAAACTATAAAACAAACTAACACACTCATTGGATGATGTCATCAGTGATGTCATTTGAGATGTCATCAGCAATACCATAAACATTGTCATGTTATACTTATGTTAAAAAACTATAACTCATGGCCTATTACTTAATGTCACGAGTTATAGTTTCTTCAGATAAGTATAACTATAACTGTAACTGTTGAACTTCTATGGTTTTGTGTGGGTAAAATGTCAACATAACTATAACGTCCCTGTAGCCTTTGTTTTTTTTCAGTGGATTTCTATGTTTTTTTTAACTTAAACTACACAAAATTCAGAAATTCTAAAGATATAGTTATGGCTTAAAGTTACAATTGCGCTCCGCCCAAAACTTAGTATAACCCGTGCACTTCCGTACATAGTGTTCTCAACTCGCTAAGCAGACTACATTAATTATAACTCAAATTAATACCATGCACAGTGTTCTCATAAATTATGTTATTTGAGATGTTATGAGTGTTGTTATGAATGCTATAATTTGACAAGCTATAAGTGATGTAATATGAAAGGGTATAAGCAGTGCATGAGGAAGCTATGTATTATCATTAATGTAGAATGCCTAACCAGTTGATAATGCTGTGTACAGAGATGCACAAGTTATACTACGTTTTTGGTGGGGTGCAAATTATAACTTTAAGTTATATCTATAACTTTAGAATTTCTAAGGTTTGTGCAGTCTAAGCTGATTTTATATGCAAATGATAAAAGAAGTTTTCCTAACTATAACTAATCTGAAACCTTTGTTTTTTTCATTGAATTTGTATGTGATTTTTTTGTACAAAAATATGTTTGTAACCATATAATGTATTTTATTATGGTATTTTTTTTCTTTTTGGTACCGTGGTACTTGCGGAGTAGGTCAAAGTTCGTTATGAACGTTAGTGTCATCTGCTTGATTGTTTTGCTTTCATTTGCACTTCCTCAAAATTACTATGGAACCTCCGTATATTTTAAAAATGATATTTACACCAAATAATTATATTTTATCTAAAATATGGATTTAGGGTTTCATGGCTGGCTTCTTTAATCGTATATGTGTTAATATTGAAACTATAGTTGTTTTTGTGAACTATACGTGAACCATAATAGTATCGAGATACTACAGTGGTACTTCCGATTTTGGTAAACAGCATCTCATTGGCAGTGTCAATTGTAGGAAACAAGGAGTGTATACCCCTTTCCCCCATTTCAATTGACATCTTCAAAGGTGAAGGTTTTAAAAGCAGTGAAAATCTTCTGTTCAGAAGACATCTTTTAGGTGTTCCAAACTGCACTGGCTCAACACGATGATCATGTCCTGCTGCAACAGGAGGAAGAAGAGTTGTAGAGGAGGATGTAAGAGGAGGAACAAGAGGTGGAGTGGAGAAAAAAAATAAAGGAATCCATTGTATGTAAATGTTTTACATTGATACCTGGAGAGAAAAATATTAATGTCAAACTTCCTACATGAAACCTATGCAACAAAGTTATTTTCCATGGGAATATCAACCAGTACTCTTTTGGTACCACGGGAATGAGAAAACACCTGCAGGCAATTCATTCTACCATGAATGAGGCATAATAATGAGATAGAAGAGGCTTAAGCAAGAACATTGACAGCAGCTACTTCTTCAGCTACTGCAACACCGTCAAATTCTTCTGCATCATCAGGACCTGCACCACCACCCACTGCATCTGTGCCTACAGTAGCACCTTCTACTTCTTCTGCTCCATCTGCCCCTCCACCAACAACTGGTGCATCTGTTCCTTCACCAGCTCCTGCTCCTGGTACTGCGGCGCCAATCCATCTTTTGAGGCAGAACCGTCAAATTGTAGAGCAATATGGCAGTACAGCAACATACAGTCTCCTCTGCCATACTGTCATTTTTGCGAGAGCGGGATACGACTATCTATCCTGACGATGTCATGGTTCACTAGTGTCTTACCCAACAGCCTTCATTTTTTTTTGCCTTTGTTGTCCTCCTGTTTGCTGTTGAGACTCATATTTTGGTTGGTCATGTTGACCCTGTAAAAAAATAAAAACCTCCAGATTTTTTTGATTTCTTTTTAAAAGTTGACAAAAACTTTATTTTCCAAACCTACCAAATATCACAAAAGATAAAGAGCTTCTAGCAATATTAAGTATATTTTTTCAGGTATCAGACATACTGCACTGTAATTCATTTAGAGATAAATGGTAAGTGTAAGGTAAGTTAAACATGTGCCGTATTGTGGCTTCATAGTAGATGGTAAGTTAATAGTATACTACGGTGATATATCACTTGCTTTGATGGTTGCAGGCATTCTTTCTTGAGTCTCCCCCAACTGGGAAGGATGGTGGCCAAGTGCTTCATATTTTCTTGATTGAGGCATCTGCATCCTTCAACGTAGATGCTCTGGGTTGGTGAGCTGCTGGTGACTGTGTCCGTATGGTTATGCTGGAAAGCATTGGACAGAGACTCGAGCAACTGTACTTGACACTCTCAGTTCTCCCACTGTGCTGTCAGTAGGTCAACTTTGTTTCCTCTCTGGGGCTTCCTTCTAGGGATGGATGCAGTCCATTAGCAGCCTGAGTCTTCTCTAGCCTGCCTTTGAGGCCTGGAAACTCTTGATCTTCCCTCCTTGGCTTTTTCAGTCATCAGGTTTCTTAGTTTGAACCAGCAGGTCACACTTCCTTCTATTCCTGATTCGTCAGCATGCACCTTCTTTCCATTTATGCTGCTAAAACTTCTCCGTGCTCGCGTCTCAATTCCTTCTGGGCGCAGAGGTGTGCACCTTCTTCGGGACCGGCCAACAGGGGCTCTTCAGTGGTCGACTGTCTTTGTAATCCAAGCACTGGCCTCAAGTGCAGGGCTCTGGCTTCATGATGATCAGGGTAGTTGCTGATTTAATTCTCCATGTGTTTACTGGTACTGTGTGGCACCTAGCCATGCATTGCGTGTTCCCTCTTCCGGGGCTTTGTTGGAGCTCCTACTCCATGATTTTCCCTCTTATGGGACCATCTTCCAATGGCAGAAGGGAGCTGTGGTTCTGCCTTGTTTCTGTGGGTGACGCAGAACTTGCTCCTTGAGTTGTTACTGCCATCAGGCATAGTTGGTGAGGTGTGACACGATGTGCCATGGGGTGCGATATGATATGATCCTAGTGTCTGGTCCACAGTCACGGAAGTGTGTGCATCTATCCTCCTTTTGTTCCACCCTTGTTTTCCTTGGACTTTCTCCTGCCTGGGGTTGTGTCCATTAGGCAGGCTTAGACAACCAGTGTGGTGTCTCTGGGGTTCTCAGTCTCTGTAGTTAGTGGCACTTGGTGGGTTGCACATCGTGATCCCGGTGCCTACCTGGGAGGTTTCCACGTCTCTGTCATGTGAAGTTAGTGCTTTTTTCCCTTGTGCTGCTTGACTCCTCCAGTCCTCTTTTCATCTCAGAGGGCACTGGTCTTCGGGCCGTTTTGTGGCCGGGACAGCAGTCTGTTCTTGGCTCGGTGTCTTTGCAGGCTTTGTCACTCTGATTCGCCTAGGTGCCTTAGCTGATGGCCACCAGTCTGTTACTATCCTCCCTTGGTAATGTCTCTCCTTTGCTCTGTGAGATGCTTGGCTGAAACTTTTTTGTGTTTCATTGTTAAGCGATGAGATGCTAGTGTAGTATCTTTTGGGGTGTGAGTGCTGGTGAGCTCCTCAGTGGAGCTCCCGGACGGGTCAGCAGGAAAGAGTGTGTTCAACCTCACGCTCTGTCCTATTTGGTTAGTCACTTCTCTTGGTGGGCATTGGCCACAGTGTGGCTCTTCTGACTGGTGGTGCTTTGCCCCCCCTCACATGCCATTAAATAAAGGCTGTTGCAATGGGAGGGAAACAGTGTTTTTATCTCCATGCAGAGTTGGCAGGAAGCCACCAGAGGCCAAGCGGTGTGTAGCAGTCCTGGTACAGACTCTCACCTGTGCCTGCCATCATAGTCTGCTGCCTCCAGGGGGGCATGGTACTATGAGCAATCCCATAAGGGCTGCAATGCCTGTATGCTTCATCCCTGGCTATGATGAGGGAGGCAGGGAGAAGGCTTCTCCCGCTGCAGGTACTTTGGTTGAGTTGAGTGGGGAGAGCGAGGCTCCGTATTCCTTCTTTTACGGAGACACCACCAACTTTGGAAGGCAGCGGGCCCTGGCACACAGCACACGGCCTCCTTAGGTTGCATCCACCGGTTTTCCTATTGCCTAGCTATTATTTTCTTTGTTTTGCATGTAAATCGAGGGCACCCTCTAGTAGTCAGCTGTGGACACCGCACTGGTTTCTGCCATGTCACTGCCATGTCACTGTTCCCGAGTACTGTGGCCTTGAAGATTGTCCACAGGGTGCGACTGCCTGCCTCTGCCTCCTAGGAGCTGGCTGCAAACCAGTGCCACATGTCCTACAGGTGCTCTTCACAGGTCTCAAACCCTATGCCTTGCCTCAGTCTGCGTTTTCTCTGCTAGCTCCTGCACACAACGGACGTGCTCCTCAGCTGTTGTAGAGGCTTCCACCCAGGGCGCCCCCTTACTGTCAGGACTGCAGTTGCTTTTGGTGCTGACCTCTCCTGTCTGGGGATGGCGGCCACAGGCGTGTTGAGCAGTTCTCCTGCAGCTTCCCTCACCAGTGGTAATGGAAATGCTCACTGCTTGTTCTTCTCTCCAAGAACCCAAGAATCGGATATATATCTAATTAATATGAACCATCAACAATTCTCACTAATTTATTTAACAGTAGGTTTGACCCAGGCAGGTCATCCTGCTCTTCATCATTCAGAACGTAAATCACCAGGCTCCAATTGCGACTGCTACTCTTAAAGCAGAGAGGGCCTTTAACGTTTTTGAGCGCCATTTCCTGTTTTAGGTTCTATGGTGTGCTGGATTGGTGCAGGAGACTACTCTGGTTTGATTGTCATATATTGTGAAACAATTGTTAGGATATGTGTAAAGAAAACACTTTCTCAAGACATTTGTTGTAGTAGGGAGGTACTGCCTAAGTTGCTAGGAATAATTTCAAATTGTACCAATCACTATTACTTGGTTATTCATTATGAACCTGCGATCTGCTATCTCATGACTGGTATGGGCCAGGTGTTCCCATATAGTACGTTCTGAAAGCATGGTAGCAGTATAGGTGTGTCTTAGCAGTTCCAGATTTTAGCTGTGTGAGTACTATATGCTATATATATTGGCATCATCCTGTGACAAAATTGCACCATATGTCTCTTGAAAGTGTGACTGTAGATGGTTACATATTTCGTTGGATCTGTTGCCTTTATATGGCATAGTTTCTTTGTTGTTGATGTTGTCTTATTTCTACTAACTTAATTAACTTGAGGTGAGGCTTCCTAATTTTCTAAACGAACAAAAGGAGTCAGGTCCCCTTTAAATGCTGATCATAAAGACCATTTACTATCTAATATATATGCCATCCTAATTGCTTGCTGGCCTCTTAAAGAGGAAAATTAATAGGATAGACTTGAATGTGAGTCGGGTTACCCCATAACTGATGATCAATGATCCATGGCATGCATTCAAACCAAAAGCTATCTCTAAATTGCAAGCACAAATGACATCACTTTAAATCCCATCACTTGGCCTTTAACATTCATGTAAAGGTTCACTCCGACCATTTGAGACTTCTGCACTAGATGTAGCTTAGAGAAGGTCGAGTTTTTAAACCTGGTCATGGAACGGCTCCCCATTTATGGCAATTAGGCGGTGATATGGGGGGTCGGTGACGTGCGACATGGCTTTCATATATACTTTTAATGTTGCATATGTTACATGCCTGGTTGTATGCTAACATGGACACTGTGCATTAACTGAATCAGAGTGCATGGTAAAAGTACAGGGCTTAGAAAGCAGTCCTACTCGTTTAAATTGTACAGCTATTAGGATGAGTGCTCGATTACCACATTTGTCTGAGGCTCACCTTAAAAGGCTGCAGAAGTAAAATTGCCATTCTACTAAACTCCTTCATACATAAGGCAGCTGGAATGTGGCTACAAACAAAGACGACCTTGCAAATTCCATCTTGTATGAAGGAGGAATAGACATAGCAGTAAACTTGTATGTATTTTCCATATCTTGAATAAGAAGAAATGATTGCTGACCTGAGTAATAAAACAGGGGCCAGGCATGGGGTGACCCTTCCTTGCTCTATCGAACACCAAGCATAAGAAAGATATTTACAATACCGGTGTATTGGCATTGTTACGCACATACACTGGTTGCTGGAGAGATGTTCAAACATGGAGTTCAAATTCAGGCCTGTTACACAATAAGGGAGGTGAGGAGGGTTAAATTGACTTGACAATTTATTGCTATCAAGTTAATACTATTGTATGATAGACATGAAGGCCCCATAATGGCCTGGGGTATTTACCACGGGTTCGGCCTAGATAACGGGCTAAGGGTTGAATGTCAATCCCTGTAAAAAATACGGAGTTTGGACATTGATCATAGGGCCAGATGTACGATCCGCCAATTTGCGAGTCGCAAATTGCGCCGCATTTGCGACTTGCAATTTGCACCTTGCAAATTGGGATGCACAACAGTGTCTGAGACACTGTTTGCGATTCCCAATGGGGTCGCAAGTTGCATGCCTCATGCATATTGATGAGGCTGCCGCAATTTACGACCCCATTGGGAATGGCTGGCACTCCCAGGGATGTGGGGTCAGCAGACCACCATGCCTGGGACTGCTTTTAAATAAAGCATTTTTTTTTTTGTAAAGGCAGCCCGTTTTCCTTAAAGGAAAACGGGCTGCATTTAAAAAAGAAAAATGAAACTTTTCAGTTTCATTTTTTTAAGGGCAGGCAGTGGTCCCTCCTGCTCTTAAAAATATTTTCTCACATACTAAACTGCGAGTGTTTTGCGGCCACAAATGCGGTCGCAAAACAATTGTAAATGGCATGGTGACTCGCTATTAGGAAGGGACGTCCCTTCCTAATAGCGGGAGTCGCAAATGCTATTTTGCGAGTCAGTGACTCGCAAAATAGCATTTGTACATGTCAATACCCTTTTTTGCGGTCGCAAACGGGAGGATCTCCCGTTTGTGGCTGCAAAAAAGGGTCGTACATCGGGCCCATAATTCTTAGTTGTGCTATAATTGTCACAACCCGACGTTTTTCCGGGCGAATATTGGCAGTTCAAATTTCTCAAAATTTACTGGCACAAAAGTCCTGGAAAGAAAAACATGCATCATTTGGTGTGTTAAACACGCTTACCCATGTTATACCTATAGTTCCAAGTGAAAAACCTGGAACAGAAGGTATTGTCTGCACTCAATACATACCTCAGCCCATGATAATGCCATTTACTGGGTGCAGTAAACACCCCGCCCTTTCTCAACCTGCTCAGAAATGGAGTCCTGGTAAATACTATTACCCTGTGGTAAGGTATTTACCGGATTTGATAACTACCTTTTATTCTACGGAATTGATGCATTCTGCGCACATTTAGAATGTATCGAGTTGACCATTTTTTCATCCTTACGTAAAACGAGGCAAATTTTCTTGGATAAAAATGCAGGCATATGGCAGTTGCTGTGAAACTCAGAATTCTGATAAGTTTAGTAACAGCAGATAACTTCCCTATTGAAATTCAGTCCTGAAATGTTTCAGTTAATTTTGCTTTGTTTTGGTAATGCACACCATTTTAAAAATGTATACTCTTTCAAGGGGCGAAAGCTAAGCTAAACTCATTCCATATAGCTATTTTGTTTGTTAACAGATGATCTCAAAGAGATTTTGATTTTTCTTGCAAACTTCAAATTCCAATTTAGCCTCAGTACCCACGAGAGTGGTGACATTGGTCCATATCAAAACCCCCTTCAGTCTCCTGTGTTACCAATGTCATGATCCAGGACAAGGTATTCATTTCACAACAAAGGCTCACCTGTCCAGTTTTTCAGACTCCGCATCAAGCAAGGCAAAGGCACTCTTGATCTTCTCCATTGCCTGGTTCCGCGCGACAAGGAAATCTCGAAGCTGTGATGCCTGGAAGGGTGAATGACAGAAAATAGGTCGTGACTCACATACTGAGAGTGATACAGAATAAACCAAAGCACCTGGGGTCTATTTACTAACATTTAACGCCGTGTTTGTTTCACAAAAGGACACAAAACAACGCAAAATCTTTTTCCACCTATTTACTTTCCAGTGTAAAACTTGTTTTACACTGGAAAGTAACTTGAAAGGGCGTACCATGGGAGGTGCGTGGGCGTTCCCATGCAATCACTCTAGGTTTCTGACTCTAATTCCTATTTACTTGAAAAAGTAGACAAGGTTTAGTGTCAGAAAATAGCGCACATTACAGATAGGCTATAAGAAGGAGAAATACTTTTATCTCTCCTTTCGTTTCCAACTTTGCATATGTGCTGCACTGTACAGCACACATACAAAGTGGGAAAAGGTTTAAAGTTATTCTAAGCATAGTATTATGTACTGGAAGGCAATCATTCCAGTACAAAGCCTATGCTGGACTCACTGAGACACCGTTGCACTATGGTGCAAAGGTGTGTCCTTGGCGCACAGCCGCACATTTCTGCACCGTTGTTAGGTAGAGGAGAGGAAGTGCCATATTTCTGTAAATATGGTGCTCTCCTGCTCTCTCCTTCTTATGCTGCGCAGCAATTGCGGCTGCTGTACTGCACTGTGTGAGAAACTGGTAAATCTGGCCCCTGGTGTACTAATTTTCACGTTGGTACTGCTTTAGTCTGGAGTTTGGGTAGCCATTGCTCCAGGAAGCCATGTTTTAGATTGATTCTGTGTCCCAACCGCTGCACTGGCTCCTTTCTCCCATCCCCGTGTGTAACAGTAGTAGTGGGGCACAGCCTAGCATTGCTACAAGGCAGGCAGCAGTTTTATGAAGAGCAGCTGCAATGAGGCTTCTTTTGTGACTTCTAAGCAGAATGTAGTACATGTAAGTCAGACATTCTAGTGTGAGAGCCTAGGACTTTGTTCCGGCAGCGTGCTCCATTACAAAGTGTTCCCATTGTTTTAAAATGGGTGATTTTGAAGCTGACAAAGTTTAAGAAACCAATGACCTTGTACACAGGTAGCGCAACTCACTTGAGAAATATTGATACAACCTGAGCACACATTCTCCCTTTTAGTGTGTGCCACGCCATTTTGAGCACTGATGACTCCTCAACACCGAGGGCTCAGTATATCACAGCTAAAATGACTGATACCTTCAAAAGACTTCACTATAAAGATCACTGTTCCGCTGAAAATAGGCTTCTTTGGTAACTTCTCAGGCCCGGGACCCACTCCATCACCTACAAGAACCCAAAGTACCACACCGCCCAGCTTACCGCTTCAGGCTCTGCAGTGGCATAACCTGTCCATGCCCACACTGCGCAGTACCAGGGCTCTGATAACCTAAGCACAATAATGATTAGTTTTGACTAGAGCACTTCGAGCCATAATGCCAATATGAAGTGCTGTAATTAATCGGTGTTCCTGCTCCTCTGTACTTTAATGCGTTTGCTAGCATCATAGCTGCTGTGGTCACAGATTGGTGTGTAATCTTCTGCCACATGGAGGAGGTTTATGGATCAGATCCAAAATGACACTAGGAGAGAGAAACAATATGACATAAATGATTGATTCAGGCACAATGTCTGGCCTTTACCCCACATACATCTCTGTTCACCAGCAAAAATTATCTATTCAGTGATGTAAGCATCTCATTTAGCTGGCAAGTGAGGCATGCATTTAGATATACGGGAGACTCTTCGGAATGCTGTTTGCAATTTATCTTTCTGCTCTGGAAGCTAGCTGTATCTTCTCTGCAGTTTCATTCTCAACTTTCTAAAGACTGTAGGATGTCTCCAGAAAAGTTGGTCTTCTGGATACGCAGCTGTAGTCTACTTATCAGTAAGCTTGGCAAATATTTATAAGCAACAATTTCTGAAGACGATGAGACAATTTCCTAGTCTGAACCCCGTGGATCTGAACAGCTATCGTCTAATCTCCCATGTTCTGTTACCGGCAAAGATTGTGGAGAAGGCCATGACTCAACAATTGGCATACTTTGTTCAGAATAATCATCTCCTGGATCCCACACAGTTTAGATTCAGAAGTGGCCACAGTACCAAAACTGCCCTGATCAAGGCAACTGAGGAGAGAAGGGCTGCTCTTGCTCAAAGAGGCCATGTAGCGTTCGATATGGTCAATCACGACCTGTTGAATGACTGTCTCCATGACATTGGGATTAAGGGGCCGCACTGGCCCTGCTGAGGTCCTTTCTTTCTGGGAGACAGCAAATAGTGGCCTTAAAAGGTTTTGTGTCAAAACCTTTTTTACTGCTGTGTGGGGTCCCTCAGGGTTCCTTGCTAAGCCCAATATTGTTTAATGTCTATGTAACTTTGTTGGCTATGTTTATTAGGTTTTTCAGTTCATCTTGAACATCATATGCAGATGACACACTAATTGTCGTTTCCCTGTCAAGTAGTGATAACAATACATGAACTAGAGTCCATGACTGAATGCGGGCAGTCAGTAAATGGATGAATAACAACTGCCTGAAATTGAGTGATTGAATATGATTGGAGTGAACATGTGGATTGATTTATACTTCATGTTCTTTGTATTGTTTGAAGAAAATAAAACACATTTTGTATTTTTCTAATACTCTGTTCCTTCAGTTTATTATGAACTATTAACTGTTTTTGATTGTTACTTGAGTTGCCTTAGGACTTTGCACTTATATTTTAATCCCTGCCTCACAGAACTCTCATTGTATAGCAGGGGGCCCTTGTTTCTTTACACTATAAACTTCCTGGACATCGACTTAGATAAATCCTTGGGTATATCGTTCCTAAAAAATGAACATCCGGAACCTGTGAGAGCTGTAGACGGTCCCAAATTATCCACATCACCTACCATTCACGGCCTGCGATCCTTATTTGTGATAATGAACACTCAGCAAACCTCAGTTTTGACTTGATTGATACTGCCAGTTTTGGTGCTATCCTAGGAGTGTCGTGGTTACAGAAACATAACCCTAAAATTGATTAGGCAGCCAGATCAGTAACCTTGGATTCACAGCATTGCTTACGATATTGCTATAAAGAGGCTGCTGATGGGGTAACTCCATTGATATGTGCCATGCATATCATGCCAGTAGTAGATTACCTCCTCAAGAAGTACCAAGAATACAACGACTCTACTTCCGCATTACAGTTTTGACTGCAGAATTGATATCATGCCTGGGGCTGTTTTACTGTGCAGCAGGTTTTATGTCTTTTCTGAACCTGAAACCTGTCACCTGAAGGAGTATCTTGATGAGTATATTTCCTATGGATTTATCCATGATTCCTCTTCACTGATTTTCTCACCCCTCTTCTTTGTACCTAAAAGGAGTGGAGAGCTACTTCTTTGTATTGATTACAGGGCTCGTAACAAAGCCACTATCAACAACAAATATCCATTGCCCCTCATTCCGGTGTTACTGGATCAAGTGAGTAAAGTCACTATTCTCACGAAATTGGATGTTTACGGATCATACCACCTGATCTGGGTTTGTGAGAGGGATGAATGGAAAACAGCTTCTTGGACGAAGTACAGCCTTTTTAAGTATTGTGTTATGGTGTTTGGCCTATGTAATGCCCAAGCGGCATTCCAATTCTTTATTAATGAGGCCCTGCGGGTATTCCTGGATGTTTATGTAACAGTCTATATAGACAATATCCTAATTTTCTCCCAAACCAATCAGGAACATGTCTTATCCAAGCTATAAGAGAACAACTTATTCGCTGAATTGGATAAATGCTTTTTTCATCATACCCAAATCGAGTTCCTAGGATTTGTTATATCTCCAGAAGGAAAATAAATGGATAAAAAAAAGTGGATGCCATTCTTTCCTGGCCAACTCCTGCTAGCGTTAAGGACATACAAACACTGTTAGGGGTTACCAAGTTTTATAGATGCTTCATTACTGACTTTTCTGATATCACACCTATCGCTGCCCTGTTGAAGTAGGGAACTCTGTTTTATTGGACAGAAAGTGCACAGCAAGCATTCAACCTTTTGAAGATAAAATTTACCACAGCTCCAGGGTTGGGGCATCCAGACCCCACCCAATCATATTTTGGGGAAGCTGATGCCTCACAATATGCAGTAGGGAGTGTGCCCTCTCAAAGAGACAAAGAGTCTGACCACATGCATCCCATCGCATATTTCTCAAGGAAGTTACTTCCTGTTGAACAGATTTACACCATTTCAGAAAGTGAATTGTTAGCTATTACACTAGCTCTTCAAGAATGGAGACATTATTTGTTGGATGCAAGGCACATAATAACGATCTACTCAGATCATAAAAATCTACAATTCTTTCATTCTGCCAAGGGTCTTATCAGATGCCGTGGGTTCTTTTCTTCAATGAATATGATTTCATAATCACATACCGTGCTGAGGCAAAACCGGCCAAGGCTGATGCACTATCCAGCATCTACAGAGACAATGTTCTAGCTCAAGATATACTTAAGGATATATCCATTCTACCTCAAGAAAAGATAATAGGAGCTTCCACGTCTACACACTTCTTAGATGAACTAAAGGAAGCCACCAAGGATGTGGATCAAACCACAGGAATGGATATCAGACACAGCTAATACTTTCCGGGATAGATGCCTTTGCCGCAATGCCCAGCTATATGTACCAGCACATGCTTTAAGGGATAAGACATTGCACTGGTGTCATTCTTTAGCTTTGGCAGGTCATCCTAGAATAGCCAAGACCAAAGATCTCTGCGCTCGATGGATTTGGTGGAACACATTATTCAAGAGCGTGCAGGACTTTGTTCATGCTTGCCCCGTTTGCACCCATAACAAAGCACAGTATACTCCTCCTGCTGGATCTTTTAGTACCATTAACCATCCTACCTGAACCATGGCACTCCCTTAGTATGGATTTTATCACTGACCTCCCCAAGACCCAGGGATATAACACAATGCTGGTGGTAGTGGATCTTTTTTTCAAAACGGCCCATTTTATCCCCTTGAAAAAACTATCTATGTCCCAAGAACTATTTGACATATTTCTTCACAACATAGTTAAATTGCACGGTTTGCCTACACTTATTATCTCTGACGAGGACCCCAATTTGTAGCTAAATTCTGGAGGGGGGTGTTCTGTACTAACGTGCCCATTGAACACCGTCGGTCCTCGGCTTATCATCCACAGACAGGCAAATGGAGAGGACCAACCAATTCCTGGTGCAATATTTAAGATGTTTACTGTCTTCCCTAACCAGTAATTGGGTACAGGTTGTGCCTCTGGCTGAATTTGCATATAATAATATCATAGGTACTGTGACTGGGGTATCACCCATCTTTTGCTCCACAAGGCAACATCCTAGAACCATACCAGAAATATTACGTAGTAGTAGGAACAACCCAACTGCTGATATACATGCACAGTCACTGTCTCACACATGGCTAACAGTTCAAAAACATTCGGCACTAGCAAAGGAACATATGAAGAAATAAGCAGATCGGCATCGTCGACCTGCACTGCTGTATGAAACGGGGGATAGGGTCTGGCTTTCCACAAAAATCTTTTGTTGGAAGGGCCACGCAAGCTTCAACCATGCTTCCTGAGCCCATTTATAGAAGAAAAACGTATTAATTCTGTGGCTGTGAAACGGATATTGCCCAATGACTATCAAATAGACTGTGTGTTTCATACTTCCCTGTTAAAATCATATGCCCCCTCTACTCTACCTTAGCCTCCTCCTCTTATCATGATAGAGGATCATGCTGAATATAAGGTACACCGTGTGCTAGATTCCAAGAGATTACAGGGGGAACTGCACTATCTTATAGATTGGAAAAGGAACCCGCAAGTAATGGTCATGGCCCCCGTTTGCTTTGGCTCTTTCATGCACACCATCCTAAAAAATCCAGACCTGTGCGGCAACCTTTGGGTGATGGCACTGTTAAGATGCAAGTTGTCTACGCTGTCAATAAACTAGTCGAGCCATGCTTCAGGTTGCCGGTCTAGTAGTTTCTTCCTACTGCAGCTTCCGCAAAGATTGCGAGGCCTGAGATCTCTCAAGACGCGGTAAACAAATACCACACTTTTCTTCCGGGTCCTTGCTTGGCTACAACACCATTCAGGGACTGGACAGAGGTCTGTGCCTCAATTCTGCCTGTTTTTTCCCTGCCTGGGAGTCTTGTTTCCTTGCCCAGATCCTGCCCCAGCTCCTCCTGTACTGTGATACCTGCAGCCTATGCAGGTTTAGGTTTTTTGCCTTTTCCCATATTTTTTTCTTTTCTCTAACTGTTGGGTCCCATCCTGGCTCCTTGCTGCACCTATATAGGATCTGCACGTTTTGGATAACATAAACTGTGGGTTTGGTGGCAGACTGATTCTGTGCACCCCCACCGGATACGTTAGCCTGTCTGTATCAGCTAGCTCACAGTGCCACTATAATCTCCTCTTATCGGGGAGAGAATAGTTCTTGGCAACCTCAGAACATGACAACCCTGATCCTCCAGGATCGTGGAAACAATATACTACTTTTCGATCAGTCACTCGTGCTCCCTTCATTGGTCTCAGAGAGATACACAGAATAAACAGTTTGGGCGTTTCAATAAGTATTTATTGAACAGTTGTTATTCTAGTGTAGAATATATGAGCTGCAACAACCATTAGACAGTAGCAGAGATATATGATTAGAAGCACTAAGAAAGTAAATGGATGGTATAGCTCTACCATCATGCAATAATCATGAATACATACGAGTATATAAAACACATGATAAAAAGTACGTACTCCTACGATGCCTCCCGAACTAGATGTACCTAAGTGTACCTAGCATCTGTGTAGGTGTTATGCCAAGAATCCCTCTAGGATCTAGTCCACCCCATTACCTGAGAATAAGAGAATATGGGACCCCGTCCTGGTCTCGAGTTGGACACCCCGCGAGGGATGTTAGACCACTGCTAGCTGGAGTGTCTGCATGCAGGAACCTCAGGGTCTCTGGTCATTTGTCAGCCGGGAAGTCACGGTCTCCTCTATCTTCCTAAGCAAGATGTGATATATCTATACCCATAGGTCTCCCCAGGGGTCCTGCCTTGCTGTGTTACTGTGTCAGCCTAAAGGATGACGTTGGGCCTGAACTTTATACAGAGATATTATACAGGAGATGGTAATCCTACTGTTAGTCCTGCTGTGCTTCCAAGAAGTCTCATGCATAATGTATGAGAATCGAACTAGGGAAAACCCGTGTTCTGAATGCAGTGTCATATCTGGGTAAAAGGTCAGTCCCCAAGAACCATTATGTATGTAATGTATGGAAGGATATAGGTGAAAGGTTATAATGTTACCTGCGCCTATATAGGGTACCTATATGGAATATAACACCTGGGATTCAGTTCCTGGATCCTTTTGTATAAGGATTCATAAAGAAACATCTTTTTCACCCATGTGACTTCTCTGAAGGATCTTCTTCATGACGACTGATGGCTTCTTCGCTGGTTCGCAGGTCAGTGCATTGAACCTAGCACACCTAGCCATAATCAGACTGTTCTGGCTTTCGTGACTTTTCCTATTTTTTGTGTGATTTTAAGACTACTCATTCCTGACATTTGTTCATTCTGCGCAATGATAAACATTGTGGTCTTTTTTATTTTAGATTTTTATACTAGCACTTTACCTCTCTACCTATGCTTTTTCCTGTTGGATTATAAGTACATCACAAGAGTATTGTGATATGGATTTGATTCCTTCCGGTGGTATAGAGCCACGCACTGAGGTGGCCGTTTTCCTTATTTTTGAGTGTTTTCTGGTGGACTGGAGGACCTTTGGATAAAACTATGAAAGAAGGAGTTTTGGCATTCTTGATCTGACCTATTCCACTGCATCCAAATGCAAGGGGGTGCAATACATCGGTCTATGCTGGGGGTACATACTGAGGGTAAAACTAAACAGGAAAGAGTGGTTCTGAGCCACACACACATTACTGATAATATTGTCTTTTCCCCTTGTGTGCATCATAAAGCGAATCCTCCGACAGAAAAGACAATCCTTCTACTGTACAAGAGGGCATGACTACCCTATTAAGAAGTCTACATGGAGTCTAGCGACACATCCATCCTTGAGGAAACATCCCTCTTGAACATTTTTTCTCTCTCTCTCTCTCTCTCTCTCTCTCTCTCTCTCTCTCTCTCTCTCTCTCTCTCTCTCTCTCTCTCTCTCTCTTCTCTCTCTCTCTCTCTCTCTCTCTCTCTCTCTCCTCCTTTTCCCCTGGGGAATGAGCCAGCAATTACTCACAGACTCTGTCAAGTGTTGGGGTTTGACTGTCAGGGGATAAGGTAGAAAAGCTTTGCTCCTGCAGAACCTGGTACCCAGGTGAGCAGGTGCAGCAAGTTCAGATAAGAGCAGTGGGGTAGGGCGGGGCGGTGGGGAGTTGAAAGATGACAGAATTGGGAAAATAAAATAAAAAGAGAAATAAAACCACTTACCTTGCGTTTGCAGCATCGCCGAGTCGGTATGCGGCGAGTGCAAGGTAAGTGGTTTTATTTCCTCTATCCCGTCATCTGTCAACTGCCCCCCCCACCCCCCCCCCCCACCCTGCCCTGCCACGCTGCTCTTACCTGAACCGGCCGTGCCTGCCGGTGAGTGGATCTTGACACTCAGGAATAGCTGTGTGGTTTTCAGTCATTGTCAGTTTTGACTGTTATCACACTACCCCAGTTACCCAAACATATCATAGTCATGAATCTCTTCTGTAGCACATAGCTGACAGTTGCCCCTACCACCTGACTGGCATTTGGATCAGTTTCCACAAGCCCTGGCTTGTTAGATCACATCATTTTGTTTTTCCTGATTACAGATTATAGTCCTATTGTCTCTAAATATAGTGGAAAATCTGGAATTTCAAGTCCCAGAATGCAAAGTTCTGGTGGCTTAAATGAACGCTTAGCATTGAAGCCCAGGCGCAGTCCTCCTCCTCATATACTTTAGGTGATTTTCCATTGTCGTGTCATTTGCAGTTATGTGCACATCCATGGTAAAAAGTTGGTGTTCAAACAGTACAGTTCCGTTTTCACCACAGCAATCTCTTGAGACATCATGTTTTTTGCAGCTCCCATGGCCAGTGGTTTGCCTCACAGGTTTACTTCCTCACTGAAACAGGTAGCAGGGTATTTTGCTGTTTTAACTGTTCTGCAGCACCTAACAACGTTAAGTCCATCTGAACCACTTTAATAAAGTGCAGGGTATTGCCTCAGTGAATGTACACGAATCAAAAAGTATTTCACTTGTAAATAAAAATTTGAAAGTCAACCTGAAAACTGCAGATACTACATCGAGCGGAATATTATGGGGCCATAGTCAAGGAGTTCTCCCTCAAACAACACATCTGGGAAAGGTTTAGTGCTGCTTTGTATGAGTGCTGCCACAATCAGTCCTCAGCTCGTTTTCAGATCTGCCCCGTATTGCTTTGATGTTTAATAAAGTTTAGCAGAAGTTTATCAATGCAAGAAGGAAAGACTGCTTTTCCTGTGTGAAAACCACAAATTGCTACTAAAATATATAAACATGAGTGCAGAAAAACAACAAGCCAGTCGAATGCAGATTTTTGACTCTCAGTGTACAATAAAATGGAAAGCAGTAGTAGAGCAGTGTAAAATAATCAATTTAGTGGGTTTAAGTTGTGAAGTGAAAACTGTTGGCATTTGTTCAGAAGTGTGCTGCCATGTCCCTATGTAGAGGCAAAACATTTTTACTAAGAGTATACTGCACTTTGCAAATAAATCGATAATGTGAGTCCTGTGTCACCTTGTGTTGTGGCTTATGTCGCTCTGCTTATATTACCGCTATCAAGAATGTCCTTTCTTTTCCAATTAACTATAAAATAAAGCCGCTACACTGACCACTACACCTACCCCTATCACTACTCAGCCTATGTTGCCCCAGCCTTCCCACTGTGCTTTTTAGTTGGGTACACCATGCTGCTAGTTGGGAATTCTTAGGCTAACCCCCCCTAATATCACTAATAAAGCTGCACCCCTGTTCATCAGACCAAATTTCAATAAATGTCAGAAGCAGTGCAACTGAAATAATTACATTTAACTGCTCTGCCAGTATATATTCCATCTAATAACCGATCTATTGATTTTATACATCACATTCTATATTGGGAATTGGGCTTCTCAACAAAGAGATTACTAATTTGTAAGTTATAGACACATTGATTGAATTATTTTGTGGAGTATATAATGACTGTAGAGGATTCAAGTGCAATTAACTTGGGTGAGGGCTTCAACCTGGCTCTGCATGGATCCATCAGGAAACAGCAAATACCACGACCACCGAACAACGCATTGCCTTTGCAATGCAGGCAGAACAATGAATGCGTCTGAACCATGCATTCCATTTACAACACAAGTTGTTACAACGACATGCGTTAGGTAAAGCAGCATTGGACTTTAAAGTCCAACGCTTTCCCAACTGCTGCGGGGACTTGAGTTGGAATAGTTAATTATACTATTCCAAAGTCCAGTGCCCCCCTAAGGCAAGTTGTTGTAACAACTTGCATTGTAAATGGAATGCGTGGTTCTGACGCATTCGTTGTTCTGCCTGCGTTGTTAAGGAATGCGTGGGAAAGGAAAGCGTGGTTGTGTCATACAACCCGATCCGTCTGATACTGGCACTTAAACGTAAGAATTCATGTTACTGGTTCTCACGGAGTAATGGCAGTCGATGGATATGTGGCGGGATCACCATGGTTCTACCATGGAGTACACTTTTCACTCAGCTGATCACCGAACAGCTTAAAAATTGACCATGAAAATTGACAGTGCTATATTACCAAGGCCTTCCTCCAACTGTCAGTGAGAATCCATGCTCACGACCAGGATCATAATAGTGGTGACTTAAGCCTATTGATTCAGCATTCAGAGCAGAGCTTTGAACAGCCACCACATAATTACTTCATACATTTGAGGGGTGCATTGCACTACAGGAGATGTTTTGGGAAATTCTCGAGATAGGTGCCCAGGTGGTGGGTATTGCTACTCTAGAAATCTTTGGTCCCAGCGAAGTCAGTTGTCCCATGTGAAGTGTCAGAGTATAGCAACAGAAAAATTACATAATTTCTGTCCTATCAAAAAATCCTTGCAAATGTTTTTGGGGATCTTTGAGGATGCTGATAGAGAAATAAGTAATTGCTGGTGAGGCAATATGACTGGTTGGAATGCCCATGTAAATACCTGCAAGATAAAAAGTGAGGTGATGCTAAAATGAATGTCATTGATGGCAATAGGCATCTTATAAATGACAACACAAAACAAACCTCTGCCTTAACTTACATAGAAGTCAATTCATATCCCTTAATGTAATTGACCATTTTGCTACTTCTTTACTTGTACCTTACCTCATTGCAGAGGTGCAGATGTGTTAGACCTGACATCCTTGGCGTGGTATTCCCCCAAACCTTTTGCCTTCACACCTCCTATTTGCTGAATTTTTTTGTTGGCTTTAGCACTCTGTGCACTTTACCACTGCTCTCTCCTTTAAACATGGTAAAATAGGCTTACACCTAATTGACACATTTATTTACTTGTATGGTACTACATGCACCCGAGACCTGCAAATTAAATGCTACTAGTGGGCCTGCAGCACTCATTGTGCCACTCACTAAAGTAGCCTTTTAAAACATGTCTCAGGCCTGTCACTGCAGCCTGTTCTGCAGTTTTAAACTGCCATTTCAACCTGGCTAACAAATCTTTTGCCAGACCTAAACCTACCTTTTTGATATATATAAGTCACCCTTAAGGCTCCTTGGAGAGGGTGCAATGTTTTTAAAAAGTAGGATGCTGGTTTATGTTTAACATGTTCTAGCAGTGAAAGACTCCTATAGTCGTATTTCACTGTTGCAAGGTCTAGCTCTTCCATTGACTAAAACTGGCTTAACTTATTACCTTTAAAAATTGAAACGGTTTGATTGGGAGCAAATAGAGATTTGGTGTTTGCACTCAAATGAATTGAAATTTAAAATTCTCTTTAATGGTAAAGCCAGATTTTAAGTCACAATTCTGAAAGTGTCACTCTTAGAAAGTTTTCATTTTCTTGTCCTAACCATTTGTGCCTTCCGCAGTGGTTTAGGTCACATGATTGTCAATTGCTCTGCTCCTGGAGTTTGTATATTCCTTAGAGACAGAGACACAAAAGGGGACTAGGTGTGGACAGGATGGGCCATCCTGCCAGGATGGTCGGGGCAGAGCTGTGCCTTGCCCCACATACACTTCAAAGGACTTGCAACCAGCACACACAATGGAACCTGGCACTAGTCTTTTATCACCCCAGACTTCTTTGAGCCTTGACAGGGGAAGGGAAGAACTTTCCAGAACCAGATGTGAGGATAGTAGTAGTAGAGGGAATCCCCCACTTCAAAAGCTGGCACCATTTATAAATATTGGAAATCCTGAGCAACTGGTCAGTACACTCCTGGACTGGTGGACAATATAGAAGAAGGCCTGCCTTGCCAAGGAACTGCCCTGCTGCTACCAGAGGACTGCCCTGATGCTTGAAGACTGCCTTGCTCTCTGAGAATGAAGACTGGACCTGCTCCCATTATCCTAAGCTAACTTGAGTGACTCCAAGGGTCAGCTGGCTGACCTGTCTGAGTTTCAGGGGCACAACAAGCTCCAGGGGCCTCTCTGCAACTGCCCAGGTGAACTGCTGCATTGGACCTCCCTGGCCCGCAACTGGACCTGCCTGAGTTAGTTGACCATCAATGTGGCTCCAACAACGACCATTTATGACGTCCAACTGGCTCTGTGCGCTACAGCGATGGCAGCCCATGCCGCCCAGCCTGCTCTTCATGCAACTTCGACAACCATCTGTGATGCTCTCCCTGCTCCTCGCAGCTTCCTCTATCACGAGCAGAACTCTTCATGCCTGATTTTGAGAAGGTAACTTTTTCAGCGGGACTAACTTGATCCCTGTATCTAGCCCACATTCCATCGTGGTCAGCCTGAAGTTGTGACTTTCCCCCAGTTTAGCACGACCAGATGACTGGAAATTGCGCTTTGTGCTTTTAGGCACAACAGCTACTTAAAACTTTTAAATTGCATTTCTCTGATTCTACTGATTGTATGTTTGTTGTTTTGGTATCATTTTATTTATTACAACATACTCAGTTTTTCTAAATTGGTTTTGGAGTGTTCTTGTGTTGTGTTTTCACATTATTACTGCTTGTATTCTGCAGCAATACTTTTCACATTGTCTTTAAGTTAAGCCTGACTGCTTTGTGCCACAGGTTAATTTAGTGACTTTTGTGGTTCACCCTGACAAGGAATGTGTTTTTTATTCGAGTTGGCCTCCTTCCCTCTCAAATAATAACCCAATTTCTTATAAAAATGATTCTGGAAGAACAGCTCACCATGAGAGCATTTTAAAGTACAGTCACTAGTCTTGTGAGTAATAAAGTTCCATGCCATAATAAACCTCCTATTGGTTTTTACAGGGCCTATATGGACCTACGGGAGGCTTATCTATGTAGGGAAAGGTCAGGGAACTTCTTTCATGCTGCTCAACTTGCTGGACGCCTTAACTCTATTGCTATTGTGGATATAAAGTCTATCCCTCTTGACTTCTAACATTAGGATACTGGCTGAAGTGAATTTGAAGAAGCTCTTGTGCCACATCACAAGGCTGATACAGTAGGGATTAGCAAGGTTTTGTCTGGGGTTGCTCCACTGACCTCAACCTAAGATGGCTGCTCAATATCCTGTTGCAGATCAGTCCTAAACTGAATGTTGTGACTGCACTGCAAGATGTTGAAAAGCCATTTAACTCAAACAAATGACCAATTTCATGATCAGTGTTGAAAAATTTTGTCACGTAAACAACATTATTCATATGGTCAGAGTACTGTACTTTTTTCTCTTTGGGGGATGTTAACAGCATTCACATTAATGGGCGGAGCCTGGCAGTGGTATCCTGTCTCTTTCAGGATGTTTGCCATTAGTAAGGAGATGCTGGGTGTGGTGCGCAGTCAGACATAGCAGTCAAATGGTATGTTACAGATAGATTTAATTTTGTACACTAATGACATGTTATTGGATGTAAATGATCCTTTTAAACATGTTTCCAATGCCAGTTGTAGGCGCTCTCAGGAATCTTTCAGGCTTGAAAATTAATTGGTTTGAATCTTAGTTGTTCAATCTTCCAGCACACACTCCTTGAGCTAACAGTGATCTCCACTTCAAGCGTTGCACATATGGGTTTAAACATTTAGGCATTGATGAGAGTGAACCTTTGAACATGGCTGCGTAGCAATAAGTTATTGCGGGTCCTCACTGTTACTATTGGGCAGTGATCTACATCATGCCATGTCTTGTGTTTTATTTCAAATGCACCCAGATGTGTCATTACAGAAGTGGCTGGGGCAATACTGACTTTCCTGAGTAGTGGATTGACAGGCTTGTACTAGTGTTCACCGCTGGGTTATGACTCAATGGAATCCACACAATGGGTCTAACGACAAATAAGTAGCAAAATTGAATTCTCACTTTCCAACCTTAAATCTTCCCACTCTTCTTCTTGGATACAGGGAAATGGCACACTCAAGGTATTGGATTCTCATTCAATAAACATGGTCAGTACTGCTGAAAATAATTTGAAATCTATTGTTTGATGGACGTCCTGGTGATCAAAGAGGTCCTCACGAAGGTTGGTGTTCTTTAAGAGGTTGGAAGCTTCACACACAGAATATTACAATAGCATAGATTATAATTCTCATTGGTCGTGGTTCTCTGGGGTTCCCAAAACATTTGAAATAGCCCAGTAGATCACAATTATGGCTGATTCTCCTATAGGGGTCATTATACTGTACTCTCAAAGAAATATATATTCAAGGTACATAAATATGAAGTTAAGAATAGTAAATCTATACTTTCCTCAGTGCACTTACCTTGCATTATTTGGTCATTTGATATTTGGTCCACGATATTAGTCTGCTACAACATTCTTGTATTCAATATTCAAAGTATAATCCTATGTATGTACTATACAAAAATAGAAACTACCCTGACTCCTGGAGGAGATGTTAATATGCTCTGTGGAACTTTATTTGTTTACCCTGGAGCAGCCACCTGTCCATACTTTGTAGATGGCCTGCCAATGAGTATTGTTGTTAATCTCCTTGGGGTCCTTCTGGGTTTTTCTAACACAATTCTGCTACAAAATGTCAGACTTGATGAGGTCATGATGCTAACTGCCCCCCCACCCCCCTTACCCCTTCATGGGTAGATCTTCACCTCCTCACAGCTCTCTGACTTAAGATATTATACTTTAAATGAAAGGAATATGCCTTCTGATATATTTCTTATATACGTAACATACACAAAATTGTTTGTCCTTTATTCCAGGTTGAGATCGGAAAAGCTTAGTAGATATATCTTGCTACTTAATATGTTAATAATTGCTTCACAACATTCATCCTCACATACCCTTGGGCCCTATAGGTATTCGTTTTATTTTATTTTATGTTATTTATATAAGATACCACTGAAAATAGATAGTAGGCATGTGTAATGACCAAACAACAATTGATGGAGGCTATATATTTGCAACAAATTGGTCCACGCCTAGGAAAAAAAGATTGATGTCATTTTGGGAAAAGATACAATATTTTAGATGAAGCATATTCCATTGCATGGGGACCAGAACAGAGAATCTCTCTTGTCCTATTGAAATGAGGATTTTGTGACATAGAAAAAAAGCCCTATTGTTGGAACTCTGTGCCAAATTGTCCAATTTGGAGCATAAACGAGGTTTTCTCAGAGAAACCTTGCAGCAACACCACATGCACACATTGCAACCTTTCCACAAAGTCATTTTGGAGCACATAAATTAGTACTCCTGTGGTACTCTGTTATGTGCTCTAACGTAAATTGGCCCAAAACAGTTAAAATGGGAATATTCTGGGAACATTCTTATACAATTAGTATAATCAGAAAGGACTGTGCCCTCCCTGCATTCTTACTAATAGGGAGTTGGACATTCCAGGCCGATTCACAAAGTCATGTTTCTGTAAAAGTATGTAAAAGAGTCCCCCTCTAGTGCTACTTCTTGTACTCGTAAATACTTTTGTGGATTGTCCCCTTAAATGTCAATCAAAAGAGCATGAAAGTAATTTTCTTAGAAATGGGAAGTCAATGCAAATAGTGAATGACCGGAGAGATGTCATCATGTTTAGCTTAAAGATTTGCAATTGGTCGGAGTTTATTGTGCCTTTCAATATACACAATAGCATTTGTTTAAACTTATGCAATTAAAATAACCAACCTGTACCACTTATCTAATACAACTCTAAAACGTCCTTATCCCAAATGACATCCGAATTGACTGCCATTTTCACATATGGGGTGTGAAAGACAAATAAAATAAGGGTATTATTGAGCTCAAAGTACGAATTGACGTGAAAAAAGTACATTTTGGCGTTAAAACCATTCATTTTAATTTTTTTCGTGATTTTATTGACTAGATGCACTGAGGTTGGCTGTACAAAAATGACGGAAAAATATTGTAAAGTGAAGACTTTATATCTGAAGCGTACACAACAGACACATTACAGTTAACATTCTACAATAATAACTTACTGGCATTGGAGGCGGGGAGTCCACTCTTTCAGGGATTGGAGACTCTGTTAATTCGTATTTTACTTTGGGAATTTTTGTGGGTGTGAATCTGAAGACATGGAAGAAATCACAACACCAGAAGGGAAAGATTAGTTCAAAAGAAGATCAATTTACCTAACAGAAGGAAAGCTACTGGGGTACAACACTGCTTAACAACATGGACATCAGAACACAATGGGAAGAAGGAATCGCATCATTGGGGGTTATTTATAAAGGCATTTTGGAGCATGTAAAGTTGTACTCCTCTAGCACCATTTGACATACTCCTACATGCATTTGTAATTTGGCCACAAAACATCTAAATTCGGTTTAAAATATGAATATTCAGGGAGCGTTCATATACAATTAGTACAAATAGAAAGCACTGTACACATTCACTGCACTTTTAATAATAGGGAGTTATATACTTTGGGTCTATTCTCAAAGACATCTTAGAGTAAGAAAAGTAGTACTTCTGTTGTGCTTTTTTACAAACTCTTTTATGCTCTTCTAAATAGGACCAAAACATCTAAAGGCATTACTTACATAACAAGCTTTACCACACCTGGCCTCTGAGCTATGAATCGAGGTATAGGAGCTCCGTTCAGATAGTGGATTTATTTACTATGCAGTGATATTTACACTTGAATGATTACTTTGAAAAAAGAACATCTATGTATCATCTTTACATCTATGTATGTGTTTGGGAGAGAAGCTCAGTGCATTGTCAATTAAGCCAAATGTTAAATTCATTATCTCTGACTCACTGCTTCCTTCTCTGTTGTCGCACTGTATTTGGAGTGGAAGCACTTGATAGTTAAACTCAGAGGTGAAGGTGTAAAAAAATTAAAATACATAATGTAAGGGTGTGGGGGCTGAATCTGAGACTGTGCACACATTGCTTTGTATCACTCAGCAAGGCTTCTACAGTGCTTCATGGACAACTGACTGCAATAATATGCACTAAAAAAAGAGTAAAACGTACACATGGCCAAGAACAGGAATTCAACTGAACCTGTAGCAGTAAACAAGTAAACAAGGAAACTGGTGGGATTGAGATATTTGGCAACGAAGGCCCTGAAAAGTAAGCAGAAGTGTGAGTGAGTGATTGGGCGAGTGAGTGTCTGTGCGTGTGAGTGAATGCCCAATTCCTCAGCATACAATGTTTGTATACAGGTGGTAGCGGTGCATCTTTTAATGTGTTAAGCGCTAGAGCAAGGCACATGAAGCAGCCGCTTTCAAACCGTTGGTGAATAGATGTGTGCCCATGGCTAATGGAGCAGCACATACTCATAACAGATGGGGCAAATGGCGCTCCATATGGCTGTTTCAAACCACAGGAGTATTGGCATTTACTGTGTCATCTATGTTACTGCGTAGGAAGGGCAGATATTTCTTCTCTAGTAGTACAGTGTTTTCCATTCACAACTGGAACTACCTCGATTAGGATGTTTTTGCCTAAATATGAACTTCAGACAGTACTCCAGTGGTGGTACTATATAGTCTGTCTGCCTCTCAAAAACTTAGGGCCTGATTCACAGAACTAACTTACGTCAAAAACGTAAAGTTAGTACTTTTTGGTATTCACAGAATACACTTACTCATTTTGGTATTCACAGAATGAACTTACTCATTTCGGTATTCACAGAAGTTAGTAGTCCAAACTTTAGGACTCCTAAAATGCCTTCTGTGAATACCGAAAGTCTTAAAGTTAGGATTTTTCTCAGTTTAGGAGTAGTAAAGTTAGGACTCCTAACTTTAGGACTCCTAACTTTAGGACTCCTAAATGCCTTCTGTGAATACCGAAAGTCTTAAAATTAGGATTTTTCTCAGTTTAGGAGTAGTAAAGTTAGGACTCCTAACTTTAGGACTCCTAAATGCCTTCGGTGTATACCGAAAGTCTTAAAGTTAGGATTTTTCTCAGTTTAGGAGTAGTAAAGTTAGGAGTCCTAACTTTACTACTCCTAAACTGAGAACAATCCTAACTTTAATACTTTCGGTATTCACAGAAGGCATTTAGGAGTCCTAAAGTTAGGACTACTAACTTCTGTGAATACCGAAATGAGTAAGTTCATTCTGTGAATACCAAAATGAGTAAGTGTATTCTGTGAATAACAAAAAGTACTAACTTTACGTTTTTGACGTAAGTTAGTTCTGTGAAACAGGCCCTTAGACTGCCAAGTGTGCATGTGCTATGGTTTTCAAGCAGAATATAGAGTACAAAATTTCTTGGGGACAAAATATCGAGGCCTAAGTATCAAGAACCAAAATATAATGAAGGTAAGAATATATGTAGATAGCTATAGGTTTACTATACTTAGCATCACATATATGTTCATTGATGATACATATATCTCCAAAATACGTAGATGGAAAGTTAAGAATAGTACATTTATACTTGTCTATATGTACTTACCTTCATGATATTTTGGTTCTCGATATTTAATTCACAATATTTTAGCCCAACAATATTTTCTACTCTGTGTTCCGACATACAACCATATTCATGATCCTGGCAGACCAGTGCTGGTTGGAGGTTGACAGAGATACGTCATTTTAGCAGCTCCCTCCATGGAGAATCTGTTGTTAATAACTAGGAGTGGGCAGAACCTGCAGAATTTGACCCTGCAGAATTCTGGACGCTACACCAGCTGTGATTTAGAGCCAGTAGCGCATTCCGCGCTGAAAAATCAGCGCTCATGGCACCACGTGGTGCGCCAGAGAGTGTAGCTACTCAAGTTGATTTTGCTGCCGCTCGAGTAGATTTTCTACTCTAGGGGCAGACTTCTGACTGCGAACGGTCGATACCGCCCACAACCGCCCATGTTAGAAAAATCTTGCCAGATGTCTTCCTAGCAACTCGGAATCGCGCTAGGGGACGCCAAATCTCTCTTGCGCTCTTACCGTTGTGAGGACGCCGATGAGAAAAAAATCCACCGCGGCAATTGGAGAAATTTGGGCAGAAGTACGTGTTACAAGAGTAATGCGGAGTCGCCACTTCCGAAGGCGGAATAAAATATTCCGCCCACCCCTAATGATAACGTTGATATATTTCATAAATAATTGACACTGGATCATTCTCTTTCTCCTCTAATCCCCCAAACCTTGATGACAACTGAAAAACAGAGGGGGCAGATTGCTTCTATAAGCAATAAATATGGCATCATTGCTGGCGGGGTAGGGAGCTTAAATACGCAGCACCGCCAAGGGCGGCAAATATCCTTGCACTTGGTCAGACCATAACAGATAGGTTCAGGGAAATAAATAGCTGCTTGTCTGATTGGTGTAAAGGAAGGAGTGTCTGATCTCAGAGTTATGCCTAAAGTTGTATCCTATTCATACAATAAATAGAAGACAGGAGTGAGTATTTCACCTGTTAAATGACACACGCCAGTAGTAAACAGTAGCTCTTTCCTAGATTTAATAGTAAGTGTCGCTTGGTTCAAAAGGCATATATTCTCATGGGACATACATTTGCCCTGCCATAAGTGATTTGGCAATAAACCGCACTTTGTAAAAAAATTGAAAGATGATTAACTTTGAATTTTGTAATGATGGGTTCTCAGTCATTTCAGCATGCAAGCACATAAACTGCACATCGAAGATGCTAAACACAGATGCATTATTCAACAGCTCCATGTTTCTTTGCAGATGGGCCCATGGCCCCTGAGAGAAACCCTGAGTGTCCCCACATGTGTTGGAGCAATCACAGTTTACCCTCACCTTCGTGGCATCTACATGGCTCCCCAAATGGTTAGGCAGTGGGAAGATGACCCGGTGAAAATACTGACAGAATGGCACCTCTCACACTGTCATTGTTTGCATAGGGGCACCCCTGACTTTCCTTTGAGAGGGAGGGATGGAGTCTCCTTGAGGGCAATCGAGGGAGAGGCTCTAAATGTGCACAACGTCTTGTGTGGTACACACGTGTGTGCAGGCACATGGGCAAAGGCATTTACATACTTGTAATGGGGTGCACCTACTTACATGTTACGTTATGTTATGTGATAAAGATATACAACATGCATGGCTGCCCTCAGAAGGGCTTCTCAGCCAAGTTTTCAGCTGTTTCCTAAAGCTAACTTGATTGGACACGGTCCCTATATTATCTGGAATTTTTTCCAAAGAGATGGTGCTAATACGCGGAAAGACCTTCCTTCCTAACTCGTCCTCTTGAAACGTGGGATCACCACTATGTTGAGTTCTACGGATTTTAACAACCTGGTCAGGTGATATAATAAAATCAGAGAAAGCAAGCACATATTTGATAAAGAACTAGCATCACAAAGGCAATAAATGTGTGTCCAAACAGTGGATATTTGTAGGAGAGGCTGCACAAACATTTGTGGTATTACAGAAGAGGCTACACAGAAGAGGCTCCACAAACAACTGTAGTATTACAGATGAGACTGCACAGACATCTGTGGTGTTACAGAAGAGACTGCACAGACATTTGTGGTATTACAGACAATGCTTAATTTGAGCCACTGGTTTGAGTGCTCTGCTCTGGCACTTACTTGTCAACACCAGCACTTATGACAGTCTGTCATATGGTGGTGCTGTTTATCTAATTTACAGACGAGCCCATCAACAATTGTTTATTAATTCAATATACATTAAATATGACACATACCTGCCACTAAAGCCATTCTAATAGCTTTGGGGGCCTGGAACAGTCAGAACTGCAAAACTTGTAGGAGTATGATGATTAGTTATGTTGTTACTGCAATTGGCAGTGCTGACAACGGCAATCAGCAGTAAAAGTGGAAGTGGCCTCCTGACGAGGACCCTGTCATTTATGTTTTTTTCAAATTAAGCCCTGATTACAGAAAAGACTGCTCAGACATCTGTGGTATTATGGAAGGGACTGAACAGACATCTGTGGTATTACAATAGAGACTGCACAGGCATCTGTGTTATTACAGAAGAGACGGCACAGACATCTGTGGCCTCTTCTGTAGTGCCAGAAAATCACAAAATACAAATGCCTATTACACTCTTTGTGCACTGCTCATAATATGCCATGAGAGTCTAGGGCAGGCCAGCAGATTACAGAACATTGTACCAGTTGCAGAGGGTATGCTGTACCATGTTCCTTAGTATGATAATTGTGCAAGATACCTTCCCTTGAGCTCAAGAGACAAGTGGAATGAGTTACAATCTAACGCTTATCAGAAATAATTGGAAACATTAAATGCCTTTAATACTGTGAGACCTTTTTATAAATGCTATCCTGTAGACAACAGCTCATTAATGAAGGCCATTTCCGACCGGCAGTAGATATTTCTCAATGGACGTAGCCAGAGAGAGGTCAAGCATTTAGATTCTATGTCAGGACCAGAGGTGAGGCTTAAATTTACTTTTTTAATTCACCAGCAGCTATTCAAATTATGTAACAACAACAACAAACTACATTTCCCATCAGTCAATGGGAATAAAACAAAACAGATCCTCCAATCAAAGCAATGTCAGTCCTTCAACAGTCCTCGTAGATGCTCTATACTCCTCTTTCTATGCTGCTCCAGCAGCCTCAGATATGTGCCTTTATCTTGCTCTGTGTCATACGCTAATTATTCTCTACTTTATAATTGTTTTGCCTCAGCTGCACGTAGACACCTCTCTAAAGGTGTTGCCACCGTATTATTTGTGCCCAGAGTCTATTTGTCCACGTGATCGTGGAAATGATCCTCACTCCTTCGTGGTCGCTTTGAAGTGTGTCAGGCTCTCCGCGTGGCCCGGTCATCCGACAGCTAGGGGGCCCCCGCATAGACTACAAATGTGCTCCTTGCATCTTAACCCTACAGGGGCGACCGCGTCACTTTCACTCGATCTCTGCAGCGTTGAAGCGCGTCTGGCTGCATGTGTGCATACGGGGAAGATTAATCTGCCTGAGTCAAGTCTGGTCTTTTTTATGTGAGAGAGCTGCCGCTTGAAGCATAACACCCACTCGGCGGGTAAGACATATATTGGGCTATTGGAACTCACCCACGCGGTTTTCAGTTCCCTATTAATAGAACAGGGAGTGCTGATCCCAAGGCCCTCTCGGCCATTTGTATTAGAACCTGGGTTTCCACAGACCAATTAACCACTGCAAACATCCCAACCTTCTACCACTGACATAACGGAGGACTATGGGGATTACTTTGAGGAAGAAGATGTCACATATTTCCCGATTGATGATCAATTTTGCCAACTAACGTTTCCATTTTTAAGGCTGTGTCCCAAGTAGTGGCACCCCTGGAGAGAATTCAAGAGCTGCAGGCTCAATGCCCCAGACCCCTCGGACTGAGGAAAGACCTTGCTGGACCTCAGGCCCCCATACCTCCAGGGAAGCCCACGCCTCCAGTCCCAGATAGCAAGCACAAGCACTCAGAGGACATAGGTATCGATATGGACTCCTTTGCATGCCTCAAGTAAGCATTAATTGAATCCCAGCCTTCTACCTCTGGCCTACAACCAGATACTTTGGGGAGACCCTCCCTCTCTGCTCCTACTCCTAAACCAGGGGATAGGGATGACTCGCCCAATACATCAGATGGAGACAGAGACTCCGGCCGGCCTTGGAGACCGTCTGGTAGCCCTTCTCCCGTGGGGGATCACAACTTCGGGATGGACGTCCCTTCTATAAATTCGGATATGCTTGACCCCGATGACCTCCTGCATCCTCGTTCGTCGGAGTGGTCTCTTGCTCCTACAGTGACTTTGTACATTGCGGGCAGTTGCGAAAATCACTGGACAAAGAAGTCTGAAATTGTCTCAATGCTGAATGCCCCAGACCTGCTTTGGAGGGCAAAGTGGCCCTCACACCGGAGATTGACCCCAAGTTGTGACCTTCTTGACAAAGTTTGTAAGGCAACCCAAAAAGAGTATAGACCAGTCTTGGTGATCATGCCAAGACAAACTATTGGATGTTGCCAGACTACTGTCCAAGATTTTGGATATGGCAGGGGATGCAAAGGCATCCGGGGCCCTGATAGCTCCTGAGGCTCTATCCAATTCGGCACAAAGGGTCATAATCCCGTTGGAGGACGCAAATTATGCAATATCCACAGAGCGGCGTAGGGCCCTAATAATCAAGATCGATCCCAAGTTAGGGGAACTCTCGACTTTGGAGGCAGGCCCTATAGCTGAGGGAATCTGTTTGGGGATCCGTTTATTAAAGAATTAGGAAAATGAATGAATACGTTCACGGCCCTGGAAAAAGACCACACTTCTATTCGGCGAATCTTTACGCCATGTGTTTTTGCCAGAGCCGGTCGTGGCAGGGTGTGTTCAACCGGCCTAACTTCTTCCCAACCCTCCTTGAGATTTGGCGACTATCGCAGAGGACAATGGCAGGATCCAGCCAAATTTTGTACCTTCTACTCCACCAGGCATCGGGGTGCAAGAGGAAGGGACAACGGTTCCCACAATGCCCCACAAGGTGAGTGCATAAGACTCCAAGGGCCAGATGTAAGACCCGTTTGCGCGTGCAAAAAACATATTAGGCCATTTACATAGCCATTTACATAGCCTATTTAGCAAGTCGCAATTTTTTTGCGAGTCGCTAAATAGGTTTTGCAACTCGCTATTTGGAAGGGGCATTCCCTTCTAAATAGCGAGTCCCAGGGACCACTGCCTGCCCTTAAAAAATAAAACAAAAACGTTTTTTTTTTTTTTTTTTAAATGCATCCCGTTTTCCTTTAAGGAAAACGGGCTGCATTTAAAATAAAAAAGCTGCTTTATTAAAAAGCAGTCCCAGACATGGTGCACCCAGCAGGCCACCATCCCTGGGAGGGTTGGCATTCACAATGGGCTCGCAAATTGCGAGAGGCTCATTAATATTAATGAGCCTTGCAATTTGCGACCCCATTGGGAATCGCAAAACAGTGTAAACACACTGTTGTACATTTCAAATCGCAATGTGTCGCAAATTGCGAGGCACTAAATTAAAGGGCCGTACATCTGGCCCCAAAGGAATAAGACTGGGTGGCAGGTTGAGGGACTTCCTCCCCAACTGGCAGAACCTCACTTCAGATCCTTGGGTACTACAAACTATCCGGGGGTTTCAGATAGAATTTTCTGGTTCTCCAACCCAGCTAGTTCACCCCGTACCCCTGTTTTTTTCTCCAGACCAGTTGGCACTAGTGGATGCCGAAATGATCCAACTTTTGAAGAAAGGGGCGATTATCCACACCACTCTTCACCCCCATGTATTTCTCAGCACCATCTTTCTGGTAGAGAATAGTGAGGGGGGCTATTGTCCTGTTATCAACCTGAGGGAATTCAACAAGTGGTTGATATACTGCCACTTCAAGATAGAGGGTATCCCTCTCATCAGGGATCTTTTGCAGACTCAGGTTTGGATGGTCCGCTTGGACCTCAAGGATGCTTTTCTTACAATCCTGATTTTTACTCCCTGCAGGCGATTTCTCCAATTCCAATGGAGATCTCAGGTATTCAAGTTCACCTCCCTTCCTTTTGGCCTGTCCTCTGCTCTGTGGTGCTTCACCACGGTTCTGAAATTGGTGATCGAACACCTGAGGGCTCAGGGAGTCAAGTTAATAGTCTACCTTGACAACATTTTAATCATGAACCAGTGTCCCACATGTCTCTCCCATCATCTCCAGATGTCTATCGACCTGTTGGAGTCTCTGGGTTTTGTGATCAACGAGGACAAGTCATACTGGCCAAAACCAATCACGAACTCAGACGAACTCTGTCCAAATATTCGATATCCCTCCACCATTTATCACGCATTGTGGACCTTCTCTCATCGTCAATACAGGCGATATTGCCAGGCCCTTTAAACTACAGAGCATTACAATGCCTACAGATATGTCATCTACGCCAAGGTCTCAATTTTTCCCAATCCATTCTCCTATCGGAGGAGGGAAAGGAGGAATTGTAATGGTGGATCTCCCATATGGCCGCATGGAAGGGTCGGGTCATCTTTGGATCCCAACCCGACCTGGTGATAGAATCAGATGCCAATAGTTCGGGTTAGGGAGCTCGCTGTGGGGAGTTTTCCTCAGGAGGAAAATGGTCATCCGACGAACAAGTCCTCCACATAAAGTGCCTGGAACTAACGGCAGGTGGTGAAGTGTTGGACCAAGGACAGGGCTCACTGTTGTGTCCTCCTAAAGATGGACAATGTGGCAGCAGTTCAATTAGTCAACCACCTCGGGGGGACGAGATCAAGGACTCTGTTGGATCTGGCACGAGCCCTGTGGAATTAGCGTCTGAACAATTACATATCACTCTTGGCAGAACATCTTCCGGGGCAATCCAATCAAGTGGCAGATTGGTACTCCCGCCATTGTCAGGACACCAGCCTTTGGAAACTTCACCCGAAGGTGTTCCAGGCCCTTCAAAAAAGTGGGGTCCCTACACAATCAATCTTTTTGCCTTGCGACTGGATCACCAGCTGGAGAGGTATTGCAGTTCGACACAAGATCCTGATGCAGTATCGACCAATGCTTTTCTCCAAGACTGGAGCACAGAGAAGGGCTACGTCTTTCCTCTGTTTGCAATGATTATGCGAGTGTCCACTCAGGTGCAGCGACAGAATGCGGACTTAGTGCTGGTCACTCCGAAATAGAAATCTGAAGTTTGGTTTCCAGTCTGGTGGAACTTTCTGGGGATTTTCCAAATCCTCTACACCTGTTTCAGGATCTCCTCCAGAATCCCCGAGGGAATCCTCATCATCTGGTGCTCACACATGCTCTCCGTCTTATGGCATGACGGATTACAGGGAATGCTGGAAAGTCCTGGGAATTTCTTCAAAGGCTGCAGCCTTGCTCGTCAGAGCATATGCGGATACCACACATAAGAGATACCGCTCTGCCTGGTCATGATAGCTGCATTGGTGTAATCAACGGCAGCTGGATCCCGTGGGGGCAGATGTTGTCTGTATTTTGAATTTCCTAGCAGATATGGCTTCGGAGGGTTTAGCTTAGTGGTTGATCACACCTTTAGATCGGCTATCTCAGCTGGCCACATTTTTGTGAATGAACATTCAGTGGGGGAACATCCTCTCATCTGTAAACTTCTCAGAGGTATTAGGTTGTCTATTCCTCTGGAACCCAGATATTCTTAATTGTGGGACGCTAATAAAGTCTTCCATTTATTTAAATCCTGGCCATCTAACAAAAACCTTTCAAGGAAACAGATGTTGGCGAAACTGGCTACTCTGTTATGTTTGGTTTTCTGTCGCAGAGTGTCAGAAGTGAGTTTACTGGACTTGACAGGTAGAGTATTCACTCCAGATGGGGTGACTTTTCAAGTTTCTAGACATACGAAATGTAATTCTAGGATTGTGTCCTACCCAGCTTTCCCAGATGTTCCTATGTTATGTGTGGTTAGAGCATTGAAAGCTAACAAATCTATGACAGAAGATATACTCCTTCAGGGTGAGCGTCAACTACTCATTGCTCTTACCAAGTCTCACAAAGCTGTTTTTTCCCCTACTGTTGCCAGATGGGTCAGATGGGCCTTGCATGAAGCGAGGATTGATGTATCTAAGTTTGGAGCTCACTCCATACGGGGGCTATGGCTTCTAAAGCTTTCTCTCTGGGAGCTTGTTTAGAGGACATCCTTAATGCAGCTGATTGGTCCTCGGACTCTACATTTAAAAGATTTTATTTTAAACCGGTTACGCATCTGGCATCTCTGATGGTGGAGAAGCTTTAAACTAGCCTAATCCTTGCCTTCGGTCCTGACATAGAATGAAAAATTTCCTAGCTATCGTAATAGAAAGTTTCAAATCTATTAAGGACTCGGAGGCAAGGATTAGCCCACCCTTACTTGATTGGATTTCAATTTACCCACCCTATTGCCACTGTATTTCTTGTGGTTCTTGGTGCATATCATGGTTACCTTTCACTTTGTATTATGGAAAAGTTTTGACCTTATACTTCGCTAAACATTGGCATAATATGCTATGATGTGGTTTATGCTTTGGATTTTAGTTTGCTCTTTTCATTATCTTACATCAATTATCTGTCTTCTAAGGGACGGATGTGAATAAACGAGTAATTCCAGAGTGAGTCTGCTGTGTTCGCAAAAAGAAGGAGGAGGATAGAGAGTCTACGAGGAATGTTGAAGGACTAACGCTACTCTGATTGGAGGGTATGTTTTGTTTTATTCCCATGGACTGATGGGAAATGTAGTTTGCTGTTGTTACATACTTTGAATGGCTGCTGGTGAATAAAGCAAGGAAAGTTAAGCCTAATCCTCGCCTCTGAGTCCTTAACAGAATTAAAACTTTCCGTTATGCTAGCTAAGCCATTTTTCATTCATCTTGCTGACTGGATATTTTAGGGGAAAATAATGTGGGCGCCTGCCATGGATGACCTTTAATTCTTGTTGAGGTATGTGTTTCACAGGCCTATTCTGAAAGGATGCCACTTTGACATACAAAAAGTCGAGCAGGCAATAAAGGGGTTCATATCTTCAATTTGCTTTAATTGATTTTTTTCCAACTGCATATTTAGACCAAATAGTACTGGGATTGAAGCACTTACTTTATGATTGCAGAGAGCATTTGAGATTTAATATAAATGAAAACTTCGAAATTTGTGTGGCAGACAGAATTTACACAGACAGATGTCAGAATCTGTAAAAACATGTAAATCAAATCAGTTACCTCATTGCAAGGTGCACATTGTTATTAAAAGTATTCAAACACATAAACATACCCATTGCTCACTCCTTGGAGGCCAAATTCAGACAGAATCTCCTTCATGACTGAAAGGATAAAACATAAAAGCAAAAACTTAGACTGAAATTGTTGATCAGATTTTTCACAACAGTGGGAATCATCACAAAAGTGATCCCTTTTTAAAAGTTAGTAAATTATGTGGTACATACTGGAGAGACATTAGGAGCACCATTAGAGAGAATGTCTGGTAGGAATGTCAGCCAGATATCATTCTAATCCTCTGAGTAGCTAGCCGGCATGTTCCCAGGACTGAACAGAGAAAAGATACCAAAGTCATATCTTTTTGTGAAGGCCTGAGACATTGCCCCTTCTCACAGGAAATTTACATTCAGGCTCTGTGTGGGGAACACTTTCCTGCCAGGTGGGAATGCCAAAGAGAAGAGGGATTATGCAGAGTTATCCTTCTCCCCCATTCATGGGAAGAGTGGTGGTGTGGTTCACTTTTCGGTCTAGTAGTACAGTGAGCAAATGGATGTCAATGTTTCTGCAAGGCAGAAGGGGTCTTTGTTACATCGACGAGGGTGGAAGGGGTCTTTCAGGGCCCCAATGCAAACACTACAATCGTTTTCCAAATGTGTGGCAGAACACTTGTAGCACTGCTTTCTTCTCTCTTAAACCTGCCCAACTAATTCCAGCTTCCATTGCCATTTGTGAAACATTTGTAACTGGGTAATCTGGGTAAATGTCAGCTATTTCCAGTATTCCTTCATTTTGAGTTCCCAAGAAAGTGTTCAATTGCCTACTAAAAATCCATTGTGCAGGGAAGTGTTCCATTTGGCTCTTACATTCACCAATATTAAGTTGAATGAATATTCTCAATTATCTCTGAATACATAGTTGGCATTCCTCCCTTGTAGCCTGCCTATTTCGATATTTGCAAAGCGATCAGTCTACATACACATTTCCCCATGATTTTCTAAGTGGCATTCACCTAGCAGTACTTCATCTGTACACATTTTTCAAGCGATACCAGATAAACGTCTGCCCCCAGATAAACCCAAATCTACCCATGATCAGCAGGAACTCTAGGTGGATTGGACAATGTAACTCTGTATAAGTATCTGACCTCCTCCAGCAGTACATTTGTCTGTATGACTGGGTGTTACCTAGCGATCTTAGTCTCCCCATAATCTCAAGTGGTGAGTTTGTTGTGTCGTAAATATTTTCACGAATAATCTTTCTGGATGTTTATATAGTTTCAGGAGGACTACTGCAAACGAGGTTATATTACATGGTGCGAAGAGAACTAAGTTCCAAATTAGTCAGTTTGAGCCCACAAGCTCTTTGTTCCACATACAGTTGTTTCCTGCATCTTTAGACTGGTCTTCAGCCCATGGAGTGGTCTTTCTACCCATTACCAACGTTCTTGGTAATCTGCCATTTCTAGTGAAGGGAGCTTCTAGAACACAGAGATATATTTGGGTTTTCTTATCATCTTTGGATTTTTCCCCACACAAATGTGTCTCATTACTTAGACCGCCATTACTTGTACATGCAATTACTTCTAACGCTTCACAGTAACATACAATTACTTCGATATCACATTCCTAAAATTAAACAGCTCATTTCTTCAATCGCAATTCTGCCATTACTTCATTCCCTATTTCTTAAACCCTCACATTAAAATGCTCTTTATTTTAATGACATCAAATGAACAGAGTCACTAAGCCTAACCATACACATACTGGGAAAACTAACCCTAACAAATGCTAAATATTAAATTATATTCATAGTAATTGCAGTAAATTTAAACAAAATAACAATTCTTAACCCTTAAGGTAAAATGTTTTAATCTGCAAGTACAGCAATATTATAAAATATTGAGATATTTACAATTTTTTTAATTGAAAAATACACTAATCTCAGAGCAATACACTTGCAAAAGGTTTATTGAACTGTTCTTTTTAAAATGCATATTTTGCATAATTTAATTTGATTATTTTAATTTATTTGTCTTTAAAATCAACTCTAAACCACTTCTTTACTTACTTTAAAATTCGAAGTGCGGATGCAATGGGCCAAGTAATGGTATATCTAAGCTCGGCGTGGAAGTATTTTTATGGATCGAAATAATGGGGTTGGAATAAAGGTCAGTAGAAGGGATGGATTCGAAGTAATGTGGTGTACCTTCCCATAGGGGTAATTTTAGCTTGTTAGACCTCTGTATATGATGCATTATTCTATCCAACAAATTCAGCAAAGGATCCTGCACCATATCAACTTGGCGTTTTCTTAATCGATGTGGTATATGTCATATCACCTATCAAAAAGCCTCTGATCGAGCCCTATGACATTCCAATTGAATGCACTGATCCCTCATTGGTGTCTATATAGTCCTTGAAAGCTTGTCCAATTTTTAACTTGTCAGTTGCACTTCACAGTGGACTGCGTTCATCGCCTACCTCATTAAGAAGGGTTTAACAAAAGGCCCCTGCACACAAGACATATGTAAGTATTCCCTGCTTGTAGAAAGAGAATACACCATGTTTCCAAAGGCCACGTGCAACCGTCCCTTGCTTCAGTAAGGAACTAATTATGTCCTCTTTTACCTATCCAACATTGAATCATGAACTTAGTTTTAATCTTCTGCAAATGCTGTCATTGTAACATCCGTACCAGTCAGGCCTCCATTTAAGTAGGATACTACATTTATTGAGGCCTCTAGGGGCATACACAGAGCCCACCTCCAATGCCTCATATGGTTATAGTAACTTGTATGGTCACACTGAAGGCAGTTTATTAATAGGATAGCTAATTAATACGTGTTTATTTTCATTTTCCTGAACAGGTTATTTTTTATATGCTCATTCTACCATTTTTTTTTATTTCATGCTATGGTATTTGTTAATTTTGTAGGCAACTTCACTTTCAGTGGCAATGAGGTAGGATGTTTCCAAAATGGATAATAAGGGCAATGTGAGCAAAGAAGAAACATCATGCACACATTGCAAGATTTTCATTACTATAGAAACTCATTTTGTCCCTAGAAAGCCACTGCACCTGGTCCTATGTTATTTTATATTAACTAAGTTTGAATAGCATGCACAAGAAACTGAATTATAAATACTCTTTGCAGATGGAAATATGAGAAAATCAACAAAGAGAAAAATAATTTCAAACACACAAAATTGAGGATGTATGATGTTACAACACAAACGATTACAATGCATACTTTTACAATGTGGTTTTTACAACGCAACTTCCATTGCAACACGTGCTATTACATCGCAAGCCATTACAAAGCATGCACCATTACAATGTAATTTACTATTCTTACACCGCCAGGTACTTACCTCATGGAAGGTCCTGGTCAGCGTTGTAATGGCATGCGTTGTAATAGAATGTATTGTAATGGAACTTGCGTTGTATTGCCTGCATTGTAAAGGCATTGAGTTGTTCAATTGCTTGACATGATTAAATTGCTATATACCAACACGTGGGTCCAGGTTAAAGTTGGAGACGGTAGATGTACATCTCGCCGATTCGAAACTAAAAGTGGTCTTAAACAGGGTTGCGTTTTGGCATCATGCCTTTTTAATCTTTTTATGGCCGATCTACCATCATATCTCAAAAATGTCAATGCCCACTCCCACCTTCTTAGGACAAGATATCAAATATTTACAATATGCAGATGATACCATACTGTTAAGCCACACTGCTATAGGTCTGAGAGGAGGATTAGTAGATTCATTCAACAATTATATAACTGCTAATGGTTTACAAATGAATACCAAGAAGACAAAAATAATGACGATTGGTGGTACCAAATCAGACAAGAGAGTATGGAAGATTAATGGGTTACATATTGAAACTGTGAAATTCTATAAATATTTGGGTATTACATTTGATGATAAATTGTCTTTTAAACAGCATTTTATTAACCAAAAAGCTAAAGCTACAGCCTTGTCCTTTGCTTTTAGAAAGTTAAGAGATACGTTGGCATGTCCAAACTATGAGCATTTGCTTAAGGTCATGAAATCAAAGCTGATTTCCTCTTTGGCTTATGGTTCAATGATTTTTCGAGGTAAAGACGCAAAAATCCTTGATAACCTACAAATAAAAGTTTTAAATCTGTTTTTAGGGTTCCAAGGTATATTGGGCATGCCAATGTCAGATTGGAATTTGGTCTGAAAAGACAAACTTTGATAAGACAATCTGTCTTTTTAAAATCGTTAAATTCTTTTTTTTATTCAGACCAGGGCACCCTTGCGAACCAATGTTGGCAGGAGATAATGAGGTATGAGCATGCTAAGGGCTGGAGAGCATATTTGATGGAGAGTTTAAATAACTTTAAATCGCCCCCACTCGAAGACGTAGCCAGGAGCAAAGTGGCTTTTCAACAGATAATACATCGATCAGCCAGCTCAGCTCGCCAAAAAGAGTCACTCCTTGTTAGTTATTAATTCATTCACAAAATTAGATCCACAATCGTATCTCACAACCCACCTAAAACAATTTTTAAGGGACAGATTTATGCTGTTACGATTTGGGAGATATCCCACAAAGGATGCAATACCCACATGGGAACAAATTTGGCCCACAATCAGCTGTAGGTTAGGTGGTTTTCATAAAGAATCTTTTATGCATATTGTAACTACTTGCCCTCAACTGTTAGAAGAGAGGAAAGCTCTATTAAAATCCATCTTTAATGAATTAGGGATGAGAACCTGTCGACAAGCTATAATAACTTGTCTTGCTGGGAACACGCCTCGCCTGATCCCACAGTTTGTAAAGTTCGTCCTCACCGCAGAAAAAAAGCTACTTCGTGAGTGTGACCCCTGACATCAATTGCATGCCTAGAATATTAAAGTCTGGTTTTACAGGACAATGTTGCCAATCTAAAAATTTTAAAGAAAAAAATTTGCAATCCGATAAAATTGTTTCTGTAGTTATGTGAATGACCCTCAATCTGAAGTTTTAAAATATTTTAATTGCCCGTTGTAATTGGCCATAATCCCAATTCTAAATCAATTACTCACTTGTGTGGGCCTGTTCTGATTAATTATTGTTTGTTTAGAATGTTGTTAGATGTAGACGCTGCACAATCACACTTTAAACTATTGCTGCTAAATGTATGTCTTGCACAAGTGCTCCTTAACTACTGCTGCTAGTTGTATGATTCCGCACAGGTACACTTTATTTATTGCACCTTAATTTTGGCACCTTTGTGTATGCATTTTAAACTTGGGGGTTGGGTAGTTGTTCCCTTTTAGAACGTTTTTATCATCCATTTGGAGTAATGGCTGTTGTGATTGGTGCGAAATAAGAATTCATTTTAAAGTGTTCTTTGATATTATTTACAAAAAAAATTATTATATGGGGTTTTGTTTTTTAAAGTGGCAATATTAGACCGATCGAATTGGAATAACTAAGTGTTCTTTCATTATCGCTGCTAGATGTAAGACACTGCACAAATGCACTTTACAATGTACCTTGATATTATCCTCAATACAATGTAATATATGTGCTTTGTCGAATAAAGATGTGATTCCAGTTAGATCTAATTGGTATTTTCAAGTTTCTGTCACAACCCAAAGGTTTTTTTAATATAGTTTGTAATGATTTTTATTAATCAACAAATAAAGTATTTCTCTCGCATTGAGTTGTAATGCCTGCATTGTAATAGATGTTTCCCTAAAATTGACAACCCAGAACCTTGCAACTATGCAGGAGTGCTTACTGCTCAGTTCTTAAGATCAAAGCCTGCCAGACACTAAGGGCCTGATTACAACTTTGGCGGTGCGGCGCCAGGTCCGCCCCACCGCTGCACCGCCAAAGCCTTGATAGGGTCGCCTTAAGAGTTTCCTCCTGTCCGGCAGGCTTTTTTTTTAACATTCCCACGGCAGTGCCCTGAAAATAGTCACCGCAATGGGAGCGCCTAAAACAGTTTCAGCATGGCATTGATTGACAAGTCCATGCCGTGCAGGAACTGTGGTGCATGCATACAGGGGGGCACATGTTGTGCCCCCGCATGCATCCCAGGATGCAGAGGCACAAAGGCCCCCTTTGTTTCCTCTCTGCCACGGATTTCATGGAGGAGGAACCGCCATGAAAATCGTGGCGGAGAGGAAATTCGTAATATGCTTGTCAGGACCACAGCAACACCACCAAGGGGACGGCGGTTCTCTGGCTTCTGCGGCGGGGCAATGGCGGTCCAACTTTCCTGATTGTAATAGGGCAGTCGAGAGACTGCCACGCATCCACAAACTCATAATTGGCCCCTAAGAAACATAATTAAAGGTATGCAGTAAAGTACTTCGGTCAAAAATTGATGATGGTGCTACCTGCCAAACTCTCAGTTCCGCTGTGGGCGTGATCTGTTCCCTTCCTCTCCACGAAGGGGAATTAGTCCAACCTATTGCTGGAGTAACTCTACAACCATTTTCAGGGTGAGAAAGGGTTGTGTTGGAGTCTTTGAATGCCTCCTTTGCACCCCTTGTGTGGTATTTACAAAGAAGGGTTTCCCCGAACGTGTGCTGGAAAGATCCACAGTAGTAAATCCATTTACATCTGCCAGAAATCCTTCTGTGAATTCCCAGCAAGGACAAACAAGGGTATTTTTGGCCATATGTTTATGGTTGAAAATGTCTTCGTAAATAGGTCCCAGTATGTTCAACACATTCCTGTTGTACACTGTACTAGATCCACATGCCTCCAGTTATGTTGCATCTACTGGCATTGCAGTGAGGCTTTGTTCGTACTTTGCCTACAACTACACAGACCAAGTCCACACACAGACTACTTGTACTGCTATTGCACCATCTAAAATAAACTTGTTGGATGCTGAGTGGACAATGCGCAAGTGCAGGAGCAAATAGGTGTTCAGCTACTGCACTTCCTCAGTCTGCCTGCAACAGCATTCACCAGCTTTCTGAACACTACTGATCATCTGGCCCCTATTCCTTGTCAAGGATGTAGCCTTCCCTTGCTCTAAACTTCTGTAATGAACACTAGTGCAGAAAAAGAAAAGGGACACCTTTTTTGCATTTTTCCTTAATGTGGCATGTCTTATCACACTTCTGCCATTTTTAAGTACTGCAAAGAATAAATGGTTACTACTTGTAGTTCTGCTTCTGCATCATAGGAAAATTCATTAAAGTCATAAATGTTAGAATAATTTCCATGGAACATTTCATATCAATATATGAATTTCCATATATGAATAGAAAAGGGTGAAGAGTCTAACATGGCCAGATGTTATGGAGCACCCTTTGAAAGCCTATTACAGGCAATATTTTCTGAATTTAGTCCGAATGTTGTTCAAAAACACCATTCCAAGAGTACATTGCAGCATCCATTCACAATTGCTGCCAGCATGTCCAGGTAAATAAGGAAAGGGTTAAAAAAAAGCCTTTGTCGCTTTAAGGCTTTAGGAGCTTCCACTGCCCATGATATCTTCTACTGGCTGTTGCCTCAGGAATGACTTTTATTGTGGACAAACATGAAGTCAAGATAAGGAAGGGATATTTATTACTTCAATGAAGATTCCTATGATGCAGAACCAGGGTACACGTAAGTTAGCATTTTGTCTGTATCACTGGATTTTCATTAATAGAAGATTCCTATGATGCAGAACCAGGACTACAAGTAAGTCAGCATTTCTTCTGTATTACAGGATTTTCATTGATAATAATGAAAGTTAGTATACAGTAGCAAGCTAAAAAACATCACAGTCCTTGTGATCCTTGGGAATAAGGGATATGAACTGTATCTAATATGTGAAACTGAAGGAACTTCACATAAAGGATTAATTAAAGAGGCTCCTTAGAGCAGCCTAGAACATCACTAAAGTCTGTTTTTATTGTAATCAAGACAATAGCATCTTCTGAAAGTGTGTACTGATTTTTAAGTACTGCCCTACATATATCTAAAAGAGGAATGTTTCTCAGTGAGTCCTGTGTGTTGTTTTCCCTCTAGTGAAATGGGTGCTTTGGCAAGGGTTGACCAGCCAATGGGTAACACAGAGTTATGCAGGCTACAACCCATTAAGATATGGACTGTTTTGAAGTGGCCAGACTTTGGCAAATGTGACTGAAGTTAACAAAACGTTATTTGGATTTGCATACGGTCTTAGTTTTATCTATTTAAACATGAAGAACTTTGCAGACATCCAGGGATTATGAGGAATGCTCTCCTGGAGAGGATGGACTGGCAAAGAAGACTGGAAGAGTAATGCTCTGGTAATGTGGAATTCTGAGAATACCTTCAGGAGAAAAGAAGGATGTCTTCCAAACAGCACCCGCTTTGCATGAATCACTGTATAAGGATCAACTGCTGAGAAGGCTTGAACCTCACTAACTCTGAGAGCTAAAGCAATTGCTACTAGATAGGCAGTCATGCAAGAAAGATGCTGCCTTGTGAATAGAGTCAGAGGGAAGGCCTAATAATTTTGATACCACCAAATTGAGCTCACAAGGAGAACAATTTGTCCTTACAGAAGGAAAGCCTTTTTTAGGTCTTCTAAAATGACTTTAATCTGGGCCTTTCCTTTAAGCTGTAATAGAGGGAAAAAATGCAATTTCGATTGAGTCAAATGCAACATGAATGGAAGTATGACTTCTTCCTGGCAGGTGATAGGATTGTGGCTATTATATGGCTCTATAAACAAAACCTCTTCCTTTTAAAGGAAAAGCAAGCCTTAGTCAAAGGAAGTTTTTTTTACAATATGCACACATAATTGTAGGAAATTTAGAAGTCCATATTATCTGAGCGCAGGAGCCACGAACCCTGTTATCTGGTTAACAGGTTTGGTTTGAAATCTTGATTGCAAGATACTTGGGAAAGTGCTAGCCAATCGTCTGCTCCCTGTGATCCACACACTGGTTTATGCAGATCAATCAGAGTTTACCTGGAATGTTCGACGCTTGCTACATCTCATACAGGCTACCCCAACTGGGTCTCATGGGCAGACTGCAGTGTCACTCGACATTCAACACCTTGGGCTGGAATTACTTATGGGTGACTTTGTAGAGAATGGGCTTCGGCCTGGGATACATCGACTGTGTTTGTACCCTGTATAATTTCCCCACAGCGAGAGTCTGGACAGGCCAGTTGATTTCAGACAGTTTTGTGATACAGAGGGGTACCAGGCAGGACTGCCCCTGTCTCAGCTGATATTTGCCATAACTATGGAATCCCTTGCCTGTAAACTATACCTTTACGCGCAGCAATGGGGAATCCAGGCACAGGGTATACATCACATAGTCTTGCTATATGGGGACGATACCCTTGTCTTTTTGAGGGATGCGGCCGGCTCCCTTGCAGGCCTGACGTTACTACTGGAGGACTTTGGGGCTGTGTCAGGCCTCAGGGTGAATTGGGCCAAGTTGTGCTTGTTCCCTTTATCCCCAATCCCGGAACTGGACAGGGGTACCGTACCAAGCTTCCACCTCCAATGGTGCTTTGACATGTTTAAATGCCTAGGGATCCAGGTATAAAATGCGGATAAGGACCTCCAGGAGGGCAATGTTAATAAGGCACTTGGCATGATCCTCAAATCCATCCCCTTCTGGCTGTCCTTGCGCCTATCCCAGTTGGGTTGTGTGGCAATGTCTAAAATGCTTATATTACCCCCACCTCCTATGCTATTTAGGTGCACTTCTGATCTCGCTCCTCAGGTGATTCTTTAGGGAACTCCAAAGCCGCTTGCTGGAGTTGAAATGGGGCATGGGCAGATGCCGAGTGGCGGTATCTGTGCTACAGAGGCCTTTGCTGGAGCGGGGACTCGTTGCTCCCAATTATGAGCTCTACTACGTGGAGGCGCACTTAAAGTGGCCGCTGCACTGGCTGGGCACAGCCCCTTGTCCTGAGAGAGAGCAGACATCCTCACGGTCCTAGAGGGGACCAGCATTTATACATGGCTGTCGGACTACATGTTACATGCAGGGAGTACACTTTATTGGTTGCAATGCGGGTAGAGATTACCTGAGTTCCTTCCACTTTAACTCATTGGCCATCCCACACCGCATTTCACTTGGTGAACACAAAGAATCAAGATAGTCTCTGGTTTCAACTCCAACTTCCCGATCCATGGAAACCAGAGTCTGGAGCTGTTGGTGAGTGTATGTACTAAATCGAGGTGGCCTACAAGGTTGATCACCTCTCTTCATAGAACTTGTTCCTCCAAAAGGGATTGTTTCTCCTCTCATAATAGCTGTAACATGCATTATGGGAGACGCATTAACCATGAGGGATACTGGTTGACTTTCTATCTTTTCAAGACGCACTGCTGTCTCATCAACCAGAGTTGGCCTCTTTGTGGGTCTCCTTGTTTGCACTGAGAGAAAAGAACAGTGTATATACTCCTGCCCCATGTGTTGTGACCTATTTATTGTGACTGTGCCATATGACACTGTAAGATCTGTCTTGCTCTTTTGGCTAAGGTCTGAAATGTGTGCAGCTTTAATTTGTTCAACAAGCCTCTTCCAAGTACATTCTTAGTAAAGATGGAAAAATGAAAGTCAGTAGATGTCAGGAATCTGAGGGGGTTGTTGCACATACACAGTCCAAAGACAGGTCAATCACACACTGACTTACAAGGTATAGCTTTAAATATTCACAAGGCAAAATCAGTATACACATGATTCTGATAGAGCGGAACCCCGGAGCCTGGAGGTTGCAGGTATATGGCAGCTCAGGAGGAGGATGCAGCAATGCAATTGTCTAATTTCAGTGCATTGCCTTCCCCTTCTGAGCCGCAAAAATCAGTAGTGAAACAAGACATGTGGCAGAGGAACTGGCAACTTGGGGGCCCATTACGATGGCGGGCGGAAGCACAACCGCCGTGCTGGCGGATGCAAAAACCACCAGTTACCGCCGGCACGCAGCAGTCCACACGCCCGCCCAATTATGATGCGAAAAGCAGGCCAAACACCGCCGGCAAGCCAGCAACACCGTCCGCCATCAAAGTGCGCCCGCACACGTAGCGGCGCAGCACAACTGACACACACCGTCCGACGAAACACGTCCCGCCCGGCGCATAAATTACGATGCCGCAAACAAACGACTCCCTCGGCAAAGAGACACCGCACGTGAAAGAGAGGCGGAAACACGGACGCAGAGCACGGACAACGAAGAAGCGGCTCCCCCGGGCATGAATCCAGCACTGCAGGCCCTTCCCATGCTTCTGCTGATGCACCACCAAGGACGCAACGTACCGCGGAGACGCAGGTAGGCACACACACAACAAGTGCACGCAAACAGCGCACACAGTGCAAGGGCGGAAAAAGCGGACAACCCCCCACCAGCGCGTGCACACTACACATCCACCATCGCATCCACATATGACACACAGGCCAAATCCTAACATCGCAGAACACATGTGTACACACCACCTGGGACTAGGAACCAACCACCCCGTCACGGCCCCAAAGCGCTGATGATGCCGCCACACATGTGCACAACGCAGAGGCCAACCGCAGCGCCATGCATGCGTCGCACACAGACACAGGGACACAACCAAGCAGCACACACATCAGCCCCACCCGAACGCACATGACACGTGACAGGCCGGCCACAGACATGTCCCCAACGCCCAATTCACGGACAACACCCAACGCCACACAAACGACGCACACATGTCAGTGAAGACACGCAACTGCAGGACACACCCCAGTGTAACAAACATGGCGTAGCACACAGCGGCGGCAACACCAACTAGGAGAAGCAGGGCCCCTTCGGGAAGAGGAACGCCAGTACCACACTGAAAAACCCATACCACCCTGCACATATGAACAAGACACATGAAACGGAACACCAAAGAGCCCGGGGACCGACAACAGGTGGCCCAAGAATTACATCCACACACAAGGCCCAACGCAGAGCGGAAAGGCAGCCTGCCGCCCACACAAGGGAGAGCAGACAGCACTGAATGACCTTCCATTCCAACACCGAAACCACAGCCCTACGACAGAAGCCGGTGAATACAGCCATTGTCCAAGAATAGACCAACACAGGCATGCCGAGGAGACCGACCACAGGGCAGATAGCGCATATCACAGAAGCACACAACGGACGGGGAAGAAAGAAGAAAACACTCCCCATGTCGGCCACATGCAAGTTAATTGGAAGGAGTCACACAGCACCGACCTTGAACTGTCTGAGAAGCATGTGGGAAGAGGGCCCGTGTCCTCCAAACAAGCCAACAGAACACAAGTCCTGTCTCCCCACGACTACACAGAGCTCACAGCAACCCCGGAGCATGCACATTGCAGACTGCACACACAGCCGGAGCACGCCACCTCTACGAACCGCTGCGAAATGGCAACCGCAACACACCTACCCAACTACGCCGAACAGCTCAAGCTGTACCAAACCAACACGATACATACATTGGGATGCGATCTCCTGTCCCTGCTGAACGTAAGTTACCGACTGACTTACCGCATCACATTGTTCAGCTGCGTCATGCCCGTCTTCTACTGTCGGAGGTGTCCCTACCAGCATCCCGTCGAGATATGCCTCTCCAACCCGGCATGTCTGAAGGCGGACCTGCTACCACTACTCCTCCCTCTGGACGCACACGACAGGGCCTGCTCTGCCTATGGGGGCATGGCGTATGTGGCCAACATCGCACGCGCACTGAAATGGAACCACTGTGCCTCCACACGACGGATCATCGAGAACAGCTACATCGAATGTCACCCAGCATGCCCCATCATGGTCCTCCAAGGGACAACCTACGAACAACACCTTGACAGCCACCATCCGCTTCATTGGCTGGCAAACATGTACACCACCAATGACATGGAAGCCCTGCTGGACGGCATCGCATACCTGACAACCTGTAAATACGTCGGACCACAACGCAGGTTCCCCGAGTGACCTATGAAGTCCAACCCCGCACCCATGCTCAGCTTCCGCACGGACTGGCCAGTCACCACCACAACAGCCATACCAAGCGACCGGCAACTGTAACCACACCATCAACGACATCGCCATGACATCGGATATGACCGGGACATGCACACTGTTCCCCATCACATCCAGGAACACCGCATGCATCGTGGGAGGCAGTGGCATGGGCTCTGTGCATCGCACCCACATGGACGGAACTGCACGAACAACCAGGACACGACATGGATCCAGCGCACATGGACACACACACCGCTCAGTGGACATGAATAGGTTGCCTGGAGTCTGTGGGTGCTGCACCCCTCCCACCCCCGCCCCGGGAATCCCATACCAGGACCTTTGCATGGACGACAAGTGCATACAACAACAACACGACCCCAGTGACTGTGACATGTCCAGTAACCACCACAGTGCAACAACAAGTGGCACGCCGCTGCATGCACGCAAGCACATGCCCTGATGTCATCTCACATGCACGCGTGCATGAGGAACAACCGCAGCAAACCTGTCACATGGAACTGAGATGGACTGTGCCCATGATGCCGAGCGGTCTGGTAGGCTACATGTATACCGTCTGTGTCAAAGTCCGCAGCTCCGCAGCTATACGTAAATGTACATTAGCACAGCCTTGGCCAAGCAGATGTAACCCCACACCCTATCCCATTTGTTATCATGCTCAGTATATCCTCAACATGTATTCCGCTGCCAGTAGTGTCCACTATACTGCATCACAGAGGACAGAAGACTCAATATAATGTTTGAAACCAGAACTGTCTCCGCTGACTCATTTCACAAGTACGAATGAGAGAGGATGAGAGTATGTGAAGTACACGGCAGTCGTGACATGACCATGTAGTCCACTGGTATTGGATGTCAACGCAAATGAGTAGCACTACTGTGGAAGACACACATGTGTCGTGTGAAGTCGTATGGACGCAGTGCTCAGGTGGGTGGGTGCGACGGGTAGATGCGCACATGCCAAGTTGGAGCACGCCGTGTTGGGAGGGGTCATGAACAGTACACCACCGCTTCCCTGGGCATTGTGAGAGGACACCTGTCGGGGGAGTGAACACGTGTGTGCACAGCAGCCGGGCACACGTACAAAGCGGTACCAGGCGCACCTCAGCCCACCCTCTGTGGACAAGCTGGATCCTGTTGTGCGCCCGCCATGCCCCTTGACAAGGCACACACAGCCCCAGTCGACCAGGTGTAACCCCAACATAGTCAATCCGCACAGGCGATACAGGGCACGGGATGGCAGTGGAGCATGGTGTGTGAGAGGTCTCCTCGCGCTCCTCCTGGTCATATCACGCAGGCAATAGTACCTCAACGTCTAGCATGGCACAAGTCACATGGAAGTGTAGGGGACGCACCACAGCACGAGCAGCACTGACGTCACGGGAGGTGGCTCGCACCATCCCATCCATTGCCCATCATACCAACCACGACACATGCCATTGCGACTAAGTGCAAGCGCGTGCGCCACCACCCCCGAGCCCTCCCCAGAGAGGCCAAAGAGTGAATGTGTGGGCCAACAGCCACAGACGGACGCGGCCTGGCCGCAAGGGCAGCCACAGCCACTGGGTGTCGCAGGTGGCGGATCCGGAAGGCGAAGACTGTGATGCATAGTCCATGCAGGCCGGGTCTCCATTTGGGGCACCACGCAGGTGGACGGCGTCCCGCCACACATCATACCCTGAGACAGCCCACTCGTGCAACTGGACCCACACATACACTCCTTGCCCTCTCTGGTGCGAGCTTGGGGCTGCCTGTGCAAGCGCTAGCCTCGCAGGTGAGCATGCATATTGGGGGGGCGAGGGAGGACATGAGGGCTGGGGCGAAGATGACTGTATCACTGTCAGTTAGTACAAGGGATGACCCAGATGTGGAAAGGAAGAGACGTGTCCCGTGTGTACTGCAACTAGTCGCCAATCCAACTACCCCCATGTCCGGAATGTAAGCCCGCACCTAGGCCCGCCCATCCGCCACATCGAACATACCACCAGCACGACAACCTTCCCATTCGAAACACTGACTGGGGGTGGCGACCAGTGAACAATCATGTGTAGCCTACCCACGCGTACATGTGGGCCCTCCATGATCCATGTCACCTGCGGCAAAGACATGACATGCGCAATGAGGGAAGTGAGGAGAGCTGTCCGCCCCACGCGCAGAAGGTGCATCAGCTCCACAGACCCAGCAGCGAGTCCAGCAGGGGTCACATGTGCAGGGGCAGCTGTGCCTGGTGTGAAGGCACATGCATATAGACAGCACATCGACCAATGTGTAGTCTGCCCACATCCACAGTCCATCATCATGCGGACATAGGAATTGAACACAGGGCAACACATCTTAGTTGGTGCACCCACCGTGACCAACAATGCGCAATCATCGACGTACCCGCCCTGTGCATGGCCCCCACCCAACGGAGGCACATCCAGTGCCACCATCCCACACACACAAGCCTTCCACGGAACATGCTGTGTCCAATGGTCAGTACAGAGTCAGCGCCCATCTGGTGGATCCTGAACAGGAGACACATGCACACACATGCCAGCTCCCACTATGTACGTCTGCCACCTGGCACGTGCAATGTAACCTCTCACCTGTGACGTGTGACTGCAAGCACACAGCCGTCTTGGCATGGGGCTGTCAATGTGGACACCAGTCAATGTTTCGGGAGCTGTGATCCCTACAGTGCTGTACATAGGGTGCAGTGCTGACACCTACTACTGTCTCATATCCCCTCGTGCCACAGGTCCCACTTGTATTGGCCGCTCAGCCCGTGCCCACATCGTCGTCGTCGTGTGCCATACTCATCCAGCCTCGGAAGCAGTTCCATGCTCAGCAGACACTCATGTTGCCGTGGCGTTGCCGCTTGACGAATATGCAGTCAGTCCCCATCAGCACGCCCCGAAAGTCATTGGGGCCTAGATCCCCATGTGCATGCACATGGCAGTGGTATGTCTCACTTGCCATTGCCATTGTTGGGAGACCTGTGTAAGTGTATTGTGGCCGTGCCGTCCCAGCTTGACAGCTGGGCTGTGGCTCATGTGCTTGCTCAGTCATGTCAGTGATGTGTATGCGAAATTGCTATGTGCCGTGTTGCTTTGACATGTGTCCTCTGCCATTTAACCCAGGCGGAGACCGAACATTGACCGCCCATACCAATTGCTGGCGGACATGGACGATACAAAGGTAATCAGGAAGTTTCGGCTGGACAGGCCAACTCTGCATCGACTGTGTGCCATGTTAGAGCCCCATCTCCGTCCCCGCAGGGTGTATCCGACTGCTGTCACCCCCACGGCTAAGGTGATGGCCGCCATGCATTTCTTCGCCACTGGGTCATTCCAGCACACAGTGGGCAGTGGAGGAGGGATGTCCCAGCCCATGTTCAGCAAGGTGCTGAGGGATGTACTGGCAGCCATGATGCTGTACCGGAACAGGTACATCAGATTCCCCAGGGCTCGTGAATTGGCGGCAGTGAAGGGTGCATTCTATGCCCTTGGCAGAATCCCACACGTCGTGGGAGCCATTGACTGCACTCATGTTGGCCTTGTTCCACCACAGGCCACTGAGCACCTGTACCGCAACAGGAAGCACACGCACTCCCTGAATGTGCAAGTGGTGTGCCTTGCGGACATGGTGATCACCCACGTGTGTGCAAAGTTTCCAGGCTCGGCCCATGACGCACACATAATGCGCAACAGCATCTTGCCACGACTGATGGCCAATCTGCAACAGGATCGTGCCTGTGTTGTCGGTGAGTATGTGGAGTGGTGTAGCGTGCTGGTTGTGCGATGCTGTCCCCTGTCCAGTTGGAATAGCTACGGTTCTCTGTGTCCCTCACACCCAGGTGACTCTGCGTATCCGAATGGGGCATGGCTGCTCAGTCCATTGAGGAATCCTCGCACCCCAGCAGACGATCGATACAATGAGGCACATGGGAGGACCAGACGTGTGGTCGAGCGTACCTTTGGCCTCCTCAAGTCCAGGTTCAGGTGCCTGGACCGCACCGGGGTGCACTGGCGTACTCCCCACAGAAGGTGTGCCAGATAGTGGTGGCGTGCTGCATGCTGCACAATCTGGCCATTCGGAAGCAGATCCCCCTCATTGTGGATGACGGAGATCAACCAGGGCCCCAGCCCGCAGACCAGGACAGCTCGAGTGAGGTGGACAGCGGAGAGGAGGAAGCTGGGAATGTGCGCCAGCAGCTCATCGCCCGCTACTTCACTTGACGGTGAGTGTCCATGTACGACGGATGATGTGTCTGTATCTGTGCAGGTGTGTGTGTGCTGTGTCAGGGTGGCCGTATGTTCACTGCGTGCAGTGTGTCAACGCTCCATGGCCAGGGTAGTATGCCACTGTTGGTGACTGTGGCATTGTGCCCTATTGCTCCGTGCGATGTGTGTACATTGCTTGTAGTTGATGACATGTACTGTGTGATGGGTGTGTGACACACTCATTGAATGTGCTCCTGTTCTGTCTCCCACCCCTCGGTCCCTACAGGCCCTCCGGATTCCATTGCCATGCCACGCATCAGGTGCCCTTCCGCCCAAGGTGGCCGTTGTATTCCGTACAAATAAAACACAGGGCACAAACAGCAGTTAGTGAAAAAGGTGCATTTATTCCAAACTGTGACATGTGATTGTGTGTAAGGTGATGACAAAAGTGGTGCGTGCAGTGACAATGAGCTGTCGGTCATGGCTGCGTGATGATCAGGGTGTACCCACTGGTTCTATGTCCATAGTCCAACACACACATGCCATCCAGCTGGCTGTGTGGAGTGGGATCGTAGAGCAAGTCAATGCAGTGGCTGGTCAAGGAAGGCTGGCGGAAGGCTGGCTGGCTGCCTCACTTGCGACTGGAGCGTGCGAAGTCCTCCCGGGAGATCTGTTTCCTCTTCGGACGGCCCCTTCCACGTTTGGGAGGGGGGTGTGGTGGCGACCTGCTGGTGGTGGGTGAGGTGTGCTCACTGGCTGTGGACGCAGGGGAAGTGGACACTGCTGGCCGACCCTGCGCCCTAGCAGGTGGTGGCGGAGGTGGTGTTGCTGGCCTTGCCTGTGACCCCACCGCCACCACCAGCTGGCCCATGAGGTCCACGAGTTGGTCCATACGGGACACGAATTGGCCCATATGGGCGTCCATGGACCTCAGCACCCCCAGCACCTCCCGCGTGTCAGTAGCAGACCTGGCCCATTGTCCTTGGGCCTCTTCATAGGCCCCAAGGACTCTGGCCATTTGAGGCAGGGCATGGCTCCCAGGGGAGGCTGGCGTTTCCCTGACCCTGCTCCTCCTACCAGTCCTGCTGCCACCGGCCTGCCCACTAGCCACATTGCACACCACGGTCCTCGCTGTGGCTCCCAGGGTGGATCCAGTCGGCCGGGCCACCACCTGCGCTGGGGCTGGTGCCAGCGAAGACGTGGTGGTGGTGGAGGCGGTGGTGGTCGGTGCGGCGATGGTGGCGGTTGCGGCAGTGGTAGTGGCCGCAATGACCGTGGGTGTGGCCGCAACGACAGTGGCAGCAGGGGACTGGGACTGTTCAGCATCCCTGGATGATGGGTTGGTGGGTAGGAGGGGTCCTGGGGAGCGGCTGGGCCCTGCCACGCCAGATGGGCCAGCTTGGTGGTCCGTGTCCGAAGAGGTGGACAGATCCTCCAGATCCGTGTGTCCTCGTTGGGGGCTTGTAGGCTGGCTGTGCTGGCTGCTGTCTCCATCCCCAGCGTCTAGCAGTTCGTCACCTGTGGAGAAAATGAGATTTGTTATTGTGTTGCACCTGGCGAAGTATGTATTAGTCGTCTGACATTGGCAGTTCGTGCAATCTCGTACATGGGTTTCCCGGAGGCGAGTGTGTGGCTGTGGCATCTGTAGTTGTGTGTGCTAGGCAATGGGACTGTGTGCTGTGCACATGTGGCATGGGACGGATTGGCCATGCCGATGGGTGTGTTGCTTTGCCCCTACTCATTGTGACTCTGGTGTATGCGGGCTCCTGGCCCATCCTGGGTCTGGTTTGTACTTTGCTTTTGGAGTTCATATGGAACGCTTAGGAACGCATATGGCAACATGGGGGCCATGCCCCAGATTCGCATTTGGGAGGGGATATGCTTTTGGGGTACATGCTGTGAGCCATGGGTGCCGAACGTGACATGTGTTGTGGCAGCATGACAGTGCATGGTCTGAGGTGTGTGCATGCCTGACATGCCCTGCATATTTGCTGTCTGTTGTGGTTACTGGACATGGCATTGGACGCATCGTTATGAGTGAGTGATAGTTGTGTGCCAGCCAACGTATTGCAGTTGTCCCATCTCCTTGGTGTGCGTGCTGCCCTGTGCCATGTGCATCACTGCAGTGCTCGGGGGTGTGGCCCATGTTGTGTGTTGTTGCTCACAGTGTGTCGTGCGCTTAATTGACTTCTGGCACATGGTTGGTCATGGGCATGTGTCTTAGCGTGACTGCTGTATGTGTGGCAGCTGTGCGGATGACATGCCTTTCATGTGACTGGGGCTGACGGATGGGATGGATGGTATGTTGTATGTGCATGGTGTGTCTGTGAGTTTGATGGGTTCAGTGGTGTTCGTGTGCATTTCTGTTGTTCCGCTCTGTTGCGTCTAGTGTTGTTTGTCTTACATAGGCGTAGTTGTGGGGTGTGTGGTGACAGGCAGTAGGGGCTACATGGACAGGACTTCAATGGTGTTTCGGTTGTGTGTGATGAGTTGCACAGTGGCTGCCGTGTGGGACTATATTCAGTGTGGCTTGTGCATGCAGACGTGGCTCCTTGGGTGTTGCTATGTCTGTGATGGGTCATGTGGGGTGTGAGTCTGTTGTTCATGTCCGTGTGCACATTGTTCACTTGTTCGTGACGGTGGGCGGTGCTGCGTGTTCGTCTGCTACGTGACATGTCCCATGTGTTGGTCGTGTCATGGTCCTCATGCCTCCAGTAATCCAGCCCTGTCCAGTTTCCCACCTGCAAGTTGTTCGTGCGTGCACTGTACTGGATGCCACATGGCTCTAAGCGGGGGTGCTCCATGTTGCAGGTCTGTGGGGGTGGGGGGGTGTTGTGGGTCGTGGGGGTGGCTGGACACCCACTGACACCGATTGCTGTGGACCGTGATGTCTGCCTTTCGGCTGTCGTTGTGCACTGCGGTGGCTGACACGTGGCTGTGGGGTGTGGGGGATGCTCCTCCTTGCTGTGCTGTGGGACTGGGGCCTGGTGTGTGTTGTACTTGGGCTGTCCACCGTCCCACCCACTGCACTTTGTGTTCCTGCCACTTACCTGTTACTTGTCGGTTAGTGCAGCTGTGGCGGACACATGGGTGTGGTGGGTGCTCGTTGTGGCGCTTCTGGCATATTTGGGGACCTGTTGGTGGTTACGTGGCTGGCTTAGTGTACACATGTCCCCACGCATCTTACAGTTGTTCGGTTTGGGCTGTGTGTGGTAGTGTCTGTTGCATGTGCGTGTGATGTGTTGTGTATTGTGTGCTGGACATGGGGGTGTTTGTCCCTGGGAGCTGTGGCATGGTGGTTGCGCATGTGAGTACATAGCGGTGTGCTAGTATACATTGGTTTGTACTTACCAGCCTCCACTCCCCTGCTAATCCGGCGAGGATCTCCGGATGTATTACGACTCGCACCTTCTCCTCCCACGCTTTAAAGGTCTTAAAGAGCGCGGGATTCCCTCCGCCAGTGACGGCAGCCAGCTCTCTGTTTTTGCCCTCCTTCTTCTTGACCAGGCTCTTTACGTCATTCCAACGTTTGTTTATCTCGACTCTGTTCCTGGGCAGGGTCCCGACTGCATTGACCTGGTCTACGATCCGGTTCCACATTCTGTTTCTGGTGGCTAGTGGTGTGTGCTGGACCATGTTCCCATAGATTTGTGGGTACACCTTGATGATCTCGTCGACCATGACCGTCAGCTCCATGGGCGTGAACTTGGGCATTCTTTGTGGTGCCATGGTGTTTGTGGTGCTGGTGCGGTGTGTGTTGTGTAATGTGCAGGGGGTTTGTGGTGCAGGTGTTTGGTGGTGGTGGTGGTGGTGGTTGTGATGTGTGCGTTTCTGTGGTGTGCTGCTGTCCTTGCTGTGTCACTGTGTCCTCTCCTCTCCTCTCTGGTTTGCAATGTAGCAAGGGGTTGTGGTCTGTGGGAGTGCTGCTTTTGTACTCACCTATGTGGGTGTGTCCTCATGGTCTGTTGTTTTCAGGTGTGTTGTGTCTGGGGTTCTGGCCTTTGTATTTTTTGTTTGTCCGGGGGGTGTTTTCGGGATGTGTACTGTGCTTGTGTATTTGTGTGTGCCTTGCTGTGTGGACTTGTTGGCCATGTTGTGTGCTATTGGTTTTGTGTGCGGATGGTTTCTGTGCAGGTACGTGGGCGCCATGGCTTCTGCCGTGTCGATTCTCATCGGCGTTGTTTGCGCTGGCGGGAGGTATATTTGTTGTTTTTCCGCGCTCATGGCGGTGCGATCGTAATTTCACGTGCGGTGTGTCGGCCGTGTGGGCGGGCGGTTTTGTGTTGTCGTGCGTGTTTCCGTCCGTGGCGGGCGGTTTGACTCCGACTCGGACGATGGCGGGCGGTATTTTGTGTGATTTTTCCGCCGATGGCGGTTTTCGGTTTGTGTACTCATAATGGCGTGGTCGGTGTTCAGGCGGTGTGTGCGGGCGGATTTTTGCCGCTTCCATGCCTGGCGGATTTTTTTACGCCGGGTATCGTAATGGGCCCCTTGGTGTTTTGCTAAGGCTTTTCCTTGTCACCTTATAGTTTGAATGGCACTTGATTACTCACTTTTGTTGTTTTTCCCTTTGGAACCCCACAGACTTAGAAAGTCTTAACTGCCTCATTCATCTCCCTCCAGCTTATTAGTATCCCCAGCACCTAGAGTTCCAGCAGTTGGCTTCCTCCTGATTGTAATAAAATGAGCCTGTGCATGCAATGTTTGTTTGCTACCGAACCAGTGTTTCTTTTCCCTTTTTCGTTGCCCTTTTACACTGTCTCTCTTGTTCATATTGGGAGAAGGACTGGAGTTTCCTAGAATGTGGGAGGATTGCTTAGAGTATGCCTGTCTGGCTCCTGACATTTTCTAGCCCCTCAATGGACACTGAAACCAATCTTCTCCAGTCATTGGTGCAAGGCATTACAGAGATGCAGGAAGATCTTAAAATGGCTCGAAATCAAAGTGAGAATTTATTAGATTGTTAGAAACTGTTTCTCAAAAGGTCCCCTCTTTTGCATTTAGGACTGTCCTGGACAGCATTAGTGGAGGCCAATATAAGAAGTGCCTTAATCACTCAGGGGACCCATTATGGAGCATGGTCCTCTAGTCCTATACTGCTGACCCTGCCTGAACATTTTACAGGAGACCTCAATACCTTTCAAGCACTCCTATCCCAACATACGCTTCAATTCATGGCACAGCACTCTCAATTTGCCTTGGATAGTGGAAAAGCATCATTTATTTTGTCATATCCAGTCCATCCAAGGATGCTTTAATGTAGGCAGCACTGCCTATTTTTCATAACAGCGCTTGGTAACATCACCTTCCTTGGCACAATTTTAAAGTCTGGAAAATGGCAGGTGATCCAAGCTGCACATACAGGGTTCAGCAGGGCTTCGCAAGATGTGGTACCTATGGTAGTCATTTTTATAACTTAAACTCTGAAGCAGCCTGTATGGATGAAGCTGCATCTGTAGTATTCCACCATGGATTCCATAAGAAGCTGAAGGATACCCTTGCCCAAGTGGTTAACAGACCAATTACAACCACTGCATTGATTGATTTAGCTCTACCAGTAGTTAGAAAACAACAATCTTGCAAAGCAGAGAAATGTTTTCTTTGAGATGCTGTAGAGCTCATTTACATTGAGGCAAAAGGAAAAGAATTAATCCGCCCAGAAAGAGACAGTTGTAGGACATCAGTCCTTTGTATGTACAGTGGCCGCAAAAGACATTTTGTTCATATCTGCCTGGTGTTGGAGGGAAACAGAGCAGCTCGCCCTTGAATGGAAGATCCCGGGTTAGTGAGGTGATGATTTTTTAATCCGCCATAACAATAGCTCACTACCTATAACAAATCAGAATGAATGTTACTAAAGAACCTCTGGTGATTTATGCTCTTACAGATTCAGGGGTCTCTGGCTGCTTCATAGACCAAAGTTCTCTACTGGAATCAATTGCTGGCACTTCTTCAACATTTGGAGATATAACCCTGGATACTTAGGGGGTCTATTCACAAAGGTAAATTTACATGTGTGTATAACTAAATGTGAAATATACTCTTGTACATTGTTGTAAATTTGCTACATTTGGCTATTCACCGTTTCCCAGTGTAAATTTACTATAAAGTGTAGACTTACATGTGTCCAACCCTGAGACAGAGGATGGAGCCAAATTTATGAGTGCAAAGTTAATTCAGAGAAAAAAGGCACAAAACAGTAGTAAATGTACTTCAGCTCAGGCCTGGTGTATGTCCAGTACCTCACATGGCCAACAACTGGTACTGCAACAGCTTTTAATAGAAAATAATGGAGGCAGGGACTTAAAATAGAACCCCATAGCAAACGAAATTTGTTTATTTCAACCTTTAAAAATATATATAAATTGAATTTAAAGTTTAAAGATTATACACACAAATATTATCATTATTCAAAAATGAATTGAATTTTGTTTAATTTCAAAAATACTTAAATTGATTTAAATTAATTCCACACATAACTTTTAAAAATTCTAATACATAATAAGTAAATGCAAACACTTTCATTTTCCCTGTCAATGCCTAGGCCAACTGTTCACCTTGCTGGATGTTCATTTATGGAAAATGCCTACATAGATTTGCCATTAATGGTGATGCTACCCCTTTAAGGCATAACATAAAGATCAATAAACATTTCTGTTAACAGCATGAAGAAGCCTTATTACAACATTTCTTTTTCCAAACGTCTCCAAAACAGCAGCCAATATTACATTGAGAGAGAAGTTAGGAATCTTGCTTCTTTACTGAAGCTATCATTTCAATAACTTTTTTACTGTAATGGCAAAATCAAAATATGACTTCTTGAGAAGTACAAAGATAAAAGTTATATGTTCTTGCTCAGGTCATTTTCATAAGATACATGAACATTTTTCACTTACTTGGCTGTCTGTCAGAAGGATTGATTAGCTTCATTGCCATGATGTCGTTAAACTCACACTCCTCATTAGCTCCACCAAAGATAAAAAGCTATTGGTAAGTAACATAGAAAACAGAAATGAAAAGCTGAACACAACAGAAATGTCTAATAGTCAACTGATAACCACGTTAGCTGTCCTTAGAAACGTCAGGGTGGCTGTGAATTTCTTACAGTTCCTACAGGTTTCTTTCCTTTGCATCCAGATCAACCTATTAGTTTTATTAAAGACTCTGGGACATATTTACAAGGGCATTGTGTCATTTTTAACGACATTCCTGTGGCGCAATGCCCTGCTCCATATTTGCGAAGTGGCGTTAAGCCTCTTTTTGTAGTGTAACGCTGCTTTGTAAATATGGTACCCTTTCATTCAGGTATCTGCGTGAAAGGGGCGTGCAATGGGTGTTGCTGTGGGCTTTCCACAGTAACACCCAATGCTTTTTGACGCTGCCCCAGATTTACAAGGATCTGTAAATCTGAGGCAGCTCCAAAAACTAACGCAAGGCAAGAGCAGGCATTAGAATGGCGAAACAAGGAGAAATACTTTTATTACTCCCCGTTTTTGCTTTTTCTTTGTGTGCTGCATTCTGCAGAACACATAGAAAGAGCAAAACTCCATGAATGATGATTGATGTGCAGGAAGGTGTTCCTTCCTGCTCATAAACAATCATTAAATAATGATGATTTGCTACTTCTATGCGTGCTGCACCCATAGAAGTAACAAATTACCATTATTGATTGTTTATGTGCAGGACAAGTCACCTTCCTGCACATACAAAATCATTCCCTGCAACGCAGGCACCCTTGCACTATGGTGCAAGGGTACCTGCGTTGGCTCTAGGCAGCTAATTTTAGCCCCAGCGCTAGGGAAAACACAGGGGTGCGCTGTATTGTTGTAAATACCGCGCATCCCAGCATTTTGGAAATGTCAGCGTGCGGTACTGCCAAATTTGGCACAGCTCCGCGCCCCGGCATTTCCTTGAATACATTCCCCTATAGGCTCATAAAAGGAAAGAAGAATTAAAAAAGGAGGGGGTTTCCTGCAACAAGATAGCTTGCCCAAGGCAGGGATAATACAAATGAATTTCAAAAAGCAATTCCAGGCAAGTAATTATAAAATAGGGTAAAGGGCACAATCAAGGACACACGACAACACAATCATGATAGAATTAAAATCGAAAAATCATTTTGATTTTATAAATAACAATGTCACTGTATCAATGAGAATAATTATGACTGGTGAAAATATATACATTATGTAAATAGTATGTGTAACCAACAACAGACATACTGATGTTCATTCATACCCATACATTCATCCACTTCTCATCTAGTATATTATTGATATATATCAGAAAATCAATAAATCTGTGCACTCATTGTGTTCACAAATCATAGTAAGGCAAGATGTTGGGATTGTTGATGCAACAGAGGTAATAGTTTCTGACCCAAGGACTGAATTCTATATATGATTTTCAAAATACTCCTATATAGAAATATGTCGTTTGGCCGGTCATAATTAGTCTCATTGATACAGTGACACTGTTATTTATATAATTAAAATGATTTTTCTATTTTTGTACTATCATGATTGTGTTATTGTGTGTCCTTTATTGTGTCCTTTACCCTATTTTATAAGTACTTGCCTGAGATTGCTTTTTGAAATTCATGAAAGGAAAGAATACACTTGTTCATGTACCGAGTTGCAGTTACCCCGAGATAAACATGGTTCTCTAGATCTGTGTTCTTTTCTTAACACTTTAGTAACACCAATGACATAAAAGCTCATTTCAGTCATAGGAGTTGGTAAAATGAGTGCACAGTGGGATGTTTTCCTTTTCCCCCTCTCATTAACTCTTCCCAATGAACTGGGTGGGTGATTAAATGTGCTTTACTTGAAAGCGGTGCGTGAATGGTGAATTTTACAAATGTAACACATCATATCCTCTGTACTTGCGAAATGAACCTATGTTCTCTTTCTTCCCCTCATATCCCCCTCACTCTCTGTCTTTCTCACTCTCTAGATCTTTATCTCTAGCTCTGTAAATCTTTTTCTGAAAGTTTACACAGCCAGAGGGAGCGACTATGTAATTCGGGATGAGTTGCATTTTAAATCTCAAAGAGATTGTATTGCTAGTCTGTTTGCCTTATTAGTCATATCTGCATAACACTCCCTCTCCACAAAACAGAGTACATGCATGCGCAGTACATCGTAAAAGCCGTCTAGATTAGTCAAAGGGTGAAAGCTTTGAGTTACATTCCTCAAAAACGCTGGATAGATTTATATTAAACCTCTTTCCCTTCAACAAATTTTAGACAAATAAAAAAGTTAATGTGTTGATGTGAGAAAGTGATTTATTAGTAGGGGTGTATTGGTGTCCATTATAAGTAATAAAGTCACTATCTTGTTGGGTCTATTCAAAAGTTTCAGTTTTTTAAACTTGAGCTCAACCCCTTGTAGCTATACAACAGGGCAGGCTGGCTTAACTTAAAGAAAATGTGTAAAGCATTTAGAAGTATGAATACACTTAGAAACTTGAAAACACAACACAATAAAAATTCCACTAGAATTGATAAAAATAGAGAACAATGTAACATGCAGAAGAAGCAAAATGGCAAAAATCAGATTAGGGAAACCTGAGATATGAATTTGTAAAGGTGTTAGCAGAAATAGTGCCAAGAAAAAGTAAAGGTCCAATGATAGATAAGGGCTGCAGTAGACTGGAAATAAGGTGCAAATTCAGGCAGACCGCAATGTGGCACTGGTTGGATACACCAAGTGGTTTGGTCCTGATCAAAGTCTGAAAGTCAAAAGTTTGAAAAGGTTTCTATGTCCACTGGTCAAAAAGGTTTGAAAAAGTTTCCCAGCCCCCTGGTCAGGAGGAAAAGATTTAAAATGTTTCCAAACTTTCTTCTAGCGCCCAAACATCCACAGGAGAAAACCACCCAGGACCTCCAGGGAGGGAACATAGAGACACTCAGATTATCAGGAAGAGGCCAACAGCAAAGTACAGTCCAAGCCCAGTTGCTGCTGGTCAGGTGTGCACTTTAGGAAAAGCCCTCTTGAAGCTTGTTGTGTCTCTGGAGCCACAAAGGAGGTCAGCCAATTGATCCTTGGTATCCAATTCTTTGTCCTAGGTACAAGAGGGAGTAGGTCCACTCCTTCAGGGCTCTTCTCAGGTCACAAGCAGTAGGTCCAGTCCACCTCTGTTTTTCCACAGGCCCAAAAAGTGCTCTTATGGAGTTACTTGGGGTGCCACATTTATAACAGGCATGAGCTAGTGGGTTAGGACGACTCCTGGACACTCCCTAACCAATGGGGTGGATGTTTACGGGGGCAGCCCTACCCACTTATTCAGTACTTCTGTTTGCCTTACAGCAAACAGGCCCACAATGCCACATGTCAGAGCATTTTCAAGATGGCAAAGGTCTATGGCCACACAAACTTGGGCCATGAGGGTTGTGGTTGTGTAGGGGAGTGCACTATGGTAATCACTAGCGTCCTCTCACATCTAACACTAACATCCAGTTAGAAGCATACTCTGTACCCACAAGACACTAGAAGGCAGAGGTCGTATAGAGCCAAGGCAGGGTGCTACTGCACCCAGACAGAGGATACAAAAGGATTGTCCTCGAACCCTGCTGTCTTTATTTCAAGTGAACCAAAACGGCCCCAACAGCGCTGGGATGCCTGGCTTCACCCTGGGGGTGCCCAGGAGTGGACATTTCACAGGGAAAAGCCAGGAAGGGTTCCACAGCGGTATGAGTACAGCGCCTGGACACCCCTTTGGGGGTATGGGTGCGCTTTACAAGTACAAATTTCATTTCATTTCATTCATGTAGCTCAAACAGACCAGTCAGGCATTACTTGACAATGTTGTGTCAACAGAATACCCAAAGTCCCTATTCTGAAAATTGTGCAGAGCTCAGAGGAGTCATCCCTATCCACTCAGGTCCACCTACTGTGCAGCTCCAGTGAGGAATATCACAACTCGTTCAAACCTTATTCAAGGCTGAGGACAGGCAGGGAGTTGGCAGAGGCTAATTCTAATTAGCCTTCTGAAAGCTCATGCAAGTATAAGGTAACTTTCTAAAAGTTACTTTTCCTTAATATTTATTACAAATCCAAATCTACCACTGCGTTGGAGTTCTCATAACTATTAAAAATAGAATATGGTGATTTAATTATTTTATCATTCCCGAGATACAGTATCAGTATTATAATTTGTACTCTTATTTTCTACATAGGACAGCTAGGTCTGCCACAGTGAAAAATTGAATTTAATCGAACTGAAACCGCTTTGAATTTTAAACTGTTATTCATGTACTGTTGAACTTGCACTTTTCACATTGCTTGGGCCTTTTTACGCTCTCCTGCTCCCGGCTGCCTTTTTTTTTTATTGGGTGCCAGTGAGAGGTTTCGTATTTGGTGTCAGCCGCTGCTTGAGTAGAGCTGATTGGTGGATTTGGGGGAAGTGCCTATTTAGGCAGGCTGGACCGGACATGCAGGCACCTAGGGGTTTGATACATGCAAACTGTGTTTTTAAATTGAATTGAAACTACTTTGAATTTTAAACTGTTATTCATGTACTGTTGAATTTGAACTTTGCACATTGCCCGGGCCTTTTTATGCCCTCCCGCTCCCGGCTGCCTTTTTTTTGATTGGGTGCCAGTGAGAAGTTTCGTTTTTGGCGTCAGCTGCTGCTTGAGCAGAGCTGATCGGTGAATTTGGGGAGAGTGCCTATTTAGGCAGTCTGGAGTGGACGCGTGCAGTGGACCACACCCGAACGGGACTAGGGGCCAGGTCACCTGGCCAACCTTTTACGTACACCGCTAAGGAGCTGAAGGAGGCGAGAGAGGTGAGGGCTGTTTATCCACTACCTTGCGGGGTGGTGGAAACGTTAAGAGTAGAAGGACTAATGAACCCTTCTGCAGAGTTTATCTCGATTTACACCAGTGTAGAGAAGCAGGGAGGTGGAACAGATTGGAGTACAGTTGGGGAGTAGTAGGACGGGGGCAAAAGCAGCATGACAACTTCACTAAAAACCCAAGCCCGGATGGGAAGCTAAGGGCGATGCTGCTAAATGCATGTTCCTTCACAAACATAACTTGGAAATCTTCTTGTTCCTGCAGGAGGAGGAGTTAGATTTATTGGCACTGACTGAAACACTGTTGGAGGCAGAGGCAGAACCGGATATAGTGGTCGCTCAGCCTCCTGACTATTACCTTCTTGCGCATTATCAACAGGGTGAGAAGAGAGGGGGAGGGGTTGCATTGGTCGCCCAGAGGCGATTCACTACCGAAATAGTGGCTGCCGAAACCATGGGTGGGGCCCAGATTTTGGTGGTAAAAGTAAACCTGAAATCCAGCTGTATGGTTATTGTGGTAGTTCACGGCCTACCCCATGTGGCCCCCCTGTTCAATTAATTATTTTTGGAACTGATTAGTGCTGTGAGCTCCAGATATAACCAGGTAGTAGTGGGGGATCTCAATTATTGATGGGACGCCGTCACAAGGGACCCACCACTGTTATGTTCAGTGAAGGGATGGAAATGGTGGGTTTAGAACAGCTATTTGGGCTACAGACTTAGGATAAGGGTCATACTCTGGACCTGGTATGGTCCACTCACCAGACAGCCACATTAGCAGCGATTGAACCCTACGGCTGGTCAGACCACTATCAGATTAATTTTGTTATTTCTCTGCCAGCTCAGCTGGCACACTGCCCGCCAGTCTGGCGTACAGTATGCAGGTGGTCTAAAATGGATAAAGACCATTTGGTGGCCTCCCTATGGGTCTCAATACACCCCCCAAATAAAGGGAAGGCTGTGGAACAGGAAAGTGCACAGAACATGAATTGGATTCAGGACAATATAGATAAGGTGGCACTGGCACGGAGGGAAAGAGTAAGGGATAGGGCCACGCATGCTCCCTGGTACAACCGCTCATGAGGGGAAGGGAAGAAGAGGCTTCATCATTGTGAAAGGGGATGGCACAAGCACTAGGAGCCAGATGCTTTGAGAAACTTTAAAACCGAGTTGGGAGCCTATAAAAGAGGCAACTAAAGCAGCCTTTTATTAATTATAGATTGCTGAGGCCAGGGACCCACAAAAGAAGACCTTTAAGGTGCTTAAAGAATTAAGCCAGATCAAAGATAAGACTCCAGTGGCAAACCCAGAGGATTGCAACCGGATGCAGGACTTTTTTATGGAGAAGATCAGGGACGTTCAGAATGAGATAAGGAATACTCCATTGTGTCCCTGCTTGTTGTTGCCAGTAGACATACCTCCCTATCAGGGTCAGAAACATGTCTGGTGGTGGCAGGCTCGTGAAAACCAACCAAAGACCCCACTAGTGTTTGGTTAGGTTTCAGGGGACCCTCTAAAAGGTTCTCCTGTGTGAATTTATTAATAGATTCAACACTGGCATCAGTGAGGATTTATTAAGACAATATGTTTAGTACCAAACATCTTAGAAATCAGTGAAGCCATCATGGAGCTAGGAAACGTGTGTTGACAAGTATCCAGCTCATGTACTCTTTATGGCTTCTCTGTTCACTTACAACATCACAGAATGGACTTGACATTGAAGGGGCATATCTGTTCATGCTGATATGCCCACCCATAGGATATAGTGCACCTTGCCTTAAGGCTAAAGGCCTGCAGTGGGGTGACTTACCTATATCTTATGCAGTGTATGGTTGGCATTGCACACAGGAGTGTGTGCCATGTTGACTCTTTGTATTTTCCTGCACCAAGACACACAGCCTACAATGGCAGAATGTGTAGCCTTGGTGAGGGGGGCCTGGGGTGGCACAACCAGTGTGGCAGCCCCAGAGGACACTCTTCAGTACCCATGCCCTAGGTACCAGGGGTGCCATTTACTAGGGACGTATAGGGCAGCTGAAGTTGTGCCAATCGTGGTACAGTGTTTTGGGAAAGAGATCTGGCACTAGGGACCTGGTTAGCAGTGACCCAGTGCACTTACACTTCGAAATCACATCAGGCATCAGGCAAAAAGTGGGGGCTAGCAAAACCAAAGGGGATGATGGACGGTGTGTTGAACATTGCAAGCACTCACCCCCAGTCAACTGATCTGGGTTTAATCCATCATCATTCTTTAGCTCACTCCGCCACCCCAGTTCAGACATGGCCATATGCAAATCAGTCTGACCCTGTGCCTCATGGGAACAGTCCAGCCCGAACTGCCAAGCCATGTCTTCCCTGGACCGGAAACAAGCATCCTGGGACCGGTTTCTGGCTTACAGCCGTCATCAGCCAGGCTATCTTGAATCCAGTGGCAAAGTGAGCAAGGGACCCACGTCTGGGCATACCCTGCCAACTTAGGGCAAACATAGCAAAACCAAAGGGGATGATGGACGGAGTGTTGAACATTGCAAGCACTCACCCCCAGTCAACTGATCTGGGTTTAATCCATCATCATTCTTTAGCTCACTCCGCCACCCCAGTTCAGACATGGCCATATGCAAATCAGTCTGACCCTGTGCCTCATGGGAACAGTCCAGCCCGACCCACGTCTGGGCATACCCTGCCAACTTAGGGCGAACATAGCAAAACCAAAGGGGATGATGGACGGAGTGTTGCCCAGACGTGGGTCCCTTGCTCACTTTGCCACTGGATTCAAGATAGCCTGGCTGATGACGGCTGCAAGCCAGAAACCGGTCCCAGGATGCTTGTTTCCGGTCCAGGGAAGACATGGCTTGGCAGTTCGGGCTGGACTGTTCCCATGAGGCACAGGGTCAGACTGATTTGCATATGGCCATGTCTGAACTGGGGAGGCGGAGTGAGCTAAAGAATGATGATGGATTAAACCCAGATCAGTTGACTGGGGTGAGTGCTTGCAATGTTCAACACTCCGTCCATCATCCCCTTTGGTTTTGCTATGTTCGCCCTAAGTTGGCAGGGTATGCCCAGACGTGGGACCCTTGCTCACTTTGCCACTGGATTCAAGATAGCCTGGCTGATGACGGCTGCAAGCCAGAAACCGGTCCCAGGATGCTTGTTTCCGGTCCAGGGAAGACATGGCTTGGCAGTTCGGGCTGGACTGTTCCCATGAGGCACAGGGTCAGACTGATTTGCATATGGCCATGTCTGAACTGGGGTGGCGGAGTGAGCTAAAGAATGATGATGGATTAAACCCAGATCAGTTGACTGGGGGTGAGTGCTTGCAATGTTCAACACTCCGTCCATTATCCCCTTTGGTTTTGCTATGTTCGCCCTAAGTTGGCAGGGTATGCCCAGACGTGGGTCCCTTGCTCACTTTGCCACTGGATTCAAGATAGCCTGGCTGATTACGGCTGTAAGCCAGAAACCGGTCCCAGGATGCTTGTTTCCGGTCCAGGGAAGACATGGCTTGGCAGTTCGGGCTGGACTGTTCCCATGAGGCACAGGGTCAGACTGATTTGCATATGGCCATGTCTGAACTGGGGTGGCGGAGTGAGCTAAAGAATGATGATGGATTAAACCCAGATCAGTTGACTGGGGGTGAGTGCTTGCAATGTTCAACACTCCGTCCATCATCCCCTTTGGTTTTGCTATGTTCGCCCTAAGTTGGCAGGGTATGCCCAGACGTGGGTCCCTTGCTCACTTTGCCACTGGATTCAAGATAGCCTGGCTGATGACGGCTGTAAGCCAGAAACCGGTCCCAGGATGCTTGTTTCCGGTCCAGGGAAGACATGGCTTGGCAGTTCGGGCTGGACTGTTCCCATGAGGCACAGGGTCAGACTGATTTGCATATGGCCATGTCTGAACTGGGGTGGCGGAGTGAGCTAAAGAATGATGATGGATTAAACCCAGATCAGTTGACTGGGGGTGAGTGCTTGCAATGTTCAACACTCCGTCCATCATCCCCTTTGGTTTTGCTAAAAAGTGGGGGCTAACCATGCAAAAAGAGGCACTTTCCTACAACCGTTAGTAGCTTGTGGGATTACAGTGTCCGCCCTCCTGTGGATTTTGTCATTTTGAGTGATCTCTCACAGAGGGAGCAGATTGGTGGTCATGTCTCCAGGGCATGGGCGTTAGCTTGCAGGGTCCCTCAGGGATCTGTGTTATTCCCATTGCTGTTTAACATCTATCTACAGTTGCTGATTAAAGCATTAGTACAGTTGGACTGTCAACTGTTCAACTATGCGGATGATACTCAGCTGATCTTGCGGACTGAGAGCTCTTGGCAGTCGCAGTTGAACATGCAGAACATCTTGTGCTTCACCGTGAACTGGATGACAGCTAACTCTTTGAAGATCAATCTAGATAAGACTGAAGTGCTGGCAATCACCAGGAAGGAGAGCCCTGGATCGACAGTTTCTGGCCACTGGAACAATGCTCCTCCCTGTGCACTATTCCATTAGTGAAAAGGCCTTAGCATTAAGCTGGACAGTAGCCTGTCAATGTCCAAGCAAGTGGCGGTGGTATGCGGTAGCTGCACAGGCCCCTTGAGAAAGCTCTGGAAACTGGTTCCAATTCTTTCCTTTTCAACTATGCTGACAGTGGTGTCGGCAATGATATTGTCACGGTTGGACTATGGAAATGCCCTGTACATTGGCCTTCCTAAGCAGTTGCCGGGCAAGCTCCAGGTGACAATGAGTGATAAAGCAAGATTGTTACTTAAGGCACCGAGAGGGGCGCATGCCACTCCGCTCCTGCAATATCGCCATTGTTTGTCAGTTAAACAGAGGAATGCGCACAAGGCACTGTATGGAATTGTGCCAGTTTACATCAAAGAACGTTTGAGACACGTTTGACCTGCCCACGCTTTAGCAAAGCAACCATGGGCGGCAGGGTATTTTCAGTCTTGATACCTCAGGTCTGGAATGGATTGCTGGAGAGTTTGAGGAAAGAGACTGCCCTCCTTCCCCTCCGAAAAAGTTTGAAAACTTTCCTATTCAAACAAGCTTGGGAGTAACAAGTTATCATAGCCTTTAGGTAAGTGCCAAGAGACCAGTGGTATTTGTGTGAAATATGTGCCATTAACATAACATAACATAATAGCTCTTAGGGCCTTGTCGCTGTAGGGACATAGTAGCATTCATTTTCTACACGTCCCACTTTCAAATGTCATGCACCCCACTTTGTGGGCTACAAGGCCTAATTAGGGGCGACTTGCCACTATGAGAAAGGGAGATTTTTACCTGTCAAAATGGACATTTTAACAGGTCGCACTGCAGCAGCCATTCTACTATGGTAGGCCTGAAGCTATGTTTCCTTGCCACGCTTGTGGATGGCACAATAAACACTGAAATCCAGAGGTGGCATTTAACTTTCCTTGCCATGGGTGCAGTTCCAACATCATATGCTTTTAGGGGTCGAGGCACATACACTGGGCACTGGACACCAGTGCCTCAGTGTGCAGAGTCTAAAATCCAGAAATAAAATTTAGCAAAAGTTAGGGTGACCATGCAAATAGGGACATTTTTAATCACAGTTGATTTGGCAGTTTTATACAGGATTCCAATCCTGAGCTTGGAATCTGATTGGCTGTGAAGAGCAGATCACCCAGAAAAACTTGTCGTGAAATGTGTAAGCCCAATGGAGACAGGGAGAGCACACCCCACAACCAGGGAGGGTTTTGCAATTCAAAAAAGTTTTGAAAAGGGCATTTCCCCCCAGATTTAAATAGCTCAATATGACTATAGAGTCACAGTCCAAACTCTAGGTTATTTCAGTATTTCCATTCCATGCCACAGTTATGGTTAAAAGGTTAATGTGCCTCATCTATTTTCTCCTAATCCTAACCCTAAACCTGACCCTGACTTCAGCCTTACCTAATCCTAACACTGAACTGAAATCAATACATGCTGGGAGAAGGGTTTGGCCATGTTCCTGACCTGATTGCCAGTTGGTAGCACTATTGGTATAGTATACAGCCTTCTAAATTTGTATTGCTAATTAATTTAGCTTTGTATGACGAGTAGCATAAAACTTTCCAAAATTTAAATATGTACATCAAACTTTAATCTAGGAACACTACAGGCAGATTGGTTAGGCAGTAGGGGAGTTATAGTTGTGCCTCAAAACTGGATAGCAACTGAAATTCACATAGGGAACTCTTGGAGCTGTGATCGGTAGAGGCACTCCTGCGCACCAACGCAGGGAGGTCTGCATCGCATAACATGCACCACCACTACACGGTGCACAGACAAAATATCGAATTTTAAATATCGACCTACATTAATATCAAGTTTTAAATATCGTAGGTACAGAATATCGACATCAATATCGGTGACCAGAATATCGACCTGAAGGTAAGAAATATTGTTTTTGTTAATATCGAAGTTATTAATATCGATAGTAAAAATATCGATGTTAATAATATCAATGTTTATGTTAGTGTTATGTATTTTAGTATGTATTTTATGTGTATGTGTTTCACATGTTTTGTTATGTTTTGTATTATTTTTTTAAATATATGTATTAATTGTTTAGAAGTTAGTAATTTTTTTAAAAGTAAATTTTGCGTTTTAGTACCGTAGAGGGTTGTGGGTTTATAGGGGAATAGGGTGGGAAATAATTTAATTATAGTAAATTAATTAACAATTTTTAGAAATTATTAATTATTTTTAATTACATTTTGCTTTTTAGTTCTGTAGCGGGTTGTGGGTTTATAGGGGAATAGGGTGGGAAGTAATTTAATTGTAATTAAGTAATTATTAATTTTTATTTATTGTTATTGATATTTAATTTATTGTTAATTAATTATTAATTGATAATTAATTTTTATTAATTGATTAATTGATCATTATATTAATTGTATGCATTTTGTATTGGAGCGGGTTGTGGGTTTATAGGGGAATAGAGTGGGAAGTAAATTAATTATAATAAAGTAATTAATAATTATTTTTTGGGTATTGATAATTTATTGCTTATTAATTAATAATTGGTAATTAATTTTAATTAATTAATTAATTGATAAGTATATTAATTGTGTTAATTTAGTTTAGGAGCGGGTTGTGTGTTTATAGGGGAATAGGGTTGGAAGTAATTTATTATAATTAAGTAATTATGTATTAATATTTATTGGTATTGATAATTAATTTATTGTTAACTAATTATTAATTGGTAATTAATTTTTAATAATTATTATTTATTGGTATTGATAATTATTTTATTGTTAATTAATTATTAATTGTAAATTAATTTTTATTAATTGATTAATTGATAATGATATTAATTGTGTTAAATTTTATGTGGAGTGGGTTTTGTGTTTTTTGGGGAATAGGGTGGGAAGAAATGTAATGTTATTAAAGTAATTATTAATTTTCATTTATTGGTATTTATAATTAATTTATTGTTAATTTATTAATAAATCATTATTTAATTAAAACAATTATTTAATTGATAAGTATGTTATTTTGAACCCCTACGCTATCCAACACTTTCCCTACTGTTGCACTCTCTGGAGTGGGAATAGTAATTTTTACCCCTACGCTATCCAACACTTTCCCTACTGTTGCACTCTCTGGAGTGGGAATAGTCACTTTTCCCCCTACGCTATCCAACACTTTCCCTACTGTTGCACTCTCTGAAGTGGGAATAGTAATTTTTACCCCTACGCTAGCCAACACTTTCCCTACTGATGCACTCTCTGGAGTTGGAATAGAAATTTTTACCCCTACGCTATCTAACACTTTCCCTACTGTTGCACTCTCTGGAGTGGGAATAGTCATTTTTACCTCTACGCTATCCAACACTTTCCCTACTGTTGCATTCTCTGGAGTTGGAATAGTAATTTTTACCCCTACTCTATCCAACACTTTCTCTACTGTTGCACTTTCTGGAGTTAGAATAGCAATTATAACCCCTACGCTATCCAACACTTTCCCTACTGTTGCACTCTCTGGAGTGGGAATAGTAATTTTTACCTCTACGCTATCCAACACTTTCCCTAATGTTGCACTCACTGGAGTGGGAATAATAATTTTTACCCCTACGCTATCCAACACTTTCCCTACTGTTGCACTTATTGGAGTGGGAATAGTAATTTTAATCCTTTCGCTATCCAACACTTTCCCTACTGTTGCACTCTCTGGAGTGGGAATAGTAATTTTTAGCCCTACGCTATCCAACACTTTCCCTACTGTTGCACTCTCTGGAGTGGGAATAGCAATTTTTACCCACGGTATCCAACACTTTCCCTACTGTTGCACTCTCTGGAGTTGGAATAGTAATTTTTACCCCTACGCTATCCAATACTTTCCCTCCTGTTGCACTCTATGGAGTGGGAATAGTAATTTTTACCCCTACGCTATCCAACACTTTCCCTACTGTTGCACTATTTGGAGTGGGAATAGTAATTTTTTCCCCTCCGCTATCCAATATTTTTCTTTATTGTTTTACTTAATGTTGTGTATAATTTATTTTACAAAAATTAAAAATATTGTAATTGTTTTAATTTGTTAAATATTTTTTTAATTTTTAATATTATTTTTGTATGTGTATGTCTGTATTTATAATTTATAAAATATTTTTAACAATTTATTAGTTATTAAAATAATTATTTATGAATATTATTAAGTAAGTATAAATATTATATTTATATGTATATGTTTAATTTATTTTAACATTATATGTATCAGTTTTTATTTTTAAACATTTTTAAATAATTTTAACTATGTTTCTTTTAATTATATGTATTATTTACTTTATTTTACATTATTTTTTTAACATTTAAAAAAACGATATATTTTACAACGATATTTTTGACATCGATTTTTTTTTCCGATATTTTGTACTTACCATGATGTAGATAGGATGTCGATATTCTTGACTTCGATATTTTTGTCACGATATTTTTGTACCTCGATGTTTTTGAGGTCGATATTTTGTCAGTGATTCCCACTACACTGGGGTGCACGATGGGGATTGCCAATGTTGGTCCTCGCCTCTCTGCACCACAGGCCAGAGGATGTGATACTGCTTGGATGCTGTGGAGGGTGAGGCCCCTAAGCTGCACCAAACTTGAGTGGTGGGAGTGCTGCAACCTCATGCCTAAGGGGGATCTGTTGCATCACCTGCATCAGGAGGTACCCCAGCGGACAACTGTACCCAGGCTTGTGAAATACCACCTGGCTTAGGCTCCTGCTGGGTGAGTCACAGATTCGGAGAGAGCGCGGTGGATTGAGCACCGGTGTCGATGTCCAGGTGAGTAGAAGGTGGGACGGGGAGCGGAGGAGGCCTGGGGGTCGTGTCGGGCCCAGGCCTAGCACCGGTGGGTGGTGCACACTGTGCCCTAAGCAATCCCTGCGCTGCGGAGGTTGCGCATTTCCGAGGACACTGCACAAGACTGGTGGGGGACTCCACTAACTGGCTGAAGTTGCTGAGATCAGCCATTGTTGGCAGCGGGTGCCAGGAGCACGGGGGCCGGATCAGGCCCAGGCCCTTAGGTATGCAGCTTGATCCGCCGTTACTCGCCAGGGAACTATGGAACACAGAATCTGGTCACCACTGTTCGGAGGAGGCAACCAGGTGGTGCTGCCTCTCCTCGCCCCCTTGTAGTGAGCTCTTGGGTGTACGGGGGACTACCCCTTAGTGGACTTGCTCTTCCCACAGTGCAGCCCCATTTGGTAGCTGCTGCTGTCCCCATCTGTTGCTGCTGGTTCCTCTGACCCGGAGGTCAGGTGTTCGAGGCCTCCTCCCTCCGCAGGCTCCAGCCTGCGCCTTATCGTTGGTGGTCCAGTGGCAGAGTGTGGATGCTCTGCTGCTTGACTGCCCTCCTTTCCCTCTTTTCGGCGGTTCCTGTCCCTCTTTCTGCTCTTCGCCGTTGCTTTCTACCTTTGGCTTTGTATTTTTCCTTTGCTTTGCTTGGCTTTGTCTTTCCTGTGCTTTTGTACAGTTCCTTTTTCCCTGTCCTCTCCCTCATTGACACTGCGATCCCCCGCAGCCCCGCCCCTCCAGTGTCCTTTCCTGTGTTTACCACCTCCCAGCTGTCCACCCCCCGGCAGCACTACTTAATGGCGGCCGCTGTGCGGCCATGCACAGTGGGTGTGCCACTGGTGCGCAGAATGCGTGCCATAGGCAAGCCCGTCTGCACTGTCTGTGCATGGACCACATCCAGTGCAAGGAACCATGCCTCCCTGACACTCCACCGCTATGACGCCAGCACCCTCCTCGCCCACAACCCTGGACGCCACTCCGCCTGCCATCTAGCATCATGGAAGAATACCCTTGCACTCTTCGCCTGCCAAAACAGAAAACGCACCTTCTGCCACATCAACACACCAGCGCCTCTCGCCGACCAGCCGACCAACAGCGCACTCGACTGTCTCAACTGCATCCTCCTCAACGTGTGGTCCCCCACAAACACGCCACAGAAATGTGGGACCTCATTGACGCCAACTCTTCAGACATCGTCTTCTTCACATAAACCTGGACGTCTACTCTGGACCAGACATCGCCATCTCCGGCGGCTACAACATCACCCACAAGGACCACCCCGACCGCCCAGGAGGAGGCATTGCCATTGTCTACAAAAGCACACTTGGACTGACCACGCACTCTAATGACCCAACAGAGACCATGGATCACCTCCACTTCCAGATCCGGACCAAGCCCAACACCACCCAGAGCAGGCACCCTCGTCTACAGGCCCCCCGGCCCATGACTCCCCCATTCACTGATGCCAGTGTAGACCTCATCGCACCCCAGGCTCTCCCATCCACCGACTACATGCTACTCGGAGACCTCAACTTCCACCTGGACAACTCCAGTGACCAGAACACCACCACCCTCCTGGAGAACCTCGCCAACATTGGACTCAGGCAGCTAGTCACCGTACCAACCCACATAGCAGACACACGCTCGACCCCGTCTTCTCCGCCAGCGGGAACATTCAACTACAGCCACACCACCAAACTCTCCTGGACCAACCATTATTGTATATATCACACCTTCACCGCGCCCACCGTACACCACCGCCAACATTGCCCCCTCCCCGTCGCAGCTGGGTCAGGGCCACAGAAGAACTTCTTGTCAACTCCCTCAGCACCACCACTCCGCCAACGTCTGCAGACACCAACACCGCAGAGCACAACCTCCACCGATGGATCTCTAACTGTGCCGACACCCTGGCAACCCTCAAGAAAAAAACAGGCAAACAACACTCCAAGAAGGCCAAGTGGTTCACTCCCGCCCTCCACTAGTCCAGACGCACCTGCAGACGTCTCGAGAAAAGATGGAGCCACAACATCAATCAACTCCGCAACACAGTCACCCTTGCACCATGGTGCAAGGGGGCCTGCGTTGGCGTATGGCAGCCATTGTGCACCATCGTAGAGGAAAAAGACAGTTTAATGTCGCCGGTGAGTCATTTTCTTGACGTACTTGCAGCGTGAATTTTGCACCACGTTGCGCCGTATTTACAAAGTGGCGCATCTAGGCATATGCGTGAACTTGTGAAGCTCTGTGCCACATTAAACCTGCGTCAGGTATGATGTATGCAGGGTGGGCGTTCCCACGCAACAAAGCCTAGTAGGAGTGGCACAGTGAAATCTCTCAGATTTCACTGCGACAATTCTAGGATGCCACTGAGTCAAAACCATAAGCCTGCCTTATGGCAGGCATAGGGGTGACGCAGTGCCATAGGGATAGGCTGGCCCCATGCATTGCTGAGGTTGCGTCATGCTTGCAACACAACTGCAGCAATGCGTGACTTTAGCGCTGACAGATACGCCATGATTCCAGATGTATCTATCATTGATTGTGACATGTAGCGCTGTACAGTAAATACGGCGCATCCATGGTGTCGCAAGGAGGGCACAGTGATAGGTGTCGCAACACTGTTTTGTCGCAGTGATGCAACACTTTTCATGAATGAGGCCCAGGAATGCGCCCTATCTTATTGATAGGGCGCATTCCTGACCTTTTGTTTTGGCGCAGGCCAGCGCAGCAATATTCCGTGCAGCGCTGTCCAGCACCCAAACATCTTATATGTGGACCCAAGTGTTTGCACCAATTTTAAGACCAGCTATTTTTTGGTCTTAAAAAGCTGCCTCTAACTAGACTCAGCTGCAGGTTTGGGAGGTTATCGATGTATGGGAATTTCATTGTAAATATCGTGAAGTGTGGTTAGCTGCAGTTTTTTCACGGGAACGCCTACCTTGCATCTCGTTTTTGTTAAGTCCCGCTAACAGAAGTGGCGATCTTGAAAAATTCCCATTTACACTGGAAAAGTGCCGCTAACTACAGTTAGGGGCAACTTGTAAATAAGGCAATAAAAAAAGCAATGGTACGGCGGCGTTAAGTTCTTGTAAATATGCCCCAAAATCTTTTACGTCGCAGAGGATTCATGGAGCCAACAGATCTCAAGATGAGATCTGATTGGCTGCCACCACATCAGCCATCTTTCGTGATCCTTCTATCCAGCATCATCCGGTCTCACAATATCGAAATCCTCTTCTACACCAATAACACGCAACTCATTCTTTCCCTCAGGGGCAAGATACCCAGTATCTAGATCATGTTCAATGGCTGCATGGCTGAAATCGCTCACTTGTACGAAGACCAACTGTCAAAAGCTGAACATCGTGGGACCTGGTGGTCAAAAGAGCTAGGACCAACACCAATCCCCACCCCCACCACCCACACCAAGAGTCTCCGGATCATCATAGAAAGCAAACTCAACATGACCGCCCAAGTCAATGGCATCACCGCTTCATGCTTCCATACCCTAATGAAGATGCTGAGGAATATTTTCAAATGGCTCCTAATCAGCACCCGCTAAACCGTCAGGCACACCCTGGTCACAAGCAAGCTGGACTATGGCAACACCCTCTATGCCGGGATCAATACAAAAAACTCATCAGAATGCTGCAGACCATTCAGAACTTGATGGCCAGAATCACTCTTAACCTCCCAAACCGCACTCACATCACACCACCTTTGAAGGAGTTCCACTGGCTCCCCATTCATAAACAAGCACAATTCAAACTCCTCACTCACACTTTCAAGGCACTACATAATACCTGAGCAATTGCATCTGCTTTCACAAACTTCCAGACACCTCCTCTCATCCAGACTCCTACTTTCACAAATCTCATGCGTAAAGAAAACCAGATCTTGCAGTTGAGCCTTCTCCTACATCACTCCTAAGGCATGGAACGACCTGCTGTTACACATAAGAGCCTTCCTCTCACTTCTTGAATTCTGCAAGAAGCTGTTTTTCGAGTAGTCCCAAAAGACCATAGCATAACATAACACAACATCATACGACTCAGAGGGAAAGGGGCCAATTCACAAAGGGCTTCTGTACTCGTAGTGGGGGCCCCGTAGTTGTGGCAGGGGTACCCGCACTCATGGCGAGACCTCCGCAATGGGTAACAGCAGAATGAAGGTGCCACCATGAGTGCGGGACTACGACTGTGGGGCCTCTGCCATGAGAGCAGAGTCCCTTTGTGAATCGGGCCCGGATCTCCAGTCCTGAAAAAAAGTATTAAAAAAGATATAAGGGAGCAGGGTACAGATACCCTACCCCCTATGCTTGGTGGGTGGGGTGGTCCCAGACGGGCTCCAACTGGGGACAACTGGGGCCAAAAGCATTTTATAGTAAATTGATGGTGGATCTGTGCTATAAACTCCACCATAGTGAGCTAGGCCCGGGGGCTCCACATTTGAGTTAATAGGGGAGATGGCATGTGCCTTTCCTCCTGGGGCCTCCCTGAGGACCCAGGGACCCCATCCCTGTGGCCGTATCAAATTAAGGGGAGGGGAGTGCATGGTCCCCTTCACAAGCCTCTGGAAGGCCTCAAGGACCCAATCCCCCGGGACTGTATTAGCTTAAGGGATGTGGGGCACTCAGCTCTACTCTATGAGCCTCTACAAAGCTGTGGGGACCCCAGCCCTTGGGGCCATCTTTAATTTAATGAGGAGGGAGCATGGGCCCTCCTTCCCAAGAGGACCCCTGTTGGGGCCCATAAACATTAATGGGGGAGGGGGCTCACGACCCCCTCCTCAAGGGATGGCTCTGTGTAGTGTACCGGGGACCCTCATCCCCAGGACACCAAAGATTCCCTGTCCACGTGGGCACGGGCAGGGAAGATTAATGTGCACCTACTCAGAGGGGGCAAAACAAAACTGCTCCTGCAGGGTAGGAGCAATGCTGGCTCCTACTGCGCTCATGATGAGTGCTGACAGTGTTGCGGAGGCTAATGCCAGACCCTAAAAAAACAGTGAGCCAATAGATAGTATCAGGAAAAGAAAAACATCTCTGCAGCAGCATGATTTCCCTCACTGAGTGCTATGCTATTCAGGCAAGGTTCTCCCTTCAAAATGCAAAACACAGAGGGTTCAAATACACTACCCACCACTAGATGTCACTGTGGGCTGCCACAGGGATATTGAGTAAGAGCTTGTGATTTCACATAATTTCTGCTGACTACCCTGGAACATCTAGTAACAACCTACACTCTTTTGCTGCTGACTGCAGTAGGCTGTTTAGGAGGTGCCCCCGTGGAGTGAGAGCAATGCTACAGATGCAAAATAATTTATTAGATGCCTTCCTTTAGTCAGGAGCCTTATGCTGTTTCCAGAGGGACATCAAGAAAAGGTTAGCACTGCTGCACCAATTATATGGCTTTAGATTTGTGATTTAAAATAAAGGCCACTAACATTGCAAAAGTAAATGTCTTACAAGATGTAGGGGTTGGGGAAATTCACTGAAAAAATGTTAAATGGCAGTTATGATTGTTAACACAAAACACAAATTCTACATCTTATCAACAAAATACATTCCTTTAAACTACTTCAGTGAAATAGATCTTAAAGCTATGAGCCAAAACTTTTAAAAAATCCTGCTTGTGACCTCAGGGGTGATGTCACAAATGGCATTGCAAATGGCATCATCAAGACATTACTTGTGAAATCATATCACCCCTGACATCATTACTGACATAATTAAAGCAGTAAAAACATTGGCCTTTTCCACAGCTGTTTATTGAAATTGGATAGACAGGCCTTGATTCTACATTTAAGAAATGCAGTGTATGGTAAGAGTGGACATACAGCCTTCTAACTCGTAAATTAGGAGTATGTTTATGTTAGAAATGGGGGTCTCTGGGTGGCAGTGGTAGACCCCCTGTCCAAGTAGGGACACTTCCTTCTAGTCAGGATAAGGGAGTTACACACCCAAGATAACCCCTGCTCACCCCCTGCTATCTTGGCACAAGCAGTCATGCCTATCTCAGAGGCAATGTGTAAAGTATTTGTACATAACACACGCAGTAACACAGTGAAAACACTACAAATAGATGCCCCACCAGTTTCGAAAAATAAACAATCTTTAGCTAAACCAAACAACACCAAAATCACAAAAATCCAACACACAGAAATCAAAATATGACTTTTAAAGGTTTCAAGCAATTCTGCCCATAGAACTCTATGGATACGGTGATTTTACACAAAGTACCTTAGATGCGTCAAAATCCACAAGGAAAAACAGCCGCAGAGAATGGAAGTGTCAGAAAACACAGCTATGCTTCGATTCCTGAGTCCCTGGGGAGGTGATGCGTCAGTCCTGCAACACGCAGAAGTGTTGCATCTAATCCAGACTGTAAGGGGAAGCGAGGCATCGAAATCCAAGACGGTTCTGGTCTGCAGGTGATACGGTGGAAAACTTGGTGCACAGGCACGATGCGTGGAAATCTGGAAGCGCTGAAGGCTGATGCAGCAGTGACAAACAGGCGCTGCATTGATTTCTTCAGCCACGGTCCAACGATGCGTTGATTCTTACAGCCGCACGGCAGGGCCTGTGTCGGAGTCAGTGCGGTGGTCTCGGACTTCGGATACACTGTGCGCTGAGCTCGGGCTGTGGCGTTTTTTTTTGGCCGCTGCGTCAATTGCTTCAGGCACACAGTGGCCTTGCATAGAAACTTTTCCCGCACGGAGGTGCTGCGTCAGAAAAACAGTTGCTGGAACCAAACCCCATGCCTGAACAATACCTCCTTCAAAACTATCACCTGTTTTTTAGATACCAACTCAGATACAGACAGTGATCAATTCATACCAACAAGACTATGACAATCAACCCTCAAGCTCCCAAGATTTTTTGGGGCAAACTCACGGAGGTGTAGAGTCCCGGAGGAGACAACGGGGAGTGAGACGAGGAGGGTATCGCAACCAATATACCCCTGGTTTCAGACAAACAAGGAACCAATATTAGGAATGGTAGATACAAATCAAACTATATTGATCTTCAATTTATCTTCCCCTGTACTTTCTAAGTCTGAAATTTCAGTTTTAACATCAGGGATTTCTTTTGTGCCAACACACAGAAATGACCTTTTTCAAACTAAAAAAACTTCAAAAAAAAGAGTACACCCTTTTTCTTGTTTTTGATTTATTCATTTTTTATTACATAAATTGATTTTCAGAATTCATGTGTTTGAGGCCACAGTTTGGGCACTCATAAGTGTTACCATGAAGTGATGTTTTCATATATCTAAATAAAATTCCTTGCAGGCACCTTTACTTGATAAAACATTTTGTTACCCAAGCCGGCATGGGTATGTTGGGCTGCCCAATCAATATCAAAAATACACTTTCTAAAAGTGGCATTTTCAAACACATGATTTAAAAGCCATCTTTACTAAAAGACGTGATTTTAAATTCTGAGCTCATAGAGCCCAAACTCCAAATCTCTAGCTGTTCCCAATTGAAAGTTACACTTGCAAAATGTTACAATGAAGCTCCAGTGATAGCCTATGGGAGAGCTAGTCCTTGGAATAGTGAAAATGAAATTGGCAGTATTTCACTATCAGGACATGTAAAACACACTAGTACATGCCCTACCTTTCACATACACTGAACCCTGCCCATGGGGGTACCTTGGGCCTACCTTAGGTACGCCTTACATGTAGTAAAAGGGATGATTATGACCTGGCAAGTGGGTGCACTTGCCAGCCTGACATGGCAGTTTTAAACTGCACTCACAGACACTGAAATTGCAGATTTGAGAGAAGTATAGAGGGTTACTCATGTGGGTGGCATAACCAGTGCTGCAGGTCCACTAGTAGCATGTGATTTACAGGCCCTAGCCACACCAAGTGCACTTTACTAGGAACATACCAGTAAATCAAACATGCAAATCATGAAAAACCAATCAGAATTGCAATTTACACAGGGGCCACTTGCACTTTAGCACTGATCAGCAGTGGTAAAGAGCCCAGAGTACATAAACTAACAAAAACAAAGTCCAGCATAACATCAAAAATATAGGGGGTAGAGGCAAAAGGCAGGGGAACCCACGCCAAGTATGCCAGGTCTAACAGTTTACTTAAAGGTTTTTGAAATAGTGCTGCTCATACCCAAGTTGGGTGTCAGTGTGTTCTACATATACACACTCAAAGTAAACATAACTCTGGGGAGGAATATAAAAGCCCCTCTGGTGCAGAGCACCAGAGGGATTCCTTTATTCTATTCTATTTATACTCAGGCTGATAAGGAAGAGCTTCCGGAGCAGCCTGCGTCTTTTTTTCTTTTAGTGTAATGATGACCAGCAGGCATCACTGACTAAAAACACGCATGATCTTCACGTTTCTGTGAAGAAAACTTCTGGAATCTGCGGGGAGCCACAAATATCCACCCAGAGTTCCCACAAGTTTCCCTATAAATGCCCCACTTGTGTAGGTAGGGGAAGTGACCACACACAAAAGGCCCTAAAGCGCTACGTGGAAAGATCAGCGTTTGGGGTAGCTGCTAGATTTAGGGCCGTGCTCAACCGCCAACCAACCACAGACATTTTCGAAAACTAGACGAACAGAGGATTCCAGGGTGGGGTACCTTGTGTGGATCTCACAAGGATTTCTTATCCACAATGCCCTGCAAACCTCAAACTTTGCTTAAAATCATGCATTTTCCTTATATTACTGTGATGGAAACTTATGGAATCTGCAGGAATCCACAAAATTCCTACCACCCAGCGTTACCCCATTGCGCCACTTATGTGGCTGGCCTAGTGGCCGTGACAGGAACAGATCAAACCAAAGTCAATGGGAGTCCCCTCGCCATGGCTCCCATTGACCTTGGTTTGATGCGTTCCTGTTGTAGACACTAGCTTCAGCCACACAAGTGGCAGAGCGTTTTTATTGGCACAAAACTAACCCGATTGCTTATCTCTCAAAGAAGCGATTAAGGCCCTTTTTGTGTCGTGGTCTCATGGCCCACCCACACAAATGGGGTATTATTCTAACTATGAGACACGATGGAATTCAGGGTGGTAGTAAATATGTGGCTCCCCGCAGATCCCAGAACTTTCAGTCACTGAAATGTGAGGAAAATGCGTGTTTTTTTACCAAAGTTTGACGTTTGCAAGGGCTTCTGGGTAAAATGACCTAGTGAGAGCCACACAAGTCACACACCCTGTATACTCCCCTGGCTGAGTAGTTTTCAAAAATTTACAGGTTTGCTTGGTTTCCCTGTGTGCCAGCTGAGCCAGGGCCCAAAGGCTCAGCTAGTGCCCAAAATCCACAGCTACCCACTTTGCCAGAAACGGGTCAGTTTTGAGTAATTTGATGTATCCATGTTGCGTTTTGGGTCGTGTCCTGTCTCGGGCACTAGACGTACCCACACAAGTGAGGTACTATTTTTGGGAGAATGTTGGGTGGAAGAAAGTTTGCAGCTCCCCACAGATTCCAGAACTTCCATCAAACAAATGTGAGGAAAATGTTTTCTTAGTAAAGGTTTGAGGTTTGCAAGTGATTCTGGGTAACAAAACCTGGTAAGAGCTTTACAAGTCATTTCACCCTGTATTCCTGCAGGTGTCTAGTTTTAAAAAATATGCACGTTTGCTAGGATTCCCTAGGTGCCGGCTGATCTAGGGACCAAAAGCCACAGCTACACACTTTGCAAAAAAAGGGTTCCTTTTGAGTGGAAAAATGTAATGTATCCATGTTGCGTTTGAGCTAATTCCTGTCGAGAGCAATAGGCCTACCCACACATGTGAGGTACCATTTTCATCCGAAGACTTAGATAAATGCTGGGTGGAAGGAAGTTTGTGGCTTCCCGCAGATTCTAAAACTTCCCATCACAGAAATGTGAGGAAAATGTGCTTTTTTTAGTCAAACTTTGAGGTTTGCAAGGGATTCTGAGTAACAAACCATGGTGAGAGTCACACAAACCACCCCACCCTAGATTTCCCCAGGTGTCTAGTTTTAAAAAATGTGCAAGTTTGCTAGATTTCCCTAGGTGCCGGCTAAGCTCGGGCCCAAAATCCACAGCTAGGCACATTGCAAAAAAGGGTCAGTTTTCAGTTGATGGGAACGGGGGAGGGAACTGCCTGTTGTGAGTGTTGAGCAGCAGTTAAGAGAGAATATGGTCCTGAGGATGGGCTAGTAATTGAACTTCACATTGTTATTACAGGAGATGCTACTTATTATTATTGTATTTTCCTAACTGCCAGATTAACGTATTATGTATGTCTATTGGTAGATATGACCAAGTTTACTGTGAGATGATTATGTTTTCACAAAATAACAATAAAATCAGTTTACAAAAAAAAGGGCCAGTTTTCAGTGGAAAAATGTGGTGTCCACATTGCGTTTTGGTCTGTTTCCTGTCACAGGCACTGGTCTGCCCACACAAGTGAGGTACTATTTTTGGGAGAATACTAGGAGGAGGAAGTTTGTGGCTCCCCGCAGATTCTAGAACTTCCCATCACAGAAATGTGAGGAAAATTTGTTTTTAGTCATAGTTTGAGGTTTTCAAAGGGTTCTGGGTAAAGAAACCCGGTGAGAGCCACGGAAGTCACCCCATCCTAGATTACCCCATGTATCTATTTTTAAAAAATGTTCAAGTTTGCAAGGCTTCCCTAGGTGTCAGCTGACCTAGGGCCCAAAATCCACAACTAACCACTTTGCAAAAAAAGGGTCAGTTTTGAGTGGAAAAATGTGATGTATCATTGTTGTGTTATGGGCTGTTTCCTGTTGTGGTACTAGGCTTACCCACGCAAGTGAGGTACCATTTTTATTGTGAGACTTGGGGGAAAGTTTGGTGGAGGAAGTTTGTGGCTGCCCGCAGATTCCAGAACTTTCCATCACAAAAATGTGAGGAAAATGTGTTTTGTAGTCAAACTTGAGGTTTGTAAGGGATTCTGGGCAACAAAACCTGGTGAGAGTCACACAAGCCACCCCACCCTGGATTTCCCCAGGTGTCAAGATTTTTTAAAAAGTGCAAGTTTGCTAGGTCTTACTAGGTGCCGCCTGAGCTAAGGCCCAAAATCCACACTTATCCACTTTTCAAAAAAAGGGTCAGTTTGAGTGGAAAAATGTGATGTATCCATGTTGCGTTTTAGGACGTTTCCTGTTGCGGGCACTAGGTCTATCAACAGAAGTGAGGTACAGTTTTTATTGGGAAACTTGGGAGAGTTATAGGTGGAAGGAAGTTTGTGGCTACCCACAGATATAAGTGAAATGTGTTGTATAGTCAAAGTTTGAGGTTTGCAAGGGATTCTGGGTGAAAGAACATGGTGAGAGCCATCCAAGTGACCCCACCCTGGATTCTCCTATGTGTCTAATTTTAAAAAATGTGTAAGCTTGCTATGTTTCCCTAGGTACTGGCTGAGCTAGGGCCTGAAATCCACAGCTACCCATGTTGAAAAAAAAAGGTCAGTTTTCTGTCATAAAATGGAGTGTGTCCAAGTTGCGTTTTGAGCCTTTTCCTCCCACAGGCACTGGGCCGAACCACACAAGTGAGGTACCATATTTTTTTGTAAGACACGTGGAAGCATAGAATAGTAGAATATTTGTTATTACCAATTGGATTTTGCTTCATTTGCGCCTTCCAAATTTAATTCAGTGTGTAAGAAAGTAGACATTTCGAAAAATACCCTCTAAAACCTATGCTAGTACAGATACCCACAAATTCAGAGATGTACAAATAATCACTGCTCCTCAACTACACATCTTGTTCCCATTTCAGAAATACATAGATGTCCTTGATACACATTTTCACTCTACATATTTCACCATGCGAATTAGTCAATACTTGGTACACACAAAAAACAATTATATAGTGCAGCTCAGTTTTTGGCTCTGGACAGCTTGGGTTCTTGGAGAACCTACAAACCATATATATTCCCGCAAACAGAAGGGTCTAGCAGATGTAATGGTATATTGCTTTTGTAAATCAGACCTTGTGACAAAAAGTTACAGATGAAAACGTTGTCACACATGGCTGTTTTTTCCTACTCATTTTCAATATTATCTTATTTCAACAGATAGTTACTCTGGAAAAAAAAACTTAAGGGATATACACAAATAACCCCTTTATGAATTTGGAATTGTATCTACTTTTTAGAAATCTATGGCTTTTCTGGATCACCCATGGGTTTCGCAATGGTTTCAACCACAAACTGGTTGAGAGCACAAAAAACAGGAAAAATGGGCTACCTCTTTGAAAAATGCCAAAACTGTGGTAAAAAACAGGTTTTAGTATTTGGCTCTGCATATTCCTAAAAACTGAAAAGATGGGGACTTTAGCACTGCATTGATGCCATTTTTAAAAAACTAACACTTTTATCCAGAGCACCTTCGGTTGCCCTGTTTTTCCCCAAAAACAAAATGTAGCTATATTTTAGCTATTTTCCTAGTCCCTTCCAGGGGATGCAAATTTGGCAAGGAACCCTAAGCACAAACTCCCCCAAATAGCCAAAAAAGGCTTGTCAACAAACCTTTAAATAAAACATATGTATTCAAAACAACAACAAACAGTGACAGAGCCTTTCCTTTACAGTCCTCAGGCTATATAATGCAGCCATGAGACAAACCACAAAGAATCCCTTCAATATTCATTTGAAAAGCAAAAGGATCTACTGCTCTGGGAATGCTTAGAAATAGCATCAACTTTTCCTGGCCTCACGATGCTTACACGTGGGGAAACATAGGGTTACTTTTAATAAATGATTTCTGGGGGGGTGGTGGGGCTACTGCACTTCCTGCAGCACCCCACAACATTTTTGTAACATGTTGGTGGTGCCCCTGCCCAGATTGGGGCACCACAAAGCAAGACAACATATGGAAATTAGGCCACAAAGGGCATTATGGGGTGCTCCTTGCCAGGAGCAGTGAATAATAAATGAGCGGCTCTGGCTTCTCATTTATTATTTTACTTTTGGCATTATTTAATGTTTTTGGGTGCCCAAGTCCCACACAGAACACCCATAGCTGGCCATATTGTTGTGGGTGAGCGGGGTGAGCCCCCAGGGCCACTGCACCCCCACCATCTTGTGAGGCACCCACAAATTAGGTGCACATTAAGGGCCACATGTGCAGGCCAAAGGCCCCATGGCCCCGCCGGCTCCCCAGTCAGCACCCCTCCTCAGGGGCCAGCAGGAGCTGGCCACACAAAATTGTATCTGCTCCCACCCAACCTTTCTTTATTCTCTGGCCGGGTGGGAGCAAGAAAGCCCTGTCCTTGCTCCCATGAGCAGGGAAAAAAACACAAGTATATTTCACGTCCAGGGGAACATGCGTAGAGCGCCAGGGAATGGGGTCCCCAGTGACATTACATGGCTCAGGGAGGAGGGTACACTTGTCCCCCTCCCCATTTTTATATATATTTTTCTCGACCCCTGATTGACAGATCACTCCAAAACTTTCCAAGAGGTAACTGAGGTGCATTAACTTTCTTTTGGAATGTTCTGTTAGCAAAAGTTGGAAAGCTATTAGCAAAACAAAAAAAGGATCTTCCTATGGAAACTCTGACCTAACTATAACTATAAAGTTGTACTCTCCAACAAGCTGCCAGACGGAAGCTGCTGTCTACGTGCTCTTGCTGAGTGAAATGCACCGCAGGGCTTATGCACAGTGGGCCAGACTTATCACTGAGTTGCGTCGCCCTTGCGCTACGCTAACATGCATAAGAGAGACGCAACAACTAAGTCAGTTTTATCAAGCCATGCAAGGGCCACCTTGCGTGGCCCTGCATGGCTGGATAAAAATAGAGTAACGCAGCGTAAATCACTGTGTGGCGTTGCTTTGCCACAGGGAGGCATTCCATGAGTAGAGTTTGGGTGTTCCCACGCATCCACCCATGGTTTTTGGTGCAATCCCAGATTCACAATTTCTGATAGACCTGGGAATGTGTCAAAATACTGTGCCATGCCAGGTGAGGCATAGCGAGAAGAAATATCTTTATTTCTCCTCGATTTTTCCTCTAAGTGTGCTGCATTCTGCAGCACACATATAAAGAGGAAACTGCCTCTGAGAATTGTTTTTTGTGCAGGAAGGTACCCCTTCCTGCACAAAAACAATCCTGCCTGCAATGCAGGCACCCTTGTACCACGGCGCAAGGGTGCTTGTGTTGGCACTAGGAAGCACATTGTACGCCGGCACAGGGAAATTACAGGAATGCACCTATAATGTTAAATATAGCACATTCCTGCCCTTTCCATGTCATGCAGCACAGCAAGGTGACTTGCTGTGCTGCACTGCGTGAAAACTTGATAAATTTGCCACTGTGTTCATGTCCTGCGCACCACCCCCCTTTTGCTTGCCGGGGTCTCTTCCTGTCACCTTCGCCTTCACCGTTGCCTATGCCTTCTGCCTGCCTCTACAAGCCTGTGAGATTCCTGCAGGTCTTCTTGGGCTGCAGGTTTTCCTGGAGAACTCAAGTGGATCCTCCGTGATTTTGGGAGCACTTCCTCTTACATCTCGTCCCGGGCCCCCAGATGAGTGTGAGCAGAAGAAGGTGCTGGGTTGTAATCCTACCTATCCCATTTCATAGGGAAGCCTGGGCTGGAGATGGTGATGGGGGGCTGGTAGTGGCTGTGGCTCAGGGGTGGCGGATATTTGGGGGAGACAACAGTATCAAGTATGTCACCTGCTGTATCACCTTGTGGCCAGAGAGGTGGCTGTATGGGCTTGTGGTAAGGTGGAGCGGGCACTTGTTAGTCCATCGTAATTTTGGGCTGATGGTCTGGTGAGCTATACTGAAGGGCACAGGTTTTGATCACTGGTGCTTAGCTCTGAGACTCCCTTGGTGCCCCAGTCTTTCAGTCTCCTGCATGTTGGTGGCGTAGGGCAAGGATTGTGGTCTGACTTTGATGAAGGAGACTAAGGCTAGTTCTACACAAGGCAACACAAGGCTATATATCTCTTCTACCCCATTGCTTCACTCGTGTGATCATGACATTTTGACGGTGCACGGATTATATCTAAGTACCTTCAGAGTACCATCCAAGGATTTCTAACCCTGGAACCTTGCTATTAGCAGACCTACTGTTGGCTCACGGTTGCTGCACCAGCTCTTATTACTGGTGCTGAGTTTGCAGCTTTACAGAGTTCTACTTGGTGAAGGGCTCAGGATGAAAACACGCTATCAACAGCAAAAGCTTTCTGAGTCCGAGGCTCAGCGGTCTGCGAAGTCCAACAAAAGTACTGAGACCGCTTCAGCGCTTCAATCTACTAAGGTCATAAATCTACGACAGAGAAAGACTGCTGACTTGCCTAAAGAAGTGAAAAGCTATTTTTTCCATCTTTAGAAGTAATTTTGCCACCGAATGATTTCAACGTACAACTCCCAGTCAGCCCAAGCAACCTTACCAGCCCTCGATTTCCAACTGTAATAAAAAAGAAAGGAAGGAACACAAAGTTAAACATGGCCTCCACCTTGAAACCTGCCAAACAACAACTAATACGTGTTTGCTTTGATTCAGTCAGTACGTCGGGAGCGGCTTGGCTTTAAACCTCAACCTACACCAATTACTACTAGCGCTCCTCCAAATTATACTGTCACTGCTGCCGAAATCAACTTAATTTCACAGGCATTATTGATCTGTGGTTGTGATGATGCTGTTGATTAAATATCTCATGAGGCGAATAATGACCAAATCATAAGCAGTCAGATAGATGGAGATTAAGTCGCTGTCGCTGACAATTGTGAGATGGTGAACAGCGATCTAACTTCTCCTTCTGTTAATTCTATTGATAATTCATATCTTTTAAATGAAATCGATAATTTTTCAGCTAGAAAATTATACTAGAATATTCCTTTGCTAAATGAATGTTCAATAGAAAGTTCATCTCTGAGCAATGTTTTGTTCATCATTTGGATGAAGGACGGACTCCTCCAACATATTCAGTCCTTAGTGCATTGGAAGCGATTAGTTCAACTTTAACTAAGTTTCTGTTAATTAATCAATCATCGCTACTTGCTGAACAAGTGTCTCTGCTAAAAATAATGAAAGGAGATTTAACAAATCTGCAAGAAAGTAAAAAAGTGCCAGGCACTATTGATAAAACTTTGAAGACATTTGAGCAAATTCTAAATTATTTATTGCATATTCACAATCGTATTGACCTTCTGCAACTTTTCCCTTTAAAGTTGACCTTTTTTCTCGGTTCTAGAGGATAGATCACTCACAAATAAACACAGGAAGTATCAGCCTGTTAGCAACTAGTACAGGTTGTTTGTTAGGAAACAATCCAATTTAATCGATCTCACCAGACAGCATGGTGCCACTACCTGGGCAGGAGAATATAAGGATGCTTAGTAAGGCCCTTTCCCGGCCGCTATCAATGAGGCTTCCAGCGAAGGTTTTCACCCCTATACAAGGAAACATTGACTCAAGAAACTCAATACAAATTTGGCAACAGACCATTCTTACTTATCCCCCAATGTGACTACCTTAACAAGTCCGAAATTATATCCTTAATTTACACAATCAGTCACTGCAACTCAGGCTGTACAGACAGCTAATTCTACAACTCAAATTTCAACCTCGACTCCTTGTTCTTCAGTTGCTCGACCATCGGAAGATTCAGGAACATGCTGGGCTCCTCTCCCTCCACCTTAATCATTTATTGGTGTGAACAAGCCAACTTCCAGGTCCAGCCTGGTGGTACCAATGAACTGTTTAGCTCCAATGGACCTGAAGTTTGTACAGGTCACAATTCACAGACGACTGTCAAAGACAATAATGAGAAATGTTTCACCTCAGCCTAGACTTCAAGAATGCAGCCATCTATGATCCAATCATAAATACTATCTCGCCTAACTCTGCTGGATCTTCTTCCTATAATTTACGCACCACCATAATTAACAACTTACATTGTAATGCCCTTTCAAGCCACTTTCTTCATACTGGTATATCCGATTCCACCACTATGGGAAATAGCTACTCAGCTGTAGAGATTAATCCAACTCTTCGATAAGGGTCTTATGATCTTCCAGCTGACAACCAACTGCAAGGCTGTTTCATGTTTTTCAAGACCCGTGGATACCACCTTAAAGAGTAGCATGTCTCACAACATAAATCTGGAATCAGAAATGCTGGATCTCTCTCCCCTGTACACCTCTGAAGGCTATGACGACATCCTAAATCGTAAATATATATTATAACTTCTGAAATGAAATTCTTCCCAGAAGTGAATGGGTTCAACTCGACGGATAAACTTACCACAGTCAAAAGGCTCTAGTAGTCCCTTGAGAGGGGGGAGTACCATGCAATCATCCTAGCAGCCATCTTCTGTCTGACCTGATCCATGTCGATGGGCGATTGATCTCTTGGAAACTTGCGGGTGCAGATAGGCAACAGAAACTCAGTGGTGAGGTTCTCAATAACTTCTTAAATAACCATCATGTAGTTTGTCTCCAGGAATCATGGAAAACATCATCTTTCACTTTTACAAATCTTTCAACTTTTGAAAAGCTTGCTACAAAATCAAAAATTGGAAAGGTCAAGTGGCGGGCTTCTGACCATGATAAACAATAGCTTGTCAATGAAATCAGCAGCCCTTTCAACTAAATCAAAGGAAATGCCTGAGGTTTTGCTAACTATTCAAATTAAGGGGGTTGCCCCAATACTCCACCCGCACCTGGGCAGTATAGACGAAAAAACAAAAAATGATGCGGCGGAATAGATCAACAAGTAATTTAACATTTGAAGGAAAATTAAATTAATCCCTCATATGGAAATGAATATCTTGCTAACAGCGAAAGGAAAAAAAATCCCTTCTGAATATTTAATATTTGTTTTGAACTGTCTCTAAAAACAGTGGGAATCGAATGTTGTTCCATCTTGGAAGAACTCAACAAAATACTAGATGATTATGTCAACTCCATCATTCTAAGGGATTTCAATGATGGCCTACTTCTAACTCAATGGCAGGAGCGGCCCATGCAGGTAAGAGCAATGGGGCGGTGTGTGTGTGGGGGGGGGACTCGACAGACAATGACAAGGGAAAATTAAATATTTAATTTCCCCTTGTCATCGTCTGTCGAGTCCCCCCCACCACCCCACCCCTCTTACCTCCACGGGCCACTCTTGCTCAATGACCTAGCACAAAAGAGGATTCTCTCGATACAGTTTATTTCAGTCCCCTCCAGGAGCAAACTTAAAAAAGCCACCAATGCACACTACCAGTTCAGCTTATTCTCAGACATGGATTCCACTCATTGAATGCCAGTCTCTTCAACGACAGCCAGCTAAACCAGCATGTGTAACTAAGAATTACTCTTCTACGTTTGACTGTACTTTCTTATGCTCAGTTCTTTTTATTTGTGCCAAATTGGGGCAGAGCACTCAGCCTATCTTTTTATGTGCTGAGTCTGCACCACGAGTGCGGAGTCTCCGCAGTTGTAACCAGGGGTGTAGCTTCAGGGGGCAGTTTGGGGTGCCACACCCCCCTAACAAATGTATTTTCTGGAGAATAGTTGGGTACAGGTGCTTTCAGTCGGGTATGGTGAAGTGTCTGTCAGATTTCACAAGGAATTTCTACATACACACATACAAAAACGCCCACACATTCTTCTCCCTCTTTGCTTTGAAAGTCTTAAAAAATGAGCGTTATTTGACAAAATATTGTGTTTTCTCTCACTTGGTATCCCTATCAATCTCATTCGTCTTTCTTTCCACTGCCCCATTAGCCTCTCTCATCTGTCCTGCTTGTCGTATAATGTATTTTGACATTATATGCCAGCGTGGTTGTTGGAAAATCTGAAGCTCACACCCCATCAATTTTACTGACCAAGCTACGCCCCTGGTCGTAACATTACTTTTAATAAAATTAAACTTGTAATTTGTGAATACCAAATAAACAGTGAATCAGGCAAACAGTTTTTCAGGAAATGTCAATCTTACAGTTGGGGCAAAACTACTGCACTTGCATAGTATCTTGAAAGCTGACATTTGAGTGAAAATACAAATTGGTCCTTGGACAAGTATTGGTCAGGCTTCTCTGTGTAGTTCGGGATGTAGTTCAATATGCGTGGTATTTTGTGTTCCTTGCACTCCCCTTAGTTGGACTTCAGCTAAAAATAACAACCTTAAATGAGTTCTTGTGCACAAAAAATGTTGATCTACAAATGATGCCAGTGCTTCTTATTGTAGCCAGAGTTTGTGCACTATGGTTATGTGTCTCAGAAATAAGTCAGAGACCTAATTATATTTTTGTCCATATATTTGTATACAGCATGCTATCCGGCCTCAGGAATTAGAACTTGATCCTATAACACACGTCCATTATTATGTTATCCACAATATACTAGCCTGAGTTTTTTGAAAAACGCAAGTTCAATTTTTGTTGTTGTTGGCAAAACCACGAAATGGTACACTCCTACTTGTGGTCGGCATGCATGAAAGTTTGCCAACAACTGCAGGGAGATAAGCAGGAGCTTTATTGGACATAGAAGAAGTTGCTGATGTCAGCACTGTTCACTGTTTTTACTGAAAAAGCAATGCTTACTTTTAGGCAATAGGATGGTAGGAAATTACAAATGTCCGAAGAGAGTAAATTGCACAACCTAGCAGCAACAGAAAGCCTGCATTTTCTTCATTTTCAGCTCGGCAGGCAGCGCCACCTGCAGAGTCTAGTTGGAAGATTGACTTACACCGAAGGGTAAGGCTCTATTCCTCCAACTATGGTTTGGAGTTGAGTAAGCAATGCAAGCACTTGCAGACCACAGAGAGGCTCTTGCAGGAGATTTCTCCGTCCACAAGCAGGGATCACCTGCGGGCAGAGACAGTCTGGGCACCTCGAGATATACTTCTGCATAATGCATGGTGGTGGGTTGTTGTGTCCTGGGCCCTAGGCCCACATGCTGGGACAAAGACCACACAGACACGATAGTGGGTTACTGGAACTGACCACGAGCATGTGCACCTGGGCCCTTTTATTAACAGGCTCATGTCACTCGTGACGCCTGTGATGGATGGGTGTGGGGTGCATGTGTGTCCAGCCCTCGAGGGAGTGGTTGGAAATACAAGTGCCTGCTGAGACACTAGAACGTGTCCAGCAGGACACAACATTCCTTCCAAATTTGAATGAAGACAAAACAAACACTAGTCCAACCTGTAGGGGTAAACAACAATTAACTACACACCACAGGTCCATCAGCTTCTCGTGTCAGGTAGCAGGAAGACATCAGACAGGGGCTGGTGACTCTGACTGCAGCAGGACGATCTGGGCGGACACTCATAATTTAACCTGAGAGGTTCAGGACACGAACGCTGGCTTGTAGACATCAGCTGCACTCTTGTACCATGCCAGTGGAAACATGTCTTTTGCTCTGAGGTGGCTACCCTTCGCTGACAGTGAGGATGGTATGTGGTGGGTCCTAACAGTTCATTAAACAGAGTGCGTCAAGAGCATGGTTGGAGTCCATGGTGAAAGTTCACGAAAGTGTTGCTGGATCGACTGAAATCCCTGTTAGACTACTTTGCTGTTCCGGTAACCTGTCGGTGGGGCAATGTCTCATCCAACTCTCCCGCCTGGGGAGGCCCTTTGTCGGGATTGCCACGGGACTGCTTGTGAGCTGCACTGGGGCTGCGTGTGTGCCTACGTGGGGCAGCTGCAAGACCATCGAGGAGCCAGTACCCAGTCGCTCGCACAAACCTCAGAGTGGATGAGTCTTGGTCAGGACATGCTCTCGCTGCCGCAGTTCAGGTGTAAGCCAGGTTAGCAGGTAGCCTCTGGTTTTGCTTGTTGGCTGGTCTAGCAACGGTGTAGGACTCCAGTCCATTGGTACTCTAGATAGTATTGTTTGACGCATTTGACGAGGACTGGCGTGATGGCATTGCCAGCCGTGTGGTGAATATGGACAACAGTTGGTGATGACTTGCCTTGAAGGTTGCAGGCCTTCAGTCTTGAGTCGATCACCTGGAGCGGGGGTGGCCAGGTGCCTCCATTTCCTTTGGGGAGGCAGTTACATCCGTGCACTTGGACTGCTTGGGCTACTAGGACATTGGTGACAGTGACGTGATGGACACGCTGAGAAACGTGAGGCATAAGACTCTGTTCGCGCAGGCTTGTGGCTTACTCTCGCTCTCCCGCATGGCGGACGCCAGTTCATTCTCTGGTTGTCACCCCCTTCACTTGCTGTTGGTGTGTCGGGATGCGCTCATTTAGCAGCTCGGGTTCTTTTCAACGTCCAGCCCAGCCACTCACGACTTCCCCATCTGGACTTGGTCGGTTGTCCGATTCTTGGAGTAGATCCTCCGGTCACACTTCCATATTTTCTGCTGAGTGTGGTGTTGTGCACATGGCAATGATGATGTGGTTGCCATGGGACCTGGACGACATGTGTTGACGATCTTCTAGGAGAGGAGGCTTCTGGAGGGACTTCGCAGCCATGTGTCTTTGTCTTGCTGAGGCTGCTCCTTCACCCATGGCATCTGCGGTCAGGAGCAGGGATGCCGTCCAACTAAGACTGCCGACGCCCGTGGATGGACGGTCACACTGGGAAGCGTTGGGGAGAGACGCGGTTCGCGCTTGCTGCAGCTTACCTTTGGTTCTCCCATGGGGCTGTCTCCAGGGACGTCGGTCCACCTTGGTGGCTGTCTGGTGTCTCTGGGTGCGTTCTTGGCTTGCGGTGGTCCGGGTCCTTGTGCTTCTCTTCTTGTTCTCCCCAGCGCACCTGTGTTTGTCCGGTTCTTCATGGTGACAGGATTTTCACTCTTCTTTTCGATTCTTCTTCCGGGTGCAGTTGCATGCACCTTCTTCCAATCAGGCCAACTATGCCTATCAACTTTGACAGTCTCTGGACCATGCGGGTGAGACCTCCAGTTGTTCTCCTCTCTTCTTCTTCCTAAGTGCTAAGTGGCGTACAGCCACGGGACTTCTGTGTTTCTTCTTCATGGATTTTCGCGGTGCCAGAGTGGCAGTTACCGTCATCACTCGAGGGCATCGTGCTTGCGCCTTGAGGCTGCGCAATCATGGTGTTTGATCCTGCCTCCGTTCAGGCATGCTTGGTCACTTCGCGTGACGTGCTCCTTGCTTCTGGTGTGATGTGGCATCCGGCCACGTGTTGCGTGTCCTTGGAGCACATGTTGTGGTGGCAGCTTGCCATGTGGAGTGTGCGACTCTCCTCTTGCCTGTGTGGGGCCACTGGTGACTCCGTTTTGAGGCAGAGTGAGGGAGGACACTGTGCTGTGTTTGGCCCACTTCGGGGCTTCGCTGCTGCGGGGGAGATGTAGAGGATCTCCCTGCTGATTCCAGCATTGCTTCTTTCTGTGGAGAGGTCTCTCTCTCTTGGGCGCCTGCCCGTGTTGTTGAGCTTCTGGATGCCTGCGTCACGCACCTGGGACCCCGCGCTCTTGGTCTTTCACGGCGGCCTTTTCTGGCGCTTGGCGTGCTTGCTCCTCTTTCTTGCTGTGGTGGCTGTGCACCACCAGGGGCATGTGGCACTGTTTCTTTTACAACGGTGCGTGGGAGACAGGGAGCAGCTCACCTTTGTACTCGGGGACGTTTCTTCCTCGTTGTGTGGCCTCTTCTCTCGGGACAGTACCCAGCAAGCCTTCATAGGGGAAACAGATCTCTGGCTGCCGGCAGTGGCAGCAGAACTTGGCTTTAACAGTCTCTGTTGAAGGCTATTGCTTTGTGTCAGTGAGGGTTCCCTTGTCTAACTCCCTGTATGCTTGCTTCTTCTCTCCTTGTGAACTCTGACATGTACCCCCCTGGGCTGTGGTGATGCAGTCTGGCTCAGTTAGGGTCACTTGTCTTGGTAGGCTCGGCGTCTCTATTTCTCCTTTGCCTGTTTGACCCCAGACTCCACATCCTTTCCTGAGTGTGTGCTGCTTCATGCTGTGCCTCACTGGGGGCTAGTCTCACCCCAACACACTGGCGGCATTATTGGGTTATTCTCGGGGTGCAGTGCTCTTTCACATGCTGCTGGCTGCAGTCTGCATGGGCCTCGGTGCCGTTTAGCTTCTTTGGCCACCATGGTTCAGTCACTGTTGCCGGTAGATAAAGTATGGAGTGGCACTATCAGTCTTTACTCCAGTCGCTCAGGGAGTTGCGGTAAGGCGGTTTGGCTTTTCAAACCTGGCCCTGCGCAAGTCGCCTCATGAAACGTGTCCACAGCATCTTTCCTCAGTTTTGCGGCCGTTTCATTATGGACTGCTCCGATCACCAGGACGCAGTGACCACTTATGGCCACACGGTGGCACTGCAGCACTATTTTTCTCCGGGCCGCAGCAGGCTTGGCTGACGGTCGCGCTGGAGTGGAGATGCACGTGCGGTCTATCGGAGGCTGGTCAGATCAAACACAGCACCCCTCCGCTTCGCGGGGACTCAGCCATCCTTTTCAGGCAAGTGTTTAAGCTTACACTGCAGTCAGTGGTGCTGCCTCTTTGACAAGGGAGACCCTGGCAGTGGGTTTCACACTATGGGGCCGTTTCTGTGTGGGTGCAGAGTAGACAGGGGTTGCTGGCCAGGGTGCGGTGTGGCAAAAAGACCGCTAGGTGGCGCTGCAGGCTCCTCGCCGTGGGCAGTTTCACTTTCTCCCGGACCTAGGAGCTCTTGCGGGGGAACATTGGCTGGTGCAGCGCTACTGTTGTCTCTCCTGGGTTTGCCCTGTGTGCAAGGCAGTGCCCCAAGGCGGTGCTATGGGTCCAGGGAATGTCAGTATATGGGTCGCACTTGCCAGCCACTTTCCCTCTCAGCTCATGATGCGGCACTCCGATTGACCACCAGGCGGCGCAGATGCTTCTCACACGGCCACAGCAGCCATCCTCATGCTGCAGGCCTTGCTGTCCCGTGGGCGCTGTGGAAACAGATGTCGGCGCGAGGTGAGGTGTAGTTGTGAACGTAAGTGTGCCCCTTTTTAGGTCGAGCCTCGAGTAGCGCGCAAGCGCTGCTTAGAGGCGAAGACTTATTGTAGCGAGTTTGAAAAGCAGTCCCAAAACGCTCGTGCGTCGTGGCTGGCCTTTTGGGATGGGTACGCGCGGCAAACATGTGTTTCCAATTATCGTGCCCAGACGCGGGCGCGATAGTTGGAAACACATGTCTGCCGCGCGTACCCATCAAAGGCCAGCCACGACCGCACGAGCGTTGGTCAGCTCTGCAGGCTACCGCGCTCGCTCGCCCCCGCTCCCTGTCCCCCGATGCGCCCCGTAGTTTCCGGCTTCGCTCACCTTCTGCGGCTCACCGCTCGCGGCCCCGCTCCCCACATGATTTCCGTCGCTCGCCGCCTCGTTCCCATGTCTCCCCACATGATTTCCGTCGCTCGCCGCCTCGTTCCCATGTCTCCCGGGCCGCATTCCTCCCTGACGTGCTCTGGCGGCAGCCGGCATAGCTCGCGCGCCTCCCCTCTTCGCACGAGTCTGTGAGGCGCCCTCCGGCTTCCCGCGCTTGCAGGTTTATACAGCGCCAACTCGGCATCGGAGCGCTGTGCATGAGCACCATTTGCATCACGCAAGCAGACGTTCATATGTTTTTTAGGCAGGGGAGATGCTACTTGCCCACTTACGTCTCTTCACTTCTCTCTGTCTCTCTGCCCCCTCATGCTCACTGCCTCCCTCACTCTGCTCGCTCATTCTCCACGTAATCCCAGCCCTTCGGTCTCCAAACACGACAGCTTTCCACACCTTTCATTTAAATACATGAAAATAAAATTACTACGAAGAAGAGAGCGTTAACTATCCGAGTCCCCAAAGCTCCCCTTGAGCGGATTCCCTCAGTTCGGATTTAGTCTCTCCCTCATTCATGTGTCCTTTTTCCACAAGTCCTTGAGTTCTGCTCATGTACCCGTAACAAGATCCAATAAAACTCGTGTAAATGGTGAACAGGAATGTTCACCGAGGGAAGACAGCGACTGTCAGGAGTGGCATTTGACTAATTCGAACACTTCAGAGGCTGTCTGGCTTTGATGAACATCATAAGACCCCCAAAGGTGAGTGCCTCTGAATGAGCGGAAGGATTGGGGAAGAGTGAGTGACAAGTCAAGCAGGTCCTGGCATAACTCGAACGCAGCCCCAGCCCTTCTGCCTTCCCATGGCCTGCCTGCCTTGATCAGTTTGTCATCGTAAACTTCCTCTACGGAGATGTCTCTCTTTCCTTGAACACGTCACTCTGTTTTATTTGTGAACCAAGACAACCGGTGACTCGTGCACCTAATCTCTAGGTTTACAACAGCTCCCAGCATGAGCCCTGTCGGAGGTGTGTTGACACAGTCATAACTCTTAGTCAAAACCCACAATGGTTTCTGCTTCCTCTTTCTACATCCAGTTCTATGTTCCTCTTTTAGGTCGAAAGTCTAGCTTCTCTTTGCTCATTTTTACCCAGACTTCTTTTCTACCACTCCATCTGTACCTCGCTTAATGCGTGTTCCTTTTGTATTGGGACATTTACAGAGGAGCTATATTTTGAGTTATTTAACTAAATGATCAGTTCACCACATAAAAAGTGACTGAAAATGTAATCCCCCACACCCAGATAGACGATGCCACCAGTCTCTTTTCTGTTCTCAAGGGAGATAAAGCAGCTGCTGAACATAATAATTATTATTATTGTTTCGTACATCACTTGTCACAATATTGCAGTTTCATAGTGGTATCAAGTAGCAGCATGCCCACTTAAATCATACTCACTTCAGTAGCTTTGAAAGGATGCTGAGAACAGTCAGAGACCTCTCGGATGAGAACTTTTGACCTGCTGGTTACATACAAATATCAGAAATGAGTACTAACTCTTAGAGCGATACCACTGGCATCTCAAATGATGGAGCAGGACCATAATCTGTTCCAATATACAGCCAGGACTCTCCCCAATAAATCTCCATCAGATCTATGGGCATGATGGAGTGACACTTAAGACTCTAGACTTTGTCTTCAGAGCAGTCCGCTGACTAAGCCTGCCTTGGCTCCCTTAGACAAAATGTCCACTGGTCAACTGACCAGATATCTGCACTAACCTGGTTCAAGACAATTAGCAACATCCAATGTCAGAACAGCCACATATGAAGGTGAAAAGCACTCCACAGAATGTCTCTGCCACTGGGCCCTCAAGGCCACCCAACATCGATTCCAGGGTTCCCGACACGCCTTCAACCAATATTTAGCCAGATTCTTGCTTCTAGGACTGGGTGAAGGTAATCTGTGTCTGAATTTGTCAATGACTAAGATCCCGATGACAGGGCCTACTCCGGGTGTCACTAGGCCATTTCACTTGCCGGCTGAACTGGAAGTGGTACCAACATCAGTTAGACCTAAAGGGTGTGAGAAAAGTAAAAAAAAAAAATCTAGGAGTTTGGTTTGAGTTGGATCTCTCCAACTACCAGATCTCAGGAGTCATGGAGAGCATCAACTTAGCAGCTCAGGGCACTTAGATGGGTCCCCCAGTTACTGAAGCTTGACCACTGTGCTTAAAGTGAGCTGGAGGTTGCAGGCGGGGCCGACCCGGGACTCATTTTTCATTATCAGACTCTTACCCTGAGCAAGAGAAACAAGCATTGGCATAGCCAATAGGTCTCGCATTTGGTACCTTATAAGTGTTTAGCCATGCAACAGTTGTTGTTGTTGCACCAAGGATATTGTGCTGCATAACTAAATACTTAGAAGGTCCAAAGAGCGAGACCTATTGGCTATGCCAATGCTTGTTCTTTGGTGCTACTGCTTTGGCATGTTCGAGGGAGCGCTGCCGGCTAGTCAGGATGCTAGGAGCCGGATCGACGACCCGTTTGCTTTCGGGCTTCTCCTGCTGCAGCACTGCTTTGGCCTGTACCCCTCTGGTTACGCCTGCCGCCTCCTCTCAGGCAATTTCGGACAGGGGTTGTTCTCAACCTCATTGGGCTGTTGAGTGTGATTGCCGGCCTCGTTGGGGATGCCAGGACGGGGCTGGCTCTGTGTTGAGCTGGTGCGCAGTTTGCTTGCGGGAGGGGCGGGAGCCGCTGCAGGGCCGATGCTCTCCTCCTCTCACCTTCATGTACGGTGGGCACTTCAGTGTTGGCACGGTGACTCGCCCACGCGCTTTGGATGGGGGCTGTCTCCTGTGGTCTCCGTCTGGCGGGTCACGCGCCACCAGCACGGCGTAGACTCCGTCGTTCCGCCCCCTGGTCACTACAGCAGGGTCTGCGGGGCATGCAAGCAGGCGCTGCAGGGCACTGCTGTTGGGCGCCAGAACTTCGTGCCGGCAGTATGTTCGGTGTGCCGCAGACTCAGGCCATCACACCTCCCACGACGACCCACAGAAAGGCCGACAGCACAGACGTGGGGATCGACCCTCTCGTCGCCATTGTTGTGTCCTGGGCCCTAGGCCCACATGATGGGACAAAGACCACACAGACACGATAGTGGGTTACTGGAACTGGCCACGAGCACGTGCATACGGGCCCTTTTATTAACAGGCTCACGTCACTCGTGAGGCCTGTGATGGATGGGTGTGGGGTGCATGTGTGTCCAGCCCTCGAGGGAGTGGCTAGAAATACAAGTGCCTGCTGAGACACTAGAACGTGTCCAGCAGGACACAGCAGTGGGGTAGTATTCCACAAGAACAGCATCCTCATAATTTAATCTAGAACTAAAGTGAGATCCAACTACAATCTACCGTTGCTTCTTTCCTTGAAATGACAGCACACGTCTCAGATCCTGTAGCCTGCAGAACCGATTCCTTCCCAGGCGAGCAAAAGTGGAATTAATGGCAAGATCAAGATTCCAAATAACTCTGCAGTCCTTATCTTGCTATACTAGATCTAATACCACAAAAGGACAAGAAGTGACATATATAATGTGGCTTTGTTTTGGCAAGAGTCAGTCAGTGTCACCTTGGTCCTTCTGACATTATGTTTAAAGCTGAATTATTCTATTCCTTGGTCTACTATCCATCAAGAGACACAGTGGAAAAGCTATCCTGGGGCCACTGAAAAACTGATAAACCTGAGCGTCTTCAGCACAAAGCCTCCCTGAAGTCACTTCAGGTAGAGCTTGAAGAGCAGCAGTGACAGTCTTGCAATGGACATAAATGGGGCAAGAGACAAAATCTTACAAGGTGCTCCCTTGTAATCACCAACATCACTCAGGCTACACCGAAGGCTCTGATGGCTCTTGGCCAATGATTTAATAGGATAGCTTGTCTGACCCAGTCAAATGATGCTGATAAATATAACAAAATTAGCAGTGAGAGACCTCCAACATCAACCAGTGCTACCCAGTGCTTAATTTGAGCGGTAGGTTTCTGGTGCTGGGTGCTGGCACTTAATTGTCAACTCCGGCAAACATGACAGTCCGCCACATGTTGGCGATGTGTGCCAAATTTAGAGTAGAGCACCACAACTGTTGTTTATTAAAATGTCTAATACCTGCCGCCCAAGCCATTCTTGTAGCTTTTGGGGCCTGGGATAGTTTGCATTGTTAAACTTGTAGGAGTGTGAGGGTTAGTAGTTGTGTTGGTACTGTCATTGGCAGCGCGGTATTAGTCCATTAGGATGAAGACGGAATCATGCTGTGCCTTCACAGCGCCGGCAAAAGAACAAACGTGTCTTTAGCATGCATTCGTTCAGCACGCAAGTCGTTACAAAAACTTGGGGGTGCATTGGTGAAATGGTGTTGGATTAAAAGTTCAACACCTTCCCTACTGTTGCTCAGACTGGAGTTGGCATAGTAAATTAAACTATTCCAAAATCCGGCGCCCCCCCAAGGCAAGTCGTTATAACGACCTGCGTGCTGAACAAATGCGTGCTAAAGACGCATTCGTTCAAATGACGGGTTTAATGACGGCATTCGGAAGGCATGCGTTCTAAACGCATGCAGAATGCCGTCATACATTCAGCAGTGCTGGCAGGGACAATGGGTGATGCAAGCAATAATGGAATCCTGACAAGGGCCCTGGCACTTATGTTTTTTTTACAAACTAAGCACTGGTGCTACGATGTCACCCCACTCCACTGTCATTTTCATCTGTGTTCTGTGCATGTGGCAGAATGCGGACTGGTGTAGATTTAGGACCTCGCCCCTCTCCACATTGCCATGAATTTATGCGTTTGAGCACAACCTTCCCAGACACTTTGGCAAGTGAAGGATGAGGAGCACTAGGCGCTAATGATTCACCACCAGAGGGTCTAATGTAAAGAGAAGTACTTTCTCATCATCCTTTTTAGAAAATAGCAACCCGAGATTTTCATAAGGCATCAGAGACTTCTCGTGTATTATTGTTGTTCTCATTTAGGTTTTCAGGAAACTGAACAAGCAGCTTTTTAAAGTGGGATGTCAACTACATATTCTGTTACATGCAACTGTCAAATTTCTCTAAGGTCAGACCGAGGGTCACTAGAATCTCATAGCGGTGTTCGAAATGTCATAATACTGTTTGCAAAATGTTTCGCCATTTTTTTAAAATGTCACCAATTTACAGAAAATTGTGCTTTTAACCCATAATCTGGTTTGCTGGCATCCTGCTTGTTAGTTTTTCCCACGAATCAAAACATGGCGAAAAAAATATCACACAAAATACTAGCAGGAGACTAATTAAGAGGAAAATGTCTGTCTGCAAGAAATTTTCTGTGAAAAGTAATCTCCTGTGGGGGAAAAAACATGCAAATGGACTAATGTACGATTTCCCAAATTTTACGGAACATGGCATTCAGAAATTTTGCAAACTTCATCAGCATAATTTAAATTTTGCTCAAGACTAGTACTACATTAATTTATGTATTTATCGGTTTCTAAATTGCCTATTACTCGAAAGTATATGAGCACTGTACAATTGGACACACATTCATGGAATCATCAATTTTCGGTGTAATAATCAGACCAGTGGCATAAACAAGTAGGTTCAAGATTTAGTGTGCTACATATTTGGGTAGATGTAACCTAAACTGGTGAGTTTTTAAATGTCGACAGAAATACATCATGTTCTAGCTTAGACTCCAGTCATTTGGGAGAGAGGGAGAGAGTTCCCTCATGTGGTGTCACACGGCCGTAAATATCTTGCCACTAAAGTGTCACTGTAGCCAGTGGTGTAACGAAGCTTGAGGGGACCCCCCTGCAGGGTACGTGGAGGGGCACCCTCTGGACTCAATCTGGAGCTCTCTGGCCGAAGTGCGGTGCTGAGGGGGCCCCCCTGGAGGTTGGGCCCCCCGCACCACAGGGGCTGCGGGGGCCTGTGTTACGCCCCTGACTGTAGCGCATCTATCTGCTCGGTGATGGTGGTGGAGAAAATGTGTCCACCAGTACATATATAGGGGCTGGTTTCATTAATTATCACCTGAGCTGGTGAAAATGTGCAACTCTAAGAATCCTCGTGGTCATCGAATGCATTTTGATTTTGTTCTATATTTTCTAAAGAGCAGACAGACTTGGAAACGTCAAAACACTGAACAACCAGAGTAAAAATGCACAATTCCGAACACACAAAATACAAACGCATGCAGAACATTCAACAACTTAAAATACTGTGGTACACTGAAAGGGAAACTAAAACCTTTCATGTTGAGGTAGCACAACAGTACTCTACTAAACTCTCCAGATGCTCACAACAACGGGAGAAAAACATCTGGGCAGCAGCAGAAGTATTAGCCTAAATTATCTCTAAACAATGACATCTTAAATGACCTGGAAAATAACCAACCCCATTCCCAAAGGGCCTTAGTTATATCCCAATAGGAAGTACATCAGCTTGCCCTTGTATCAAAAAAGAGACAGATGCATCGGCACCAGTGTGCAATGCTGAGAGAGAGAATCTTAGACTAGTGGGGGCATATTATCAAGCCCATTTTCGCCGCTTTATCGGCCGTTTTCGGCCGAAAAGCGGCGAATTTCACTCCGCACAATTATCAAGGACACGCTAACGCGTGTTTCATTGAGTAAGCAGCCCAATTAACTCCACTTTGCATGTCAGCGAAGAATATCGCTAATGACATGCAAAGTGGGCGTTCCCTTCCATTCCTCCCTGGAAATCCGCGCTGACATGGCAGCGCACTATTACCAAGCCTCGAGCAAACCCGCGATGCGATTGAATTAACCGCGCTAACCGCGGTTATCGCGGGTTTGCAGCGCCTGGTTTGAATCCGACTTAGCCATACTTGATATGGCAGGTGGATCGTACGGCTGAGACCCTGGGGCATATTATCAAGGAAACACGATAAATATCGCGTTTCCCGCTTTGCGCGATTCTGTTTCACGCCGCTATCGCAGGATTTAATCGCCGTGAAGATATGCGTTGATAATAACGCGATATCTCGCCGATTAAATCCTGCGATATGCGGCGTTAAACAGAATCGCGCAAAGCGGGAAACGCGATATTTATCGTGTTTCCTTGATAATATGCCCCGTGGTTCTTAACCTGGCATCCCGGGGACCACTGGGGGTCCAAGAAGCCTTAGCAGGGGGTCCGCGACTGATAAGAAAATTAAATAATATTAACAGATTAATAAACAGTATATAAATAAAGAAGCAAAATGTAAAATTATAACTTTTAAAACTTTCTGTAAATGTGAAGAAATTTGAAATTGGAGGTTGGAAATTAAGTTATCCTCAGATTGATTTTTGGGAGCAGTGTAAATGCATCAAACAGAATATAGCATGGTTGATGAGTGACCTCAGTCGAATTTAGAAAAGCTCCAACCTTCCCATTAAAATTAAAATGTCGATTTTTAATATATTTGTGAATTAAACAAAATATTTCGCAATTTGTATATGTGTGTGATGAATGCTTGTTCCTATGCTTTTTGTATATTGTTTTGCAGTTCAAATCATCAAAAAATGCTTAGCTGGGTATCACAATATTGATTCAGTGAGGATCCTCGAATTTAAAAAATGATTAGGTAGGGGTCCACAGATGGCAAAAAGAGAAGAACCACTACCTTAGACAACTTCGGGAAATATTAAGTGGAATTTGGCTGATCTTAGATTCAGATACCTTTATTTGTTACATTTAAACCAGCTCTCGGCTTTTGTTTTTTTTCATTGTAAAACAGTACAGCAGAGAGGACTAAGAATCAAGTATGGAACTGTTGCTTTCGTGCTCAGCAGGTTGGGTTTAGGAAGCGGAGTCTGAATTCCTGCACCGTGTACTATACTGGCACTGGAACACCCAGAACTAGACATTACTATAGTGTGCGAAGCACTTACGTGGCTGTGAAGCACGAAGGCTGTGTGGCCGAATCTACAGGCAGGAGGGATCCCAACATACAGAGGCATCTTCCACTTCATCTTTGCTGTTCATAACAAAAGGCAAAGTTAATACAGTAAACTCCAGATTGGTTTAAAGGGGTATAAATAAAATCAGAGGAAATGGATTGATGAACAGTAATAATATATGCATTACGGAGACTTGTGCCACTGTTACCTAAGTGAATGATAATGGTAGGCCTTGAAAGTCTGAATTAAAACTGTTGGGATTCAACCCTGAGACCACTAGTTTGCACACAGATCTCAGAAATGCTTCTGGCTCAATCCCCTCAGCTGTTGCTTCCCACCCGGCAAGAGCTGAGAAACGCGCTATGCACATCGGCCAAGGGTGCCCTCATGTCAATGAAAGTCCCCAAAGAGTTCGGCATGTGATTTTACTTCCATTCATGTATGGTCAGAATATTAACTCCAATCTTCCTTACTCTAAGTCCTCACCACATCCTTGGTTTTCCTCCTTTTTGGTTGTGTTGGTTCACTCCCCAAAACAGCTATACTGATTCTAAAACTGAACGTCTATCTGTCCACAGGCAGATGTATTATTTTAGGCAACTGAAGGTGAGGGCTAACATAACAATAAAAAGAAACCTTTCTACATTCGGATTAGAGGCTGCCTATCTCCAGGGCTGAGGACTCATCTCCATAACATAAAATAACGTAGCATAGTATAGCACAGCATAGCATACCATAACCTAACATAACATAACATAATTGTATTCATATAGTGCTTACTACCCCTGATGAGGCATCAAAGCACTTTTCGGCAAGTAGCACACTACTTCAGAACCCAAAAAGGATTAGTGTTGGATTAGTACAGTGAAATTTGAGTTAATTTGAGCAGTGGACATGTGAGTCTGTTAGTTGGCTTGAAAAGGAGAATGGGGAATAGAAGAGAGAAGTCTAGAAAGTGTCTATTGGGAGATCATAGTATTAAAATGAGGTTTGGGGTGATCCAAGGAGGAATAGAGGAGGGAATAGTCTAGAAAGGGATATTTTGGGGATCAAAGTAGTAGAATGAGGTTTGGGATGAGTCAGAGAGTGGAGGTAGAGGATATATTGAGAGAGGTATAGGATGAAATATAGGGTAGTGCATTGGAAAGAGACGTTTTTTTTTACAGCAGGAGTAAAGTATATAGATACATAAGTACATATTATTATACATATTTATATCAAGAAATACACATATCTAGATACATACATATAATCAGATTAAAAGTTTATATACACAGGGATATGCTGTACATCTTTGTTTGAGTATGGTGGTTATGTAGGAAAGAGCCAACTCTTGAGTAGTCTTCTGAAGATAAGATAGTTATCTTTGGATCTTATGTTTGGGGGTAGTGAGCTCCGTAGTTTGGCTGCTTGAACAATGAAAGATGTGCCACCTATGGTTTTATTTCTTGTATGGTGGGATTTTGAGGCGAGGTGCCAATCTGGAGCTGAGGTTTCTTTGTTGCATGTATTTGGTGATTTAATTCTTGTGTTGCCTAGGGTCCCAAAAATCCTTAAAATGGCACCTTTCCCAGAGAAAAATACCTGCCATTGGTTCACATTTTCAGTGTCTTTAAAGGCTTAGATATGACACTTAAATAGAACTTTAAACAAAAACATTTGTTTACGATTTTAACATGGCCTTTCTGTCTTATTAACTTTAATTATCAGCCTGGGATTATTAAAGTTGCTTTAGAACACGTTTTAAAGTATTTCGTACATATAATTATTGTTTTATGGCATGCACCCGGCTTTAGCTGATTTTCCTAGTTTTTGTACGGGCTGGAACATTAATATACTGGTCATGCTGGTAAAAATGGCCAGATGGCAACCCTTTTGACGGTCACAATTATGACAGGATCGATTAAACAGAGAGGCACAAACTTAATAGTCCAAACAAACACTGGACAATACAGCGGAGATATGGTAAGATACTTTGGAGGCTGTTGAAGACGGTGGGGCGACACATGCCTTCAGCTGGTAACACACACTCTGAGTGTGCACTGTTTCTAATGTACTGCCTGCCACTGCAGTAAAAAGGGAGGGGGTATATTCCAGCCAGGCGCCTCCATGGCCTTCTCACTTCTCCAAGGACAATAATTAGTCTCTGCTTGCCCTTGAAGTCACCCCCTCATTTATTAATAATTGCATTCTTGGAATAGAACAGTGGGCCAGTATCTTAGGATGCGATGCATTGCATATGCCATCAAATTCATGTTTAATTTTTAGGTTTTCTTGGTTTCACTGCTATAGTAACTCTTTTATTTGATTTAAAATTTTTGTCTTAATAGCTCTTTTTACATTCCGCAGCTTTTTATCTATTCATATTTCCAACTGTTATTATAGTGGTTGCCCACTTGCCCTGTTTCCGGAGCATGCTTGCGGCGACATTTGCACCACCCAATAAGTGCAAAAAGTCCATTTACACAGGGTGACATGCATAAAGAACATTTTGCACAAGCAAGGCGGTCCAAATGTTGGTACAAATGCCAGCAGCGTTGCAATCTACGTAATCTGGAAATTGTAATGCTATTGGTGCAGATGATGTAGTTTAACCCAGTGAATGTACACATTAGTCCACCACTGAATCCAAAGGAAAGCGAGCCATCATCCGCTCAAGCAGATTCTAACGCTGATGAATTCACGGTTCTGATTCTTGTAGGGATCAAACCCACATGCATAGAGGAAAGGAGCAGATTTCCCCCTTCTCACTCATTCATTGTTTGTATGTAATTACCCCATTCTGAACAATTACTTTGTGTTAAATGATCAGGCTGTGTATAATCTACTTGTCGTTCATAGCTTTGTAATACGTTACAATGTCATATTTGGAGGGTGTGAGATATCACTAAATAATCGATTGATTGACTGGTAGATCGACTGATTCATAGATCAGCATATTGTTCTGTGAGACCCTTTCAGAGGCCACTGCACGTTGGGAGCTTTGCTCTCTCTTCAAAGTGATTCCTCATTGGCAGACACACCTGCAACGCCCATGGGCAGGTACCTGATTTTAAAACAAGAAAGGGAGTTTCACGTTTTATGCAAGTGTCTCTCTACTGAGAGCCTCAACAGGAAGAAGAATCTGCGACACTGCACAAGGGTAAAGGCTGTAAACGTAACGTAAAGACAGTGAATAATAGTACCCACATTCATGTACACTATGAAAAGCACACCCTCAACATAGGGCAGACACAAAATCATCGGAGTTAAGCAAAGGCTGTAGCTTGTCGTGTATCGAAAATAGCATGAACAAAATCAAAATCACATCACATCCAACATAAAACTTAAAGCATTGTGTAACTACAAAGGGAAAAGCATGTGATAGGTATGTAGGATTCAACTTACACAACTGGTGTATACATTGTCTGGGGCATGGCAAGTGCGTGGTACGTTTCAGATCAGAGAAGCAAACAGTTTAACATAGTGACAACACACAGTAGAAAGAGAAATTATGAAAACGAAAAAAAGAAAAAGAAACAGAATGAAAGAAAGGCATGGAATTAATGACGGCAATGGAAGAAATGATAATCAAGAAAGATAGAAAGAAAAAGTCTGAGATAGACAAAAAGAGAGAGCATGACGCAGACATAGCGAGGAAATGATATAACAACATCAGGGGAGAAAAGCAGATGAAAAGAATGGACAAACAGAACAGAAGCGTGAAAAGACGGGATTGGCGGTGACTGATATGACATAGACTAAAGAATAAAAAAACAGCATTAAAAGTAATGGAGATAGGCAAGGACGGGGAGATTTGCGAGAAACATATGCACATAAGAAAAAGATAGGCATTTAAGGGTGCCTGGACACTGGTAACATGCGTGTAGGAAGGAAATAGGAAAATGGAAGCAAATTCATAACAGCTGTCTGTAAGAGGGGCAGGGACACTCAGAGCTAGAAAGGAATGAATGGCAGAGGCAAGGATGAGAAAAATTAGAAGAAAGAAGGCATGAGAATGACAATGGTAGAAGTAGGAAGGAAACTGGAGGGAAAGACCTGAGAATGTTAGAGAAATAGAGATGCAGTTAAAGTAATACCAGCTATGGGTGAAAGAAGGAAAGCAGGAAACTAACATACATAGAGATAAGAACTAGTCAGAACTAGTCAGAGGATGGTCGGAAAGAGAGAGCAGATACAGAGAGCTGACCGAACAACAAATATTGAGGTGGGTAGGGACCTGTGATCCATGTATGTGAGAGAACCAGAAATGGAGGTGAGGTGGAAATTGGGAAAAAGATTGGCGAAAGAATGAGAAGTAGCAATGGAAGGAAACGGGGAACAAAGCAGTTAAAAGGAAAACTGAGAGAGTCGGAGGTACAATGAGAGAGGTACTGTCGAGTGAGTAATTAATATAATGGCAAACATATCTGATGGAATGAAAGAGAAACTGATGACAGTGAGAACAGGTGATTAGAGAATGAGACGAGTGGAGATGGAGGTGAAAAGAAAAGCTTGGGAAACAGTAGTTACCATGGGACGTGGAAAATGTAAATTACAGGGAAAGAATTACTGGGAGACACTTAATTGAAACACTGAGCGAGGCAAGGTTGAGTGTGAGAGTAACTGATATAGCCGAAATTAGGGGTGTGAGAGGGAAAGAGAGAGAGAGATGTGGACAGTAGGCAGGCATGAAGAGACATAAGGAAGCCGGCTAGAGAAGAGTGTTTGATTAAGGAGGATGTGAGAGTGAGATTGCGAAAGATGGTGGTGAGAAAAAGATCGTGGCAGAAGTGGATATGAGAGAGGATTGAGGCATAGAAGAAGGTGAGCGAATGAGAAAGGCCATATTGGACAGGGGAGGATGAGAAAGGTGAACTGTGCGAGATTAGGCATGAAGATAAAAATGGGGGCTGTAAATAAATGACAGACGTTGAGGATAGAGGCAGAAATGGAGATAAGGAGAGATACTGGTAGAGGTGGAAGTGAAAAGATGGAATGGGTATAAATGCTCAGTGCAGCTGTTGATGGGGTAGTGGCCCAGAGTCGAGCACATATCACTAAGGGTTGCTCCTCTGCATACTTGACCCATCATATTTCTTTGCTAAGTGGCATCTGGTTCCCTCTTTGCATCTCATGAATTCTTTCATGTTGCTTTCTCACGTTCTTAGTTCAGTTCTCTTTTGATGTTTCTGTCAGGCTCCTCCGCGATGGGAAGCCCCCTGAGGCAGCCATGTGCGTTATTAATCCCAAAAATAAACATTCACAGGTTGCATGTCTTCACCCCTCATGTAAGATAGGCTGTGTACAGCACCCCACTGCCTTCTGATGTTAGGTCCATGCTATATAAATATCCACAATAAAATACAATCGTAAAATATAGGTCTGAAGCCCTTCCTCAATGTTAACACTGCCCCACCTACTGAGGAGTGATATAGAAATTTGGAAAGAGCTGAAGTTTTTTGATTCTTTGAAAGCAATACAGAGCTTGTTAAATACACATACAATACAAAGAAAGAAAAGGTGCATTCTCTATTGAAAAAGAGCTATTGAAAGGCATGCACACCACGGCAGGTATTAATTTGGTGACCCAATCAGTCATCCAAGTTGAAGATCCTTCGAGTTCGGACAACACCATTTTGAATAAGTGAATGCCGGTATTTACAAAGCCCAGCAAATGTATCTACTCCAATCATCTCCCGGTGCTGATAATTTAAGTGCAAAGGACCCATGCATTTAGGAGATGGAAGCTTTTAGATTTGTCTTGAAGGATGTAAAGTTTGAGGTTATTAGAAACTTGGCAGCCTGAACGAGATTATTTTTTTTCATCTTTGGACAACAGTTTAAAAGATGAAATCAAAAGAAGACTCTTAACAGCCACACACAATTTGAGGATAGTAACTGAGGACCTTTTCCCCCAGGTACAGTACTGATGAGTGGCCAAATTAAGGCGCTTCAAGGTGTATTTAAGGTTTAAAATGTAATTAAGGCGTTTAAAGGTGTATAAGTCATCTTGATCCGCACCTTCGTCTTATTACAAAGCCAGTGAAGCAAGTTCCGTCTGAGAAAAGCTGCCTTTTGGTGTATTTAGAGATGACGAGGATGCATTTCAGGAAGAGGGAGCATAAGTGAATAAATATATCTTACAATATGCATATATACATGGCAGCACGGCAGAGAGAACAGCGGCATGAAAGATGGGATTGTCACGAATGATTAGTTGGTTTTTCCTTCTAGTTTGAGAAAGTATATTTTGTGGAGCAGCCTTAAAAGAGGACACAGGGAGGAGGGAGAGAAGATGGAACACAAGTCAGTAGGTAGTCATTTCCAGTCTTGGGGTACATGCAAGTTAAAAGATTGAAACCATGAAGTCTGCAGGGAGGTTTGGGGGTGGCTAGAAGATAAAAACTTGCTGAGCACAGGTTGCAAGGTGGGGGGATATGTAGCTGACAAGGTTTTAGGTTAGGCAGTTTATTCGAATTTTGATAACTAGTGCAAGGAGTTAACACAGGGCCCTATTTTTAGCAGTGAACCATCAAACCAAGTGATGACTGTGCGAGTTTGAGGTATGCATGGGGAAGTTATAGTAGGGGAGTGAAGACAATGAGTGCAGCGGTGACCTAATAGATAATTACAGTTGCCCAGCTTGCTGAGACCAGTGTTTTGGGAGTGTGAAAGGAGATGCAAATCACATCAAATCAAATCTTTATTGTTTTCAGCCATGACGGCCATAACAATTAACAATACAGATTAAAACACTATGGTTACAATAAAATTCACAATTTACTGACTCTTAAGATCACGTGAGATACAAATACAGAGAGTCCATTGGATTCAGTAATTTTTAAAATTACGGTTATAATTGACCATGTAGCCAAGCTATTGTTTTGCAATTTTTCTTATTAAAAACCTTCAACTAAGCGATATATCCTACCCTTAGGTGTCCTAAGTGTGTGGTATGGGTAAAAAGAGGGTAGTTAAAAAGCTACTAAAATTGTGGAATAAAATGCATGATGCGTACATAAATTATCCCTCGGTCGTTCTTGCCTGAGTTTCACTGGGTTGCCAGTTCAGGCGATTTCTGCCATTAAAGTGTCAATGGGAAGAACTCTTAATATGTTTTGCAATGTCAATATGGGAGAAAGCTTGCTTGAGCCAAAGCCAATTAATGCTAAAGGGCAGCTTGAACTACTCTAGTCGTAAGGTACAAGTGCGTTTGCCCTACCCTCAAGAGTATAGCCCCCATGTCTGCCACAAAAGGATCCGCCTCACTGTTACATTCATAACAGATTCTTGATTTGAGTTTAGTAAGAGCATTAGGCAATGCTGGTTTCTGGCTAGTAGCTTTATTAAGAATCGTTCAGATAGCCAGCCCATCGGAGCCTTTATGTTCAAGAGTTGTCTTTCGATGTACACAGTTTTTTCTGGGCTCAGGTTCTTGATTTCCAGGCTGCATAGATGTAGGACGAAACAACCAAGACTATGTTTTTGTCATCTGATCTCATGCAGAAAGCTTCAGCTTCGTTACACTTCCTAATGTTGGACTTGATTAAAAGTGGACATAGATAATATTTCCGTGTACTTATCGTATGACACAGCAGTAGAAAATGAGTTAGTGTTTCTCTGCCTCTCAAGGAACACAGACACAAGTCTGATCCCTCATCAGTATTTGCTGACCACCTTTTAGTTACTAATGCCACCAGCAATGTGCCCAACTGACATTTTAAGCAGAGAGATTTATTTCCTGCTGGGAAGATTCCATCTAGGAAAGTTGTGAGGCCATGGTCTTGACTGAATGACATATAGCATTTTTAGCGTTTTAGTAGGGGACCTGCTTGGCTTACTTTCACTTGAGTGATATATTCCCATTATGCCTTCGTAACCAAAGCAAAGCTAGCCTTTGCAATGGTTACCGGATGGAGCCAAAGATCTTTAAGGCCAATGCTATGTAGAACATTTGATATGTGAGCGGACCATGGTATTGTGCAATAGTTTTAATTCATCATGATGTCCGATAGTGTGGATCTGTAAGAAGCGAGCTCCCCCTTGAACCAAATGCGGATCCAATATTTTATTAGTACAATGCCTTGTAGTCCTCAATTGTTTCGATGTCTAGATCTGCTCTCAAGGTGTCCATCGGTGTTCCACGGCCCAAATGCAGTAGCCGTCATAGGAAGTTGTTTTCGGTGACTTGAATAGATGGAGATTCCTATACCCCCAGATTTCTGCACCATATGCACTTGCCGCACTTGCTTTAATTTTGTACTCCAGCATTGCTGAGCCTACTGAGTGGTTTCCACATGATCTAGCAAATCTCAGCACTGCTTTAGCTTGTTGAGCCAGGGTAGTGTTGCTCTTGGATAGCTGCCGGGCCACAGGAGATTACCATCTAGATGAAATCACAGGTAGTTATAGGAGAACACATAATCCTGAGGCTTATTGTAGACCTTGAATATCGCTCTCAATTTGGTGTTTTGGTTAAGGATCATGTATTTTGTTTTCCCTACATTGATGGCTAGACTTCTGGTAGCACAGAAAGACTCGAAACCTGCCAGTTGATAGCTTTGTCCTGGCCATTAGCACTGAATTGTTGGCGAAGAGTGGTATTCGGATCGGCTCCTTGCTTATTTTGGACACGTCTTAATCGAGATTCATTAGAAATTTCACAACGTCATTTATGTAGCAATTAAAAAGAGTTGGCGCTAGAACGCAGCCTTTTTTGACACCTCACTGTATTGGAATCTCTGCTGTATATTCTCATCTGGTGCTACACTTCACCCGGTTGATATTGCCGGAATGCAATGCAATTAATAGCTTTAAGATTTTTTCTGTGACTCCCATCTCCTTTAGAGTTTGCCATAGTGTGGGCTAGTCAAAGGCTGTTTGAAGGTCAAAGAATACCAGATATAGTGGTGACTTTTTGAGGCATGTGCATTTATTTAGAGCAGATAAGATTTAAACTAAAAACTTGATCTACTGTGCCCTGGCCTCTCCTGAAGCCCACTTGGTATGGAGATTTCAAATCTTCCAACCACTGATCCATGCGAGATAGTAGCAGCTTCCAGAAAATCTTTCCCACACTGTCAAGCAATGAAATGGTTCAATAGTTTTCCACGAGATCTATGGGCCCTTTTTTGTGTAATTGCATGATTATGGTTTTTCTCCATGCGGGTGGAATCTCCTCAAGAGATCTGATGTTCTTGAAGGATCGAGTTAGTACAGGTGGCCATAATGTTAGATGGATTCAATAGAAATCTGATGGAATTTTGTCTGGTCTGGCAGCTTTGTGCCACTTTTGGGCTTGAATTGCTTGAATAACTTCCTTTGCTCTGAAGTCGGATGTTAGCCCCAAGATTGAGTAATGGGTGAGAATGCTAGCGGAAGCAGTTAGGGAATAGAAAAACTTTGAGATGACTATTGTAGATATTAAATGGCCTAGGAACTGTTGTTCTAGACCAGAATTTCCGTTCATGTTGACCTTCAAGTCAGCTTTCCTTTAGTGGTGCTTTGATAGTGGTGTTTTCTTTGGGGCACAACCTGGTTCTGCAAAGTTAGGCTGTTCGTTCTACACAATGGATTAACGCCTTCTTTTTTGTAGAGAATTGTTAAGTGATCCGTCCAGAGTTGTGTGCTTATATTCAGCTCCAATTTCTTCAGAGGACCTTCGCAGTCCCATCTTACAGCTTCCCAGAATTTCTTTGATTTTCTTAAGGTAATTGCATCCAGTAGAGCTTGCAAGAGCTTTTGCAAGTGGTGTTTCTTCGTAAAGTTTATCAGCTGTTTATACTGCTTCCTGTTGTCAATGAAAAGTTGTTTGTTATTTTCAGACAGATGTCGATTTTTCAGGGCTGAGAACAGAGTCCTTTAGCTTTAAACATTCCAATCCAGGCAATCGATAGAGGATTTTGTTTTTTCTCGCCACGGCCGTCTGTATCAGCAGCTCTTCAAATCTTTTCAGCTGCTGCTGCTCTCCCTCTTCTATAGCTAGAGTTAGGATCATAGTATGCAAGGTAAATCATTGATGGCTAGAAGTGTAGGTCTTTGTGTCTCAATTTTCATCGATTTCGACAATGTTTTTCCTGTTTGGTTTCAGGGTAATATTTCAGGCACATGCATGTTTATTGGAGATAGGTGCAGGACAGCTCAGATTCGGTGCCATGCTTCAATATTTATCGTCATATAGTCAATGGTACTTTGCCTATGGCCAGCTCTAAAGGTGGGTTTTGGGGGGGTGTTTGATGGTGTTCAGCCATTCAATGGGCGCATGCCTCCCTCAACTAGAGCTCTGAAGATAAATGCACCCTTCTTTGTGCTCATACAATGCTCTTTAGATGGTAATGGTATATTCCATGCACTATCTTAATCAATTATTGATGTATCCAGCATTTGGGGGTGTATTTTTGTGTCATAGCAGTACAGACCAAAAAGCAATTGTTTTTGTTGTGAGTAAGCCATGGAGGCATCCTTTTGAGTAGCGACTTCGACACCTCTTCCAATCTTTTCACCAAAAGTTGGTCTTTATGGAGCAGAATGTCGGACTTGACCAGGGCCCACCCACCTGGTGGAAAATAGACAGTCAGGATTTCAAATGACCATGCCTTACTTCTTAGAACAATGATTTGTATATTCTTAGGAGATGCAATGTTAGGACAGATTTTGTGGATGTTCAGTAGTTGGAATCTAGCAGCAGTAGTTGTAATGGAAGACACAAAGCACATAGTAGGATTCAAAACAACAGCAAGGATTCTATATATATGAGAGGTCATCAATGATGACATTTGAGTTGTCATCAGTAATGTCATCAACGATGTCATTGCACGTCATGTGTGAATTAAAATATGAGATTATAAGTAGGGCTTCTGATTTTATGTTTTTTTTTAACATTTCCGTCTGTATTTATCTATATTTATTTTTGGGATTATTTTATCTGTATTTATCCATATTAATTTTTTGTTTAGTGTAAAAAATGAAGTTGGAGTGGGTATATTTCCACATTTATTTAATCATCATATGTTTACTAATGTTTGAGTGGCCAATTGCTTTACCCATTTATATTACAATACAATTATTTGAAACCATTTGTATTGCAGAACATCTTAAACTGCTATACTGCTAAAGGTATTTAAGCTTCATTCGGAAATCTATTTACAATTTTAACTCTCCTACCTGTCAACTGAATAGCTACTGATATAATGATTGAGATTAGTGCAAATCATCTAAGAGAAAACCTATTTTCCATATTTATACATATTTAGAAATAAATGAACACAGGAAAAGAGATTGTTTTCTATCTGAATTTATCTGTAAAAATCAGTAAAGATGGAAAACAGGGAGCCTTAATTACAAGCAGTGCATCGGATGGGTGCAAGTTGTAGGTGGAAGGTCATAAGCAGGGCATGGGGGTGCAAGTTATAGTTTGCTCAGTAAACTATGACTAAATAATCTCTGTGTTTTTTGCATGTTCACCTGATTTTAACATCACTTTCAGCCTTTCTTTTTCAGTGTGAAACATATCTATATATGTAGCTATAGATATATATATATATATATATATATACATATATATATGTAGATACATCTCTCTCTATCTCTATATATATACATTTATAAATATACATTCACTGAAAAAAACAAAGGTTACAGGGATGTTATAGTTAGGCTCAGATTTCACTCATACCAACCCAGTGAAATTCAGCAGTTATAGTTATGTGAACTAAGTATAACTTACACTCACACAATGCACTGTTTATGACCTCACATATTACATCACTCATGACATGGTCAGTAACATCACTGATGACATCTCAAATGACATCACACATATGACATCACTAGTGACATCATCTGTGAGTGCAAGTGTTTTCTAAGAGTTTATGGGTGTTAAATAAAAATACTAACCTACTACAAAAGTTAGATTAGTATACTAGGTGCACTACTAATGAGTGATACTACTTCTAATATATATTATGTGAGTGGCTGTGTGACTATGTGTATCTGTGTGTGAGTGGGCGTCTGAGTAGCTGTATTGGTGTGTTTGTGGGTGTAAGAGTGGCTGTATGGGTATATAAGTGGGTATGTGAGTAGCTGTGTGGGTGAGTGAGTGGCTGTTTTAGTGAGTGAATGGTGCGTGAGTGCTTCTATGGGTGTATGAGTGGCTGATTGGGTGGGTGAGTGGATGTGTGAGTGACTGTATGGGTGAGTGAGTAGGTGTCTGAATGGCTGTATGAGGCAGTGAATGGGCATGTAAGTGGCTGTATGGGTGAATGAGTGGGTGTTTGGTTAAGTGAGTTGGTGTGTGAGGGGCTGTGTTGGAGAGTGAGAATCTGTGTGAATGGATATATGGGAGAGTAAGTGGATGTGAGAGTGCTTGTATGGATGTGTGAATGGGTATGTCAATTATTGTGTGGGTATGTGAGTGAGTGAGTGCTTGTATGGGTGAGTGAGTTGCTGTGTTGAGAGACTCCATGGGTGAGTGAGTGGGCGGGTGAGTAGCTGTATGGGTGAATAAATAGGTGTGTGAGTAGCTGTATGGGTGAGTGTGTGGCTGTGTGAGTGGCTGTATGGGTAAGTGACTGGTTGTATGAATAGCTGTATGCATGAGTTAGTGGTTGTGTGAGTGGTTGCATGAGTGAGTGAGTGGGTGTATGAGTGGCTCTATGGATGAGTGAGTTGTATGAGTACTTGTATGGGTCTATGAATGGGTATGTGAGTGGTTGTGTGGGCATGTGAGTGAGTGTATGAGAGGTTGTATAGAAGTGTGAGTGGGTGTTTGAGTACTTCTGTGGATGATGTCATCAGTGTTGTCATTTGAGATGTCATCAGTGATGTCACTGACTATGTCATGAGTGATGTACAATGTGAGGTCATTGGCATTGTGGGGGCATAAGTTATAGTTAACTCAACTAATTATAACTGCTGAATTTCACTAGTCATATACAAGTGAAATCTAAGCCTAACTATAGTGTCCCTGTAACCTTTGTTTTTTTCAGTGAATTTCTAAGGTTTTTAAAATTCTAGTTCCGAACTATAACATCCCTGTAACCTTTGGTTTTTTCAGTGACTTTCTAAGGTGTTGTTAATGTTCTTTCCTAACTATAACACCCCTGTAGCCTTTGTTTTTTTAAGTGAATTTCTAAGGGTTTTTTAAAATTGTATTTCTTAAATGTAACCACTAAACTTTGACAGTGAGTATGTGAGTGAGTGCGTGAGTGAGTGCGTGAGTGTCTCAGTAAGTCTGTGAGTGAGTGTTAGATTGTCTGAGTGGGTCTGTCAGTGGGTGCGTGAATGTCTAAGTAGATATGTGAGTGGGTGCATGAGTGTCTAAGTAGGTCTGTGAGTGAGTGCATGAGTGGGTCTGTGAGTGGGTACATGAGTCTCTGAGTGGCTCTGTCAGTGAGTGCATGAGTCTCTGTGTGGGTCTGTGAGTGAGTGCATGAGTCTCTGACTGGGTCTGTGAGTGTGTGCATGATTGTTTTTGAAGGTCTGTAAGTGAATGGATGAGTCTCTAAGTGGGTGAGTCAGTGGGTGAGCGAGTATCTGAGTGGTCTGTGAGTGGTGTGTAAGTCTCTGAGTGGGTCTGTGAATGGGTGAGTGAGTATCTGAGTGGGTCAGCCAGTGGGTGCATGACTCTCTGAGTGGATATGTGAGTGGGTGCATGAGTGTCTGAGTGGGTCTGTCAGTGGGTAAATGAGTAACGGAGTGAGACTGCGAGGGCATGTGAGAGCCTCTGAGTGGATCTGTGAATGGGTGTGTGTGTCTCAGTGGGTGTGTTAATGGGTGTGTGAGTCTCTGTGAGGGTCTGTGAGTGGATGCATGAGTGTGTGAGTGGGTCTGTGAGTTTCTGTGTCTCTTAGTGGGTCTGTGAGTGGGTGAATGAATGTTTGAGTGGATCTGTGGGTGGGTGTATGAGTGTGTGGGTATGACTGTCAGTGGGTGCATAAGTCTCTGAGTGGGTCTGTCAGTGGGTGCATGAGTCTCTGAGTGGGTCTGTGAGTGAGTGCATGAGTGTATGAGTGGGTCTGTCAGTAGGTGCATGGTAAAATAAGTAGGGGGGCACATGGAAGCAGGTCTTCATGCCAGCTCCCCCATGATGTTCCTCCTGTCCAGCTTGCCTGCAGTCTGCTACCCTCTGCTGCCTTTGGTTTTGTGCTTGTTTTTCTGCCTCTTTCCTCACTCATCTATTTGGCCTCTTTCTGCTTGCTCCTGACCTTTATTCTGTCTCTTGCTGCTTGTTTCTGACCTCTATTTTGCCTCTTGCTGCTTGTTTCTGACTTCTATTTTATCTCTTTCTGCTCATTTTGCCTGGTATTTTGCCTCTTTCTGGTTGCTCCTGACATTTATTTTGCCTCTTCCTGCCTGTTTCTGACCTTTTTTCTGCCTCTTGCTGCTCGTTTCTGACCTCTATTCTGCCTCTTTTTTCTCTCTTCTGACCTTTTTTCTGCTTCTTTCTGCTACTTTCTGACTTTTATTCTGCCTCTTTCTGCTCATTTCTGACTTATATTCTGCCTCTTTCTACTTGTTTCTGACCTTTATTCTGCCTCTTGCTGCTCGTTTCTGACCTCTATTTTGACTCTTTCTACTTGTTTCTGACCTTTATTCTGCCTCTTGCTGCTCGTTTCTGACCTCTATTTTGACTCTTTCTGGTCATTTCTCACCTTTATTTTGTGTTTCGCTGATTGTTTCTGACCTTTGGGTTGCCTTTTTCTACTTGTTTCTCACCTTTATTTTGCATCTTTCTGCTCATTGCTGACCTTTATTTCGCCTCCTTCTGCTCGTTTCTCACTTTTATTTTGCCTCAGCTTGCTCATTTCTGACCTTTATTCTGCCTCTTTCTGCTCGTTTCTCACCTTTATTCTCTGTCTTGCTACTCCCTACGACCTTTATTCTGCCTCTTTCTGCTCACTTCTCACCTTTATTTGGCCTCTTTCTGCTCTTTTCCCTGGGACCACAGACCATGGGGAAGCCTCAAGGCCCCCGCAGTCCCAGCTGGCTCCCCGCCTCCCGCAGGAGCAGGCATTGCTGCTGCACGGAGGGAGCTACTGGAAGGGCAACTCCCTCCATGCAGGAGCAATCATTTCATTTCTTTCCCTGCTGGCATGTCTGCAGGCAGGGAAAGAGGTAAAACCACCACTTCCAGCAGGCAGGAATATTTTGACAGCTCCTGCCCACTGGAACTGGAATATTTGCTTTTGCTTGGCGCAAACTGTCAAAGCTCCCACCAAGCAAAAGCAAACAGCTATGTCCTGAAGGTGGGTATCCCGGGACATAGCAGGAGCCGGCCCTGGGAGGTGGTGGTCTCCAGGGCCATGTATGGCTCCAGGATGGGGACTGAGAAGCCACCTCCTTCTGTTTACAAAGGCCGGCCCATGGAGGTGGTGGTCCATGGGGCTGAGAACGGACTGGGAGGGGAGCCGCGTGGAGCCCTCCTTCTTTTAAAAAGGAAAGCCCTGGAAAGGTGGTGGTCACCAAAGCACATGGTGTCCGCGTGGCCCCCCATCAATTTATTTATAAGGGGCCCCTATTTCATTGCATTTAGCCCCGGGGAGGTGGTGATCCTAAGGCTCAGGGGGGTCCATACGGCCCCTTTGGTCAATTTATTTATTGCCCCAGGGAGGTGGTGGTGGCCCAGGACTCAGGGGAGGTCCGAGCGGCCCCCCATATGTTATTAAAATTAAGTCCTCGGGGAATAATTAAGACAAAGGAGGTGGGCCCCGAACGTCCCCCTCTTTTCTTTTAAACAAGCCTGCATGCCCCTTGGATCTGGCCACCTTGGAGCTATAATGTAAACAAGCACAGGAGACAGAGCTTGTTTTTTTTAAAATTTTGCTGCGGATTCACAGCTCCATTTTTTTAAAGTGCTTTTTGGCCCTGCCAGGGTCACACGGGGACCCCATGACCACAGTTAGGGGCTCAGTGTATACCTTCCCTGCCCCCTTTCTGTTTTTTTAAAAGTTTTTTGTGACTGCCAACACTTCCTGGTTGAAGTGTTGGGAGCCAATCAGATTTGAGCATGGGGACTGTCGGATCCTCAGTGGATCAGCGTACCTATATAAACAAATTTGGATTTCTTTTAATATCTCAAAAACTACTGAATGGATTCACACCAATTCACAAAAAGGCCACTTTCTGAACCAACAGCTACCTTTCTGCCACATTTGGTGTAATTCCGTTCAGCAGTTCGGGCTATAGTTGTGTCTGAAATCCCTCTGGGAATTTGCATGGGGAAAACGTGTCTTGGAACCACCCTTTTTCTCGACCCCCGCTTGACTGATCACCCCAAAATCTTCAAGGCAGAAACTGAAGTGAGCGTCATACTAGTTTTGACATTTTCACGAGAATTCGTCAAACGGCACCAAAGTTATTAATAAAACAAAAACTGCTCTTCCTAATGGAAACAAGGTCCTATTTATAACTACCTACTGGCAACTGCCAGTAGGTAATATATGCATATTAAATAACCTACTGGCAGTCGCCTGCAGGTAGGTATAATTAGGACCTAGTTTCCACAGAAGGAGGGTTTTTTGTTTTGCTAGTAACTGTGGTGCCGTTTGATGAATCTTCACAAAAGTTTCAAACCTACTTTGCCACTTACTTCAGCTTCTGTCTGGAAAGTATCAGGATGATTTATCAAGTGGGGGCTGGAAAAAGGGGTGGTCCTAAAACACGTTTTTCCCATGCAATTTCCTATAGGGATTTTAGACACAACTACATCCTGAACCGCTGAATGGAAGTACACCAAATTTGGCAGAAAGCTAGATATTGGCCCAAAAAGAGTGATTTTTATAATTTGATGTAAATCTGCTCAGTAGTTTTGGAAGTATTAAAGAAAACAGATTTCTGTATGTCTAGAGACGCGGATCCACTGTTGTGAATCGACAGATTGCAACCTGAGAGAAATGTTGAGCCTGCCATTTTGTGATTTGGGACACAGTTCATTGTGGGCAGAATAAAATAAAAATAGGATATAAGGGGTCAGGATACAGGTATCCTGCCCCAATGGAACTGATGGCGGAGTCTGTGAGGGACCCCTCATAGGCAAGAAAATGTGGGGGGAAAAATCTGCATGCGCAAGGGCCTGTGGATCCACTGCAGTGCTCAGCGGCAGATCTGCTGTGGCAATTTGCGGCAGATCTGTGGATCCAGCAGACACTTAAAAAAATACATTCACTCACAGACCTAGTCACACACTCTTTCACAACCCCACACAACCACTCACACATCCATATACCCACCCACACTCACACACCCATACAGTCACTCACATGCCCTTTCACACACCCACACAATAACTCACACATCCACTCACAGACCCAGAGAGCTACTTACAGACCCACACAGGCACTCACACATCTACTCACCCAGCCACATACACACCCATACAGCCACTCACACACCCATACTGCAAAACCACTGGCACACCAACTTACACACCCATACGGCCACTCACACACCAGTGACAGACCCACACAGGCACATACACACCCACTCATACACCCACCCATCACACACTCACTTACACACCCACACAAGCACTCACACACCTACTCACACACCCATACAGAGACCCAGAAACCACTCACACACCCATACAACCAATCATACACACAGGCAGAGACCCAAAAACCACTCATACACTGATTTATACACACATACACTCACTCACACACCCACTTACAGACCCACACAGGCTCTCACACACACACTCACACACCCACATATACAAGTATACAGCCAATCCCACAGCTACTCACATACCCACACAGCCACTTACAAACCCATTCATACACCTACCACACACTCACACACATTTACAGAACCACTCAGACACCCACTCACACAGCCATATAGTCAGTCTTACAGCCATGTACACATCCATACAGTCACTTACACATACTCAGAGACACACACAGCCACTGACACACCCACTCACACACCTATACAGTCACTCACACACCCACACAGACATTTACATCCCCACTAACATACCCATAGTCACTCACACAGCTATTGACACACCCACACAGTCATTCAGATACCCACTTACACACCCACACAACCACTCACACACCCACTTATACAACCACTTAAACACCCACCCAACTCAGACCCACCCATACAACCACTCACATATCCACTCACAGACCCACAAACCACTTACACATCCACTCACAGACCCACATAGTCACTCACACAGCCACTCACACACCCACTCACTGACTCACACACCCACTTACACACTCACACAACCACTAACATACCAACTCATGCCCCCAGGCAGCCACTCATACACCCACTCACAGAGCCAAAAAAACACTCACACACCCACTCACTCACAGACCCATACAACATTTCACACACCCACTCACATACATACTCATACATCCACTTACACACCCACACAACCACTCACACACCCATACAGCCAATCACACACCCACTTTCAGACACACAAAACCACTCACACACCCACTCACACACCAACACAGCTGCTCCCATACCCATTTATACACTCACACAATCATATAGCCACTCACACACCCAGGCAGTCACTCACACAGCCACTCACACACCCACACACAGGCAGTGATACACTTATAGACATTTCAATAGCATATGTTTGTATTAAATGTATTGTTATTTTAGTATTGAATGTGTATCTCTCACCTGTGTATTCAACTTATTTAAAAAAAAATTGAAATGGTACTTCATGTAGTATATTGACGTTTACTTTGCCTGATGATGTTGCCAGTGATGTTATTTGAGATGTCAGCAGTGACGTCATGAATGATGTCACTGACCATGTCATGAGTGATGTAATATGTGAGGTCATAGCAGTGCATTGTGGGGGAGTAAGTTATTGTTAGCTCAGCTAACTATTACTGCTGAATTTCTCTGGTTTTGTGTGTGTAAAATCTGAGCCGAACTATAACGTCCCTGTAACCTTTGGGTTTTTCAGTGAATATATATAATTGTTATTTACCTGCTGTGGGTGCGGCTCAACTAGGGGCAACCTCTTTCTTTCAAATAGTGCGGCCAGCCTGGTCGTGAGCTGCACCACCGCTGATGGGGCGGATCCGTTGCTGGTGATTTCTCGGCACAACACGGATCAGGAGGTGATCGCTGGCACTGGGGGGAGCCCTGGTTTGCGATCCAGAATGCTTTTGCCAAATCCTGCATTCTGCCAGCAGCCCACTGGGGATAAAATGTTAATGGACTTCCAGTCCCATAATGCCTATGGATGTACTCACCTGAGCGTGTTAGTGTTTTAAATAAAGAGGGAAGAATCTGGAAATCTTCATGCTGGTGGTTATGTGCAGGCTACCTTTGAAAAAGAGCTCATGCTCGAAACGCGTCAGGACTGCTTAAGACGCTATCGGCACAACCCAACTCTCCCTAATCGTTACTTACCTGCTGTGGGTGCAGCTCAACTAGGGGCAACCTCTTTCATTCAAATAGTGCGTCCAGCCCGGTCGCGAGCTGCACCGCCGCTGATGGGGTGGATCCGTTGCTGGTGATTTCTCAGCACAACACAAAACAGGAGGTGATCGCTGGCACTGGGGGGAGCCCTGCTTTGTGATCCGGAATGCTTTTGCCAAATCCTGCACTCTGCCAGCAGCCCACTGGGGATAAAATGTTAATGGACTTCCGGTCCCATAATGCCTGTGGATGTGCTCACCTGAGTGTGTTAGTGCTTTAAATAAAGAGGGAAGAATCTGGAAATCTTCATGCTGGTGGTTATGTGCAGGCTACCTTTGAAAAAGAGCTCATGCTCAAAACGCGTCAGGACTGCTTAAGACGCTATCGGCACAACCCAACTCTCCTAATTGTTACTTACCTGCTGTGGGTGCGGCTCAACTAGGGGCAACCTCTTTCTTTCAAATAGTGCGGCCAGCCCGGTCGCCAGCTGCACCTCTGCTGATGGGGTGGATCCATTGCTGGTGATTTCTCGGCACAACACGGAACAGGAGGTGATCGCTGGCACTGGGGGGAGCCCTGGTTTGTGATCCGGAGTGCTTTTGCCAAATCCTGCATTCTGCCAGCAGCCCACTGGGGATAAAATGTTAATGGACTTCCAGTCCCATAATGCCTATGGATGTGCTCACCTGAGCGTGTTAGTGCTTTAAATAAAGAGGGAAGAATCTGGAAATCTTCATGCTGGTGGTTATGTGCAGGCTACCTTTGAAAAAGAGCTCATGCTCGAAACGCGTCAGGACTGCTTAAGACGCTATCAGCACAATCCAACTCTCCCTAATCGTTACTTGCCTGCTGTGGGTGCGGCTCAACTAGGGGCAACCTCTTTCTTTCAAATTGTGCGGCCAGCCCGGTCGCGAGCTGCACCGCCGCTGATGGGGCGGATCCGGTGCTGGTGATTTCTCGGCACAACACAGAACAGGAGGTGATCGCTGGCACTGGGGGGAGCCCTGGTTTGTGATCCGGAACGCTTTTGCCAAATCCTGCATTCTGCCAGCAGCCCACTGGGGATAAGATGTTGATGGACTTCCAGTCCCATAATGCCTATGGATGTGCTCACCTGAGCGTGTTAGTGCTTTAAATAAAGAGGGAAGAATCTGGAAATCTTCATGCTGGTGGTTATGTGCAGGCTACTTTTGAAAAAGAGCTCATGCTCGAAACGCATCAGGACTGCTTAAGACGCTATCGGCACAACCCAACTCTCCCTAATCGTTACTTACCTGCTGTGGGTGCGGCTCAACTAGGGGCAACCTCTTTCTTTTAAATAGTGCGGCCAGCCCGGTCGCGAGCTGCACCGCCGCTGATGGGGCGGATCCGTTGCTGGTGATTTCTCGGCACAACACGGAACAGGAGGTGATCGCTGGCACTGGGGTGAGCCCTGGTTTGTGATCCGGAACGCTTTTGCCAAATCCTGCATTCTGCCAGCAGCCCACTGGGGATAAAATGTTAATGGACTTCCAGTCCCATAATGCCTATGGATGTGCTCACCTGAGCGTGTTAGTGCTTTAAATAAAGAGGAAAGAATCTGGAAATCTTCATGCTGGTGTTTATGTGCAGGCTACCTTTGAAAAAGAGCTCATGCTCGAAACGCGTCAGGACTGCTTAAGACGCTATCGGCACAACCCAACTCTCCCTAATCATTACTTACCTGCTGTGGGTGCGGCTCAACTAGGGGCAAATATATATATATATATATATATCCAGCTCCAATGCACCCCACTTGCGGGTCACTCAAGGGGCGGGTGCCTCGTGGTTAAATATCCCTGCTCCAAAAATCTCTTGTTCAAGAAATTATAGCACTCACGGGGTCGGCAGTCAGTTGATTTTATTTTCTCAACAAACAACAAACGCGTTTCGGAACCAGTCCTTCATCAGTGTTTACACATCATGTTCTCAAGCGCCATTTTTAAAGAGGCAAAATTATAGACATAAACAGAGGATATGGCGCATTCTTACTGAGCGCCATTACTAAGTGGTGTGACATATCACATGTACCACCATTAAACCATAATCTCGCCGTGGATCGGCACCAGGCAACCTCCATAATGGGGGTTGCCCCTTTTTATTCCTCTGTTACTTTTTTCTATAAATCAACCAGTTTCATGTAAAACTTATATACAGTAGCAGTATAATTTTAAATTCATTAACATCACCTATTTACTAGAGACATGTAAAATAACAGGGTGCACGCATAATATTATAAAATTAAATGCCACGCTATTAAAGAGACAAGATCATAGAGAAGAAAATAGAGGTATAGCGCATGTTTTCTAAGCGCCATTTCTAAATGGTGATTTACAAGATTCAGAAATCTGATCTACTAAACTAATTTATATGAGAATCAATATTCTTACACGAAAATTCGCCATAATTAGCAACCCGTATATCACCAATGAACTACAATCTCGCCGTGGATCGGCGTCATGCAACCTCCATGATGGAGATTGTCCCAATACCTCTGCTCCCTCTCAACATGAACCCGTAAATCTCATATTAATATTGTGTGCAATAACAGTATAATCTTAGTTAATTTTTTCATTACTGTTATCCTGTTTCACTAGAGATAAATTAGTTAACTAGATGTACCGCCAATTCTTCCCCACTGTTAAGTCCATTCGGAGTCTTAGTCTGTAAATCGATTATATATCGTGACTCCAGTCTACGTAGTTTTAAAACCCTATCTCCCCTCTGATATTAATGGGAACATAGTCCAGACTGAAAAATTGTAGTAGGTCCCTGTTACTCCTATGTTTTATGGCAAAATGCCTGGCAACTGGATAATTCAAATCCCTTTTTGCTATGGCACGCATATGCTCTAAAATTCTTACCTTGACACTATGTATTGTGCTGCCTATATACCTGAGGCCACAAGGGCAACTCAGGCAATAGACGCAATGTGTAGTTTGGCATGTCATAAATTTCGAAATCTTCCTACGTATGTTGGTTCCTGTCACCTCATAGCTAAGTACTCTTTTACTAAAAGCACAGGCCTTACATTTGCCACAGGGATAGAAACCCCTCAATTCACTCAGTGTGCTTTGCCTGGGGGGAATTACCTCCAAATGACTATGGACCAGACTGTCTTTTAGAGAACGGGCTTTTCTGAAAGTGATCATTGGACATGGTGGGATATCCATGCCAATGATCAGATCGGTTTTTAATATATGCCAATTTTTCCTCAATATTCTTTTGAGAGATTCTGCCTCCTCCGAATAGGTGGTAATCATTCAGAATTTCCCTTGGACAGTGCCCTTATCTCTCCCAAGACGAGGTTGCCTTAATTAATTCGTCTCGTCGCAAAGAATCCACTTTTCTTAAGGTGGCTGTCAGCAAGTCTATATTGTATCCTCTGGCCAAAAACCTGTCCATACTGTCCTTGATAGCTACATCAAAGTCACAATTTCTGGAACAATTGCGTTTGATCCTTAAAAACTCTCCATAAGGTAAACTGTTTTTAAGTTTAGGAGGATGACTGCTGGTAGCATGAAGCATGCTATTGCCAGCAGTTGGTTTTCTATAAAGAACCGTTGTTAATTTCCCTTGCCGTACTTGCACCTTTAAATCAAGATAGTTGACCATTACTGCACTGACTTCCCCTGTGAAGTGTAAATTGATACGACTGACTTCATAAATCATATTGAACAACTACAGTGGGAACCATCTTACTGCTTCATAGTATTGGACATCACAAGTCTTTATACTTGTATTGAACATTCAAAGGGATTGGAAGCAGTCAGTTATTTCTTGCACAAGAGATCATTGAAGTTTGCAAGCCATAATGTCATGTTGATGGAACTCATTGAATTCTGCCTATTGAACAATATTTTTCTCTTTCAGGGAGAGTTGTATAGGCAGATATCCGGGACTGCGATGGGAACCTGCTTCGCCCCCAGCTACGCGAATTTATTCGTGGGCTGGTGGGAGGAGCAGGTGGCCTGGTCAGCAGCTAATAAAATCTGGACGAATGAGATAGTAGCCTGGCACAGATACATTGATGACCTCTTCATTGTATGGAGAGGGTCAATAGACAAGGCAAGGGCATACATTCAACACCTTAATGTAAATGAAGTCAATTTACACTTCACAGGGGAAGTGTAATTACTGCACTAGTAATGGTCAACTATCTTGATTTAAAGGTGCAAGTACGGCAAGGGAAATTAACAACGGTTCTTTATAGAAAACCAACTGCTGGCAATAGCATGCTTCATGCTACCAGCAGTCATCCTCCTAAACTTAAAAACAGTTTACCTTATGGAGAGTTTTTAAGGATCAAACGCAATTGTTCCAGAAATTGTGACTTTGATGTAGCTATCAAGGACAGTATGGACAGGTTTTTGGCCAGAGGATACAATATAGACTTGCTGACAGCCACCTTAAGAAAAGTGGATTCTTTGCGACGAGACGAATTAATTAAGGCAACTCGTCTTGGGAGAGATAAGGGCACTGTCCAAGGGAAATTCCGAATGATTACCACCTATTCGGAGGAGGCAGAATCTCTCAAAAGAATATTGAGGAAAAATTGGCATATATTAAAAACCGATCTGATCATTGGCATGGATATCCCACCATGTCCAATGATCACTTTCAGGAAAGCCCGTTCTCTAAAAGACAGTCTGGTCCATAGTCATTTGGAGGTAATTCCCCCCAGGCAAAGCACACTGAGTGAATTGAGGGTTTCTATCCCTGTGGCAAATGTAAGGCCTGTGCTTTTAGTAAAAGAGTACTTAGCTATGAGGTGACAGGAACCAACATACGTAGGAAGATTTCGAAATTTATGACATGCCAAACTACACATTGCGTCTATTGCCTGAGTTGCCCTTGTGGCCTCAGGTATATAGGCAGCACAATACATAGTGTCAAGGTAAGAATTTTAGAGCATATGCGTGCCATAGCAAAAAGGATTTGAATTATCCAGTTGCCAGGCATTTTGCCATAAAACATAGGAGTAACAGGGACCTACTACAATTTTTCAGTCTGGACTATGTTCCCATTAATATCAGAGGGGAGATAGGGTTTTAAAACTACGTAGACTGGAGTCACGATATATAATCGATTTACAGACTAAGACTCCGAATGGACTTAACAGTGGGGAAGAATTGGCGGTACATCTAGTTAACTAATTTATCTCTAGTGAAACAGGATAACAGTAATGAAAAAATTAACTAAGATTATACTGTTATTGCACACAATATTAATATGAGATTTACGGGTTCATGTTGAGAGGAGCAGAGGTATTGGGACAATCTCCATCATGGAGGTTGCATGACGCCGATCCACGGCGAGATTGTAGTTCATTGGTGATATACGGGTTGCTAATTATGGCGAATTTTCGTGTAAGAATATTGATTCTCATATAAATTAGTTTAGTAGATCAGATTTCTGAATCTTGTAAATCACCATTTAGAAATGGCGCTTAGAAAACATGCGCTATACCTCTATTTTCTTCTCTATGATCTTGTCTCTTTAATATCGTGGCATTTAATTTTATAATATTATGCGTGCACCCTGTTATTTTACATGTCTCTAGTAAATAGGTGACGTTAATGAATTTAAAATTATACTGCTACTGTATATAAGTTTTACATGAAACTGGTTGATTTATAGAAAAAAGTAACAGAGGAATAAAAAGGGCAACCCCATTATGGAGGTTGCCTGGTGCCGATCCACGGCGAGATTATGGTTTAATGGTGGTACATGTGATATGTCACACCACTTAGTAATGGCGCTCAGTAAGAATGCGCCATATCCTCTGTTTATGTCTATAATTTTGCCTCTTTAAAAATGGCGCTTGAGAACATTATGTGTAAACACTGATGAAGGACTGGTTCCGAAACGCGTTTGTTGAGAAAATAAAATCAACTGACTGCCGACCCCGTGAGTGCTATAATTTCTTGAACAAGAGATTTTTGGAGCAGGGATATATATATATATATATATATATATATTATCTACTGGCGGTCGCCAGTAGATAGTTATAGTTAGGACCTATTTTCCATAGGAAATCCGCAACATTCTATTTGAAATAACTTTGGCGCCGGTTGACGAATCTTCGCGAAATTTTCAAAATGTATGGCCCGCTCCGGTCCGCTCCTATCCTGAAAGTCTCAGGGTGATTCGTCAAGTGGGGGCCGAGAAAAAAGGGGGGTCCCAAAACGTGTTTTCCCCATGCAATTTTCCATAGGAACCTTTCATTGCAGCTACAGCCCGAACTGCTGAACGGAATTACACCAAATTTGGCAAAAAGGTAGCCCTTGGTTCAGTGTCGTGCCTTTTGGTTAAATGGTGTAAATCTGTTCAGTAGTTCCTGAGAAATTTGAAAAAGAAAACATATATATCTGGGCGGAGCCTAACCACACATGTCATCGTGAGATCTGATTGGCTGTCAGCACTTCATCCTGGAATTGCTGGCAGCCATCTTGGGACCAATATAAATGATAGTACCCCATTGAAATGCATTGTAGTGAATCGAAGATTTTGAGGGTTACCAAAAGGAGAACTATAAAGGGTGATAACAGACTTTAGTTACATTAGAATTCATTTGTTGATGGTACCATACTAATTTCAGGGATTGTGGTGTGTTCTAAGGTGATTTTACCCTGTGAAAAACCTTCTGCTGGGATATCATGAATCATGTTTGAGAGAAAACTATTTTCACATGCTTGTCCCATACAGTTTTGGAAGGTGCTCCAGAAGCTAAAATGAGAGCATATTTTCTGTAAATTCACATTATCTTTCTCAGTCATGTGAGAATGAAGTCTGACATTCTCAGTAAAACATGTACATCCAACAAGGGCAGAGACTGTCAGTTGATTCCTTTGTGTTCTACTGCAGCTTCCCAGAGTGTTCTAAAGAACAACTAGAGTGCTAACAGCCTTACTTATGACAAAAGTATGGCACACCTGAAGCCATCTTGATTGGAATAAACTGGTAACACTTAAAACATTTAATTTAAAAAGGAACAAAATGATGGGGTTCATTTTGTCATAGAAATTATGGTTAGTGCTGTAGAAAGAAAAATTAAGACATGTTGTAAGTGAGATCTCAAATATCTTCCTGTTATATTTCAACAGGAGCAGCCTGTCAGTTGATGCCTTTGTGTTCTACTACAGCTTCCCAGAGTGTTCTAAAGAACAACTAGAGAGCTAACAGTCTTACTTATGACAAAAGTATGGCACACCTGAAGCCATCTTGATTGGAATAAACTGGTAACACTTAAAACATTTAATTTAAAAAGGAACAAAATGAGGGGTTCATTTTGCCATAGAAATTATGGTTAGTGCTGTAGAAAGAAAAATTAGGACATGTTTTAAGTGAGATCTCAAATATCTTCCTGTTATATTTCAACAGGAGCAGCCTGTCAGTTGATGCCTTTGTGTTCTACTGCAGCTTCCCAGAGTGTTCTAAAGAACAACTAGAGTGCTAACAGCCTTACTTATGACAAAAGTATGGCACACCTGAAGCCATCTTGATTGGAATAAACTGGTAACACTTAAAACATTTAATTTAAAAAGGAACAAAATGATGGGGTTCATTTTGTCATAGAAATTATGGTTAGTGCTGTAGAAAGAAAAATTAGGACATGTTTCAAGTGTGATCTCAAATATCTTCCTGTTATATTTCAACAGGAGCAGCCTGTCAGTTGATGCCTTTGTGTTCTACTGCAGCTTCCCAGAGTGTTCTAAAGAACAACTAGAGCGCTAACAGTCTTACTTATGACAAAATTATGGCACACCTGAAGCCATCTTGATTGGAATAAACTGGTAACTCTTAAAACATTTAATTTAAAAAGGAACAAAATGAGGGGGTTCATTTTGTCATAGAAATTATGGTTAGTGCTGTAGAAAGAAAAATTAGGACATGTTTTAAGTGAGATCTCAAATATCTTCCTGTTATATTTCGTTGTTGAAATTTTTTATTGAATTTTACATTGAAAATACATCAAGAGAATAAGGATAAGGAGGTAGTAATAAATTGTGAAGGAATAAATGAGAAATTCTATACGGATAAAAAGTAACAATAAATACATGACATTTGTTGATGAATAAATGCATATACATATGGAATATATAAATAGATATATTGTGAATAAATAATTAAATAATTACAAAAATAAATAGAGAAATCGTGAAAAAGCAGAGAAGAAGAAGTGAAAAGTAAGGGGAGAGAAAGAGAATGCAAGTAGGATAATAAATAAGAAATATGTAAATGGCATAAATAAGAAAGTGAAATAGCATATATTATTAATTGATTAAATATAAATAGAGCAAATATAAATGAGTCAATGACTGTATATGAGATCATCATAATAATCATAGAGAAATATGTTATCATAGGAAAGAAAAAAAAACCCACAAAAAAAAACACCTCACTTTGCAAAAAGTTTAAGACAAAGTAGATTTGGGAGAGGATAGTAAGATAGTGTAAATAAGAGAAAAGGAGAAAAGGATAAAATATGAAGGATAATGTGGAGGATTAGAGCCAGGGTATAGAGAGGTGGGAGAGAAAAATAGGAGGAGATGGAAGGTAATAATAAAAAGAATATAGGAAAAGTGGAAGAAACAGAGCAATGAATAATAGGAAAGACGTAGTAAACAAAAATGTAGAACAATGAGTTAGTCTCCTTGATTGGGTGCAGTGAGAGGAACAGAAGAATTGGTCGTATCATCAGCTTTCGTTTTAGGAAAGGTGACCAGGTTTGGAGAAATATGTCAGTTTGATCCTGAAGGTTATATATCGTTCGTTCATATGAAGCCGTTTGTATCATGGCTACTAACCATGCCTCTTGTGAGGGTGGAGAGGATGATTTCCAATGACGTAGTATACATATTTTAGCTGTAGCCAATGCAGTGTGGAAAAGCCGGTGTTGTGGTTTAGAGAGCTTTGGGGAATGACGTAAATCATGTAAAAGAATATTGGCAGGTGTAAGTGGCAAATGTAAGGGCATTGTGGAATGTAAAAGTTTACCAACATAGTTCCAAAAAGGTTGTATACTTGGGCATTCACAGATAATGTGAGTTGTGTCACAGCCAGAATTGGAGCATCTCCAACAATTAGTATGCGAAAGTAGGCCAGCTTTATGCAATTTGACTGGCGACCAATGCCAATCGTGGAGTATTTTAAATAAACAAAATTTAAGCCTTGCTTCACGGGTTCCTTTTGCAAATTCTCCAATAGCTGTTCCCACTCATTATCTGTATAAGAGTTTGATAAACGGGATTGCCATTTAAGGCGAAGATTATGAGAGAGGGATTGTGAAAAAAGGTGAAACGTAAAGGTTTTATAAAGGCCAGAAGTCACTCCTTTATGTTTCCCCCATGTATTTAAATAGGATAATATTGGTGAGATTTGAAATGACCAAGGGGGCAATCCCAAATGTTTCTTCAAGCACTGTTGGAGTTGAAGGTATTTGAAAGAATGTTCTGCGGAAAGATTAAGATTTAATTCCTGTTATATTTCAACAGGAGCAGCCTGTCAGTTGATGCCTTTGTGTTCTACTGCAGCTTCCCAGAGTGTTCTAAAGAACAACTAGAGCGCTAACAGTCTTACTTATGACAAAAGTATGGCACACCTGAAGCCATCTTGATTGGAATAAACTGGTAACACTTAAAACATTTAATTTAAAAAGGAACAAAATGAGGGGGTTCATTTTGCCATAGAAATTATGGTTAGTGCTGCAGAAAGAAAATTTAGGGCATGTTTTAAGTGAGATCTCAAATCCTCTTCTATTTCATTAGAAAATTCTGACATGCAGACTGAAACAATCACTTTCAATACCAGCAGTAGACTTCCAGTTAACTCCCTGGTGAGCAGTAGCTTTACTACAGTGATCTAATGAACAACTAGAGTGCTAACATTCTGAATTTATGGCAAATGTGTGACACATCTGAATGCCTTCTTGATGGAATCAAAGTAAAAAACTGAAAGCATTTCCTACTGAGGAGACTGCAGTAAATGACGAAATTAGGAAACTTCATAACAAATAAGTCTCCCAAGATGGCCACCAGAGAAAAAGAGCCCAAATGTAGCACAAATATCACCCAGATGTAGCCCACATATAGCCCAATGACAGAAGTGTGCAAAACACTTTTTATTTTTAGTTTTTCTGCAGTTTTATATAGTGCAAACTGGTCAGGTATTGGAGCGTTACATCTTACTTGGACCCCTTATTGCGTATTTTGCACGAAGTACATGAGATTGATCTTGCGAAACATTGAACTTTACGATTCTGTTAACCTGAAGTTGCTCTGAACCGGGCTTTGTAACACCCGTTTTTACCTACTGGTTTTAATTAATTCTCACTGTATTGTATTAGGAAAGAGGATTTACTATTTTTATGTACACTTTTATGATCTATGTTTCTAAATCAGATCAAATAAAGTTTAATGAATTCTATGGCAGGACGGAGGCGAGGATTATGCATATCTTTCCTCACTTTATTTGCATAGCAGTTCAAAGAAAACATAACACAACAATCATTAAACAAAAGACTACACAACCCATGAACCATTAGGGGGTAGTCTCCAAGGCAACTATAGTCCAATCATATCACAGTCCATCGTATATAATATCGTGACGTCCCTTCCGCTTCCTCTTTCTTCACTGCTCGTCAGTTAAGTGCATTCCTTACATTCTTGGCTTAATCTGACGTTGTTGCTGTTTGTATAGCGGTTTCTTGTGCACGTTATTAGCATTATTGCCTTGGTATTGTTTCATATTCCCTGCGCAGCAGGCTCTTGCCCGAGCGCGTTCTCCCCCTCGCAGTTTCTCCCGCTGTGTGCTCTGCGCGCGGTGAGATCCTGTCAGGCGCGTCTGGTCCGAGCGAGGCAGCTCCGTCGAGCGCTCCCGCTGGTCTTTACGCGCGTTTGGGAATCCGGTCACTCCTTTAGTGTCCGCTTGATTCCCGACCAACCCTCGCCTAATTTTGACACCGCTACGCGGTGATTTCCCCACACGGCCACGTTAGTGACCAGCGCCACCTGGTGGTGGTAATTGGTATTGCGCCTCAGTCTATTCTTATAACAGCTTCGGGGAAAGCCCAGCTGTTGGAGCACCGGCGAGGGGGCTGTCTTAAGGATTTTAAGGGCATTTGTTCTGTGCTCACACCCTCTGCTATCATGTCTTCTCCAGAAGACCATTTTTACTCCTCCTACCAGGAAGTGGAGGAGGAATGGCCCCCCAACTTCTCCCTCCAGCAGTGGACCAAGTCCTCTCTCCGGCTATTTCTAGGGCGCTGGCTCCTCTTAGGGATCAGGTTGATAAGCTGGCGAAAAGCATCCCTGGGGTGTTCAGTGACCCAGATCTGGTGGTGGCGGGTCCAAGTAGCTCCCAGATGGGGAATAAAAGGGCCGTTAAGCATAACGCGGGGCACTTGGAAGGATTTGATAAACTTACGGAGACCTTCCTCAAGAGTGCGCGAACGCTAAAACATGCACCCTGCCGGGCGGAGGAGGGGCCCGGAGAAAATTGCGACACTGTCACCACTATTGTAGACCCCGACGGCGGGTTTCCCTTAGAGGGAGAGGGTGTATCGGAGGACGATTTCTCCTCCGATGAGGATAAGGACTCGGGGCGTCCCTGGCGTCCAGAGTCCCACTCCTCTCAGTCCCCGGTTGGGGACGGGGTCCACTCGGACATGTTCGAGCCTACCCAAATTTACCATCCTAGGTCGGCAGAGTGGACACCTGACGCCAAAGTGGCAGAGTATGTGGTGGGGAAAATCCATCAACCCCTTGAAAGGGAGGTCAGGAATTGGATGAGGGGAGAATGCCCCAGGCCCTCACTGAAGGGGAAGGTGGCACACACGCCTGAAATTGATGAGAAACTATGTACCTTTTTCTCCAAGTATATGAGGGATCCCAAGAAAGGAATTGATAGGTCTTGGACGTGGTAGAGCCCTTGACCCAAATTATTCAATTGACAGAGCGTTCCAAAGAGTCAGGATCCCCTTTGTCCATGGATATTGTGGCTGGTTGGGCGCACTACCCTAAACCCTAAAACACTACCCCCTCCTCTACCCAAACACCACTGCACTACCCTAAACCCTAAAACACTACTCCCAGCACGACACCCTACACTACCCAAACATAACTGCACTACCCTAAACCCTAAAACACTACCACCAGCACGACTCCCTACACTACCCAAACACCACTGCACTACCCTAAACCCTAAAACACTACCCCCAGCACGACTCCCTACACTACCCAAACACCACTGCACTACACTAAACCCTAAATATACCCCCAGCATGACCTCCCACACTACACAAACACCACTGCACTACCCTAAACCCTAAAACACTACCCCCAGCACGACCCCCTACACTACCCAAACACCACTGCACTACCCTAAACCCTAAAACACTAACCCCAGCATGACCCCCTACACTACCCAAACACCACTGCACTACCCTATACCCTAAAACACGACCCCCTACACTACACAAACACGACTGCACTACCCTAAACTCTAAAACACTACCCACAGCATGACCCCCTTCACTACACAAACACCACTGCACTGCACTAAACCCTAAAACACTACCCCAGCACTACCCCCTACACTACCCAAACACCACTGCACTAACATAAACCCTAAAACACTACCCCCAGCACAACCCCTACACTACACAAACACCACTGCACTACCCTAAACCCTAAAACACTACCCCCAGCAAGACTCCCTACACTACCCAAACACCACTGCACTACCCTAAACCCTAAATCTACCCCCAGCACGACCCCTTACACTACCCAAACACCACTGCCCTACCCTAAACCATAAAACACTACCCCCAGCATGACCCCCTACACTACACAAACACCACTGCACTACCCTAAACCCTAAAACACTACCACCAGCATGACCCCCTACACTACTCAAACACCACTGCACTACCACAAACCCTAAAACACTACCCCAGCACAACCCCCTACACTACCCATACACCACTGCACTACCCTAAACCCTAAAACACAACCCCCAGCACGACCCCCTACACTACTAAACTACCCTAAACCCTAAAACACTACCCCCAGCACGACCCCCTACACTACCCAAACACCACTGCACTACCCTAAACCCTAAAACACTACCCCCAGCACGACCCCCTACACCACCCAAACACCACTGCACTACCCTAAACCCTAGAAAAGAAACCCCCACCCCATGCCCAATCCCCCTTACCTCTCACTCCTCATGGTTCCTCTCTCCTCATGGTTCCTGCTTCACGTCATCTCTGAGGGCGGTGCACGTCGTTGTGAGGAAACGGAACAGCCTCTGTTTCCTTACAACGACATGGATCGTCTACATGTTTTTAGAACGCATGGTCATTTACCATACATACCTTTACAACTAAATTCGTTGTATAGGCATGCGTGGTAAATGACCATGCGTTCTAAAAATGCGTAGTAATGACTTCGTGATGTACAACGCATGCGTGGTAATGCATGCGTTGTAATGGTATCGCAAAGTAAAAAAGTCATTGTAACGGCTGTTTACCGATCGAAGCTGGCCCCTGTTCTTCAGTGAGACGTTTATTTGATTAATTAGGAGGAAGGAATGTGGTTTTTTACCGAAAAGTGCATTCCCGGCTGTTGTATTATGAAAGTGTCCGCGTGGCCTGGTTTTACTTCCGGTGAGAGAGTGGAAGAGTCTGTTTGGATCTAAAGGAGTTCTGTTGTTGGACGGGGCCGGCGCGACATGTCATCAGAAAATATAGCTAATGGAAAGCGTCCTCCCTGAAGTGTGGAGCAGTGCCATGAGAGGTCAACGAGTGTGCGTCCCACCGCAGTATGACGGTACCGCGTGACCCATGTGCCGCCTCCAGGGTACGGGAGGCAGAAGCGGCATCGTAGGTCCTCTTGAAGACCGTTGTAGCACTAATTCTACATTTTGGTACTAGGGCATTTTAACTTCGTTGTTCCTGCCAGATACAAAGAGAAGATCCTGTGTTATTCAGTGCCCTCGTTACCTTTTTTGTGGGTTGTGGTGCTTGTCACTTCGCTGCCCCGCCGGTGCACACGACTGGGCACCCCACCTCGTGTGCCATCTGCAGGGCCTCTGCCCTCGGATCACTGGTTTCGGTTTCTGGAGTGGCAACATAAACAGTTGCTCCCAAAGGACTAGCCTGAACACTTAGTTGAATATCCCCTGCACCAGCATTCCACGGAAATTCTTTCCTAGCTGTCCCACGTCAACGAGCACGGCTCCGCTCGCGACACCGTATGACGTAATCGGAGCCATAAGAGGACCTCGTCGGCGTGCTGACGTCAGTTCCACCCATTTTGTCCGTGCCACCGAGGCAAACAGGGGACCGAGACATTTTCACATGTATACATAGTATAATAAATATATATATATTCACTGAAAAAACCATAGGTTTCAGGCACGTTATAGTTAGAAATTAGCACTTAAAAAACCTTAGAAATTCACTGAAAAAACCATAGGTTTCAGGCACGTTATAGTTAGAAATTAGCATTTAAAAAACCTTAGAAATTCACTGAAGAAACCACAGGTTTCAGTGGCGTTATAGTTAGTTGGACATTTCACTCGTACAAAACCATAGAAATTCCCCCGTTATAGTTAGTTCAGCTAACTATAACTCATGCACTCACAATGCACTGCTGATGACGTCACATATTACATCACTCATGACATGGTCAGTGACATCACTCATGACATTACTGATGACATCTCAAATGACATCACTGATGACATCACTGATGACATCATCCAGTGAATGTGTGTTTTTCTGAAAATTAAATATGTTTTATATATGTATATCTCAAGGTCGATGGAAGAATAAATGGGTATATAAGTGTCTAAATGGATGATTTTTTTTGTAAAATTGATTGTATAACTGACTAAGTGTATCTTAGTGAATACATGGGTTAGTGAGTAATGTTTAAATATGAAAATATCTGTATCAGTCTCTCACTTTGTGTATAAGTGGCTGCATGGGTTGGTGAGTAGCTACATGAGTGTCTATATGGGTTATTAGTTGGTTTTTTGAGTATCAGTATGAGTGTCTGAGTGTCTGTATGGTTCGGTGGGGGTATTACTTAGTGCATAGATGCATGAATAAGTGACTCACTGTTTGTATGTGTTGAAGACAGCATGTGTGCAGGACTGTATAGGTGGATGAGTATGTGTATGGGTGTGTTAGTGAGTGAATGACTGTCTCAATAGTGTCTTTATGAGTAACTACATATGTTTTAATCTAGTATATGTGAGTATTGGTGTATATAAGTGAGTATATGTGAGAGTGAGAGATTGGAAGAGTTCCTGTACAAATAAGTAGGTGTTTCTATAAGTGATTGTTTAAGAGAGTAAGTATGTGTAAGTTTCTGTAGAAGTAAGTGTGGTAGTGTGTGTGTAACTGTATATGCAAGTAAATGGATGTTTGATACTTTGTTTGCATGTGTGACTATGTGTGTGAGTAACTCTATGGATGAGTGGCGGTGTGTAACAGGATGTATAGGTGTATGAGTACATATGATGAGTGAGTACATGTATGAGTGACTGTATAGGGACTGTTGGTGAATGAGTGGATGTGTGTGTAGATCTTGGAATTACTGAATAGGTGTGTTGTAACTGGTATTGGTATGTCCATTGTTTTGAAAATGTTAGTTTGTATTTTTGAGTGTGTGTATCAAAGGTTATATTAGGGTGAGAGGAGGTCTGCAACTCTATCACAAGGATGATGTCATCAGTGATGTCATCAGTGATGTCATTTGAGATGTCATCAGTGATGTCATGAGTGATGTCACTGACCATGTCATGAGTGATGTAATATGTGACGTCATCAGCAGTGCATTGCGGGCGCGCGAGTTATAGTTAGCTGAACTAACTATAACGGGGGAATTTCTATGGTTTTGTACGAGTGAAATGTCCAACTAACTATAACGCCCCTGAAACCTATGGTTTTTTTCAGTGAATATATATATATATATATCTTACTTCGCCATGTAGCGCTTTCTGCCGGAAAGATGACGAATGCAGACCCGTTACTGGTGCAAGTTTTTACTTTATTTTTTGGACGCCCTGCACCACCGCCATGACGCGTTTCGAGCAACACATATATACATATACATATATACATACATATACATATATATTTTTATTTTTTCATAATGTCAATAATGGCAGTGCGCTATGGCTGCTAGTGCTAGCATGGAAGATAGACCAGCCTTCCCATATATTTCCATATGTTTTCAACAAAAGGAAAATGCTGTACTCCAAGAACTCCAAATTTTCAAGTTATTTTATCTTCAGACAGACGCCGACCTGATTATATGTGAGTATATTTCGAGTTAGCTGTCCTCTACCCTTTTCATGGCAGTAAGCCCATTATGAAAAGGATGGCAGAGAGGAAACAAAGAGGGCCCTAACACATCTGGGCCTGGAGGTGCATGTGGGGGGGGCACATGTAGTGCCTGTCTTGATTTGTAACCTCAGTTCCTTCACAGTGTTGTATATATGCCACACAGTGAAGGAAGGTGCAGGCAGCACTCTGAAAGCAGCGGTCTGCATGGTAGGCTCTTCTATGAGCCTACCAGACTGCTGCTGTCAGACCACCGCAGGACCGCCTGCCAGACTCCCACATGGATCCCTTCCTCCAGGGCTCCCCATCACAGCAGCATCTTGAGCCTGAAGAAAACGATCCTGTTGATGCCGAAATGGGTTTGCACTATTTACCTATTGACTGGACTGGGCACATATGGTCCGGACTCCAGCAATGGGAAGGTACTTGTAGTCTGTATTTATCCACATGTGTCATGCATATGTGTACATTTAACACTTGTACAGTCAAAATATACACACCTGTATTGACACATATGAAAAAATATTTCCCCGCTGTCAGAAAAAGTGATGCTGGGCCAGCGGGGACATCGTTATATGGCAGGTGGGAGACCGCTGCCGTGGCGGTCTTCTTAGGACTGCCACCGTGGCTGCACGACGGTGAGACCGCCAAACTCACAATCAGGCCCTATGTTTTCATGAATGCCTTTTTTAAAACAATTTTTGTTCATTGTTATTTTGTTAAATAAAACTATTATTACCATTTCTTGATAATTATATTTGTTTCACAAATTTATATATTTTTTGGTTTAAAATAATTTTGCTGGTGTAATATGTTTTTGAAATTTTATTTCACATCTACATATTATGTAATTTTTTAACAATGATTATTGTGAAAATACATTACATTTTTTGTTGTACATTTTGGTTGATATGTTTTTACATTTCTAAATATATTTATTTTTTAATATATCAAAATTTCAATTTAATTACATTTATGGTTTCTTAAGTTATTTTGAAACCTTTTTGAGCATTGTTTTGTTAGAGCTCCAAATTTAGCATATTTCACTAATTAGTTTTTTGGATGAGTAAAATTGATTCCTCCAAAGTCTTTTCAGTAGAATGTGTATTAGAAGTTTATGGACGTAGTAAATTACAAACATTCAAAGTCCAACACTTTCCAAAATGTGGTCAACTTTGGGCTGGGCATAGTAAATTTGACCCCCTCAAAGTCCAATATATCTCCCAATGTGGTTAAGTTTGGAATGGAAATAGTAAATTCCCTCAGCCCCCAAAGTCCAACATTTTCCCCCAATATGGTTAAGTTTGGAGCTGAAGTAGTATATCTGCCCCCTCCCAATGTCCAACATTTTCCCCAATGTATTTTTAGTTTGCAGTGGAAATAGTAAAACTCACCCCCCCCCTCCTCAAATCCAACACTTTGTTCATTATGCATAAGTTTGGAGTGGAAGTAGTAAATCTCACCACACTCCTTCCCCAACAAGTGCAACACTTTCCCCAATGTGGTTAAGTAGACAATTTGAACCTCCCCAAAGTCCAACATTTTCTCCACTGTGGTTGCATTTAGAGTGGGAATAGTAAATATCACCCCTCAGAGCACATTATCCCCAATGTGGTTAAGTTTGGAATGGTAATAGGATATATGATCTCCCTAAAGTCCCTCACTTTCCCAATGTGATTAAGCTTAGAGTGGGAATAGTAAATGTCAACTCACCAAGTCCAACACTTTCCCCTATGTGGCTAGTTGGGATTGGGAATAGGATATCTGATTCCCTAAAGTCCTAAACTTTCCCCATTGTGCTTATGTTTGCATTTGGAATAGCAAAGCTTACCCCCCCCCCCAATAAAATGGAAATACTTTCCCTAATGTGGTTAAAGTTGCAGGGGGAATATTAAAAGTGAACCCCCCAAAGTGCAACACTTACCCAGTATGGTTAAGACTTGCGTGAGAATAGTAAAACTCACCCTTCAAAGTGTGACACTTTCCCCAATGTGGTTACTTTTGGAGTGAAAATAGTAAAACTCAAACACCAAAGTCCATCACTTTCCCCAATGTGTTTACGTTTGGAATGAGAATAGGATATCTGATCCTTCTAATGTCCAAAAATTTTCCCCAATTTGGTTACAGTGGGAATAATAAATATGATTCCAATTAAGTCCAACACTTTTACTAAATGTGTTTAGGTTTTGGGATGGGAATGGTAAAATCTGATTACTCCCCCCCCCCCGCCCCTCCAAAGTCCAACATTTTCCTCATTGTGGTCAGGTTTGGAGTGGGAATGGTAAAACACAACCCCTCCCTCGGAAGTCCAACACTTTCCACAATGTGGTTACATTTGGAATGGGAATAGTAAATTTCACCCCCCAAAGTACACTTCTCTAATATAGTTAAGTTTGGAATGGTAATAGGACATCTGATCCCCCAAAAGTCCAAAACTTTCCCCAATGTGGTTATGTTTGAATTGGGAATGGTAAATTACACATTCCTCAAAGTGCAATCCTCTCCACACTGTGGATAAGCTTTTAGTGGGAATAGTAATTGTGATATCCATAAAGTGTTACCATTTGTTTGTAATTTTTCTGCTGTACCATAAAAAGTTACATTAATTGACAGTGCAAATTGTATGTTTATTTAACAATATATTTTTGCTACATTTTCGGTTTTGGTATCATATACATTTTCTAACCATCTCTTTTAAAAAACACAATTTTTACTGTATATTATTTTATGATGATGACACATTTTCTGTAATATATTTATGACCAACAAACAAGTTTTTTTTAAATTCAAAATAATGAACACAAGTATGATATTTGTAGTATACATAACTTTTGTTTGTAGTTATACTATTTTTTACACACTGTTTAGTAATAATTTTTAATTATATTTTTAAACATTATCATAGATTTAAGAATACTCAAAAGATTGGTATTATTTTTTAGCAGTCTTTTATAATATATTTAAAAATGAATGGCTTTGCAAATTTTTTAACAAAACATTTTTTTACATTTTTGACCTGTTATTTCATAAACTATCTTACTATTTTTATCTTGTTTGCATTTTCCCACCATTTTTCTTTTAGTTTCTTTGATTTTGAAGTCTCTGATTGTCATTTTGAACTGTTCGCAAAGTTTGTGGTTGTGATTTACCATTGCTGGTCCCTGGAAAAGGTAGGACAGTTTTACACTTATTCTCTAAGGGCTTAGTGCTAGAAGGAGGTGTTAAGAGTTAGTTAGGTTAGTCTTTATTTGTAAATGTGATTTTAGTATATTGTTTGCTAGTTTAGTAGTTTAGGGCAGTGTAAAAATTAATATGCATGTTGTTCTTTTGTGGTGTGTTTTATGTGTGGGATGTAAATGTTGTTTGGATGGGTTTATGTTTTTAATTTACAGATATGTTTTGATTTCAGAATATTTAACCTGGGTATTTTTGTTGATGGAAAATACTTGCCTATTTTTAACCAACGTTTTTTCTACTTTTTTGTTGATTTGTTTGAGTTTTTGAGTATTTATTTATTTTTTACTTATTTTTCATGTTTTGGAGGGATTCCCTGGATTATTTGACTAGTATTGAATGTTTAGTTTTTGTCTGAATTATTTAGAATTTTGTGGTTCTTTTTTATCAATATTGTTTTTGAGGATTGCATGTTTTGGATCGTCCTTTTCCATACTTTGAATTCAGCTAAGACATTGTGTTATTTAAAAAAATATGCTATGCTATTGGTTGTGCAAAGTTAATTGGTTGATGTTATGTATGCAGATCTACTATGTATATTTATCTGTTTTTCTTGTGTTAGGGTATGTGCACAGATGAGGGAAAAATGTTTGGCTATTTAATACAACGTACATTATTTTGGCTTGGACATTTATTTATTTTTTAATATTTATTAAATTATCAATCTGAATATTTGTCTTTTAAATAATTGATTTTTTCAGATTGGTATTATAAAGGTGTTTTAATATTATTTAGAAATAAAGATTAATAAAGTGTGTGTGTTCAATTTTTAGGGATGATAAAAGGTGTTCTTGTTTAGTATGGTACTTTTAAAGTTGGGTGCTGGCTGTTGAGTCTAATAAGGTAGGCCTTGGTTGTAAACAAAGAGTGTTACTTTGCATGCTTGTAGTTCTTGCATTTCTTTAGTTTGTTAGGACATTTGTTATTTGGGTTATGTATTCTTCCATTCCTAGAGCCAGAGTCACAAACGTAACTTACATGTTTGAGTAACTTCATTGCCATTACTCATGGCTATTCACAAAGTTCTTGATTCACAAATGTAACTTACACTTTTGAGCAATTTACACTTCTGAGTAAGTTTACTACTTTTTGCTTATTCACAAAATCTGAGTGTAATAATAATAATAATTCATATTTGTAAAGCGTGAACATATCCCCCCTAAAGGGTTTCTAGGTGCTGGGGGACGTCGGGGAGATTAAGATAGCTATTGCCCAGAGTCACATGATGCTGAGCTGCGCTGCCACCGGCGATCGAACCGTGAACCCCGTGCTCCAGAGTCAGCCGATCTGGCAGCTGCGCCACACCTCACAGTAAGTTACTACTGGAAAAAAATTAGTAAGTTAAGCACCATACATGGCCAACTACTGGCATTTCAACACTCTCTCATGGAAAATAATGGAGGTAGCGAATTAAAATAAAACACTATTGGAAATAATGTTAAATTAAATCATTTTCAATAATAGTGCTGTAGCAGTATTTTAAATTTGTTCTACTTTTAAAATAAACATAGGTAATGAATTGACTTTAATATTTAATACAAAAATATAAATATTTATTTTCGTCTTAAATACATTTTGTGAATGTGTCATATATTTTACCATAGTTAGACCCCACAGTCAGGGCAGATATCAGCACATGGTCTAGTATAGGGAAAATAAAAAAGTTTATACAACTCTTAAACAATATTAACAATATGTTTAAGTGTAATACAAAATGTAAATTTATTGTGTATATTCATTTTAAATGTAGAACAAAATAAAAATATGCTAACGTGCTATTCGTCTTAGTTATTTGAAGGTGTTGCGTAAATTGTAAATTCAAGTTATAACTATAACATTAGAATTTCTAATATTTGTGTAGATTGTGTAGTTTAAGTTGGGTATGTTATAAATATATCTTTAGAATATCTAATGTTTGTGTACTTTAAGTTGCATTTGTACAGAAAGAACAAATAAAGTTTTCATACCTATAACTAAGCTTTAACCTTCAGATTTTTCGTTGAATTTCAAAGTTAAAAAAAAATAAAGATGTGTTCGAAATTGTAGAGTCCATTGTTGTTGAGTGGAGTGTCCTAAAGTGGAGGGCCATAAAGTACAGTGGAGGAGAGTGTCATACAGTATAGTGTTATAAAGTGGAGTGTTGTAGAGTGAAGTAGAGAGAAGTGTGATAGAGTGGAATGGTGTAGCGTAGAGTGGAGTAAACTGTCATAGAGTGGATTGGCATGGTGTGTCATAGAGTGAAGTAGAGTGTTGTGGAGTGGAGTGGTGTGTCATAAGTCGAGTGGTGTGTCGTACAGTAGAGTGGAGGGTCGTAGAGTGTAGTGGTTTACGCTTTAGTGGCATGCCATGAAGTAGAGTGGTGTGTTGTAGTGAGAAGTGGAGTGGAGTGTCCTAGAGTGGAGTGGTGTGTCATAGAGTGGAGTGCCATGTAGCAGAATCGAGTGGAGTAGTGTGTCATACAGTGTCATAGAGTGGAGTACAGTGGTGTAGAGTGTAAGGGCATAGAGTGGAGTACAGTGTTATACAGTGCAGTGGTGTAAAGTGGTGGGGCATTTTGTACAGTAGAATGGGGTGGCTTGTCATACAGTGCCATACAGTGGAGTAGGTTGTGGCGTGGTGTAGAGTGTCATGGATTAGAGTGTCATGGCATAGAGTATCATTGTGTAGAGTGCAGTGGCGCACAGTGGAGTGATGTGTCATAGAGTGAAGTGGCATGTGGTAATGTGGAGTCATGTGCCATACTGGGTTGTAGAGTGGAGTAGAGTGGCTCAGAGTGGAAAGGCATAGAGTTGAGTAGAGTGTTGTAGAGCGAGGTGGCGTAGAGTGGAGTGGCGTGTTGTGCAGTGTGTCAGAGTGGAGTGGCATAGAGTGTCGTAGAGTGGAGTGGCATACAATGGTGCAGAGTGGTGTGGCCAAAAGTGAAGTAGTGTAGTACAGTTGAGTATAGTGCAGTAATTGTCATAGAGTAGAGTGGAGTAAAGTGGCTTGGAGTGGCATAGAGTCAGCTGCGTATAGTGTTGTAGAGTGGAGTGAGTAGAGAGTCATTGAGTGGCACAGAGTGGAGTAGAGTGTCGCAGAGTGGCATAGAGTGGACTACAGTGTTGTGGAGTGGAGGTGCTTACAGTGTCATACAGTGAAGTAGAGTGTCGTACATTGGCATAGAGTGGAGTGGCATGTCGCAGAGTCAAGTGGCCTGTAATAGGGTGGAGTTGCATGTCATAGGGTGAAGTGGCATGCAGCAGTGTGGACTGGGGAACAGTGGAGTGACAGAGTCTAATGGAGTGTCGTAGATTAGAGTGTCATGTCGTACAGTTGAGTGGCGTGTCATACAGTGGAGTGGCATGTCATAGAACAGAGTGGAGTGTCGTAGAGTGGAATGGCATTTCATAGAGTACAGTGGAGTGTTGTGTCATAGAGTGGCAACTCGTAGTGTCTTAGAGTGGAGTGGCACAGAGTGTGGTGGCTTACAGTGTAGTGGCATGTCATACAGTGGAGTGGTGTGTCATAGAGTGAAGTAGCGTGAAGTGTTGTAGAATGGAGCGGAGTGTCTTAGAGTGGAGCAGTGTGTAGTAGTGTGGAGCGGTGTGTCAGAGTGGAGTGGCGTGTCATAGAATGGAGAGGAGTGGCATGTCATACAGTGTCGTAGAGTGGAGTAGAGTGCAGTAGAGTGTAGGGGCATAGAGTGGAATAGAGAGTTGTAGAGTGCAGTGGCATCTTGTACAGTAGATTGAAGTGGCGTGTCATAGAGTGGCAAGTCGTACAATGTTATACAGTGGAGCAGATTGGCATAGAGTGGAATGGCATAAAGTGGAATACAGTGTTCTAGAGTGGAGTGGTGAAAACTGGAGTGTCATCTTGTGCCTTACAGTGGAGTGGCGTGTCATATAGTGGCGTGTTCTACAGCGTGTTACAGGGGAGTGGCATAGAGTAGAGTGGGGTGGTGAAGTAGAGTGCAGTAGAATTGTGTAATGTGTCAGAGTACAGAGGACTAAAGCTGAATAGAGTGGCATAGAGGGTGTTGCATGGAGTGTTTTACAGTGGAGTACAGTGCCGTAGACTGATACAGAGTGGAATAGAGTGTTGTAGAGTGGAGGGGCATAGAGTGGAGTACAGTAGAGTGGCATAGAGTAGGAATGGCTTAGTTGAAGTGGCGTGTCATGGAGTAGAATGGAGTGGCGTGCCATAGAGAGGCATGTCATACAGTGTCTTAGAGTGGAGGGGCGTAAAGTGGTATGTTGTTTAGTGGAGTGGCATGTCATAGTGTGGAGTGGAGTGGCATGTCATAGAATGGAGTGGAGTGTTGTGTCGTGTAGTGTCGTAGAGTCGAGTAGAGTGTAGGGGCATAGAGTGAAGTACTTTGTTGTATAGTGCAGTGGCATAGAGTGGACTGGCGCATTGTAGAGTTGAATCAAGTGGCGTGTCATAGAGTGGTGTGTCGTACAATGTCACAGAGTGGAGTAGACTGGTTTAGAGGGGAGGGGCATAGAGTGGACAAGAGTGTTGTATAGAGGAATGGAAAGGCATGGAGTGGAGTAGTGTGTTGTGGAGCAGAGTGGAGTGGTGTGCCATAGAGTGGCGTGTTCCACAGTGTGTTAGAGTGGAATGGCGAAGAGTGGAATGGCATGGAGTGGAGTAGTTGCGTAGAGTGGAGGAGAGTAGAGCAGTGTGTCGTACAGTAGAGTGAGATAAAGTGGCATGGAGTGGCGTAGGGTGTTGTAGACTGCAGTACAGTTTTGTAGAATGGCATTTAGTGGAGTAGAGTGTCGTAGAGTGGAGGTGCATAGAGTGAAGTCAATGTGAGTGTCATAGAGTGGAGTGCCACAGAGTGGAGTGTCGTAGAGTTTTCTGTCATAGAGTGTTGTGGCATACAGTGTTGTGGAGTACAATGTCATAGCATACAGTGGAGAGGTGTAGAGTGGAGTGGTGCAAAGTGGAGTCGAGTACAGTGGAGTGGGTTAGAGAGGAGTACAGTGGGGTGGCATGTCGTAGAGTAGACTGGAGGGGCGCAGAGTGGCATGGAGTGCCATAGAGTGGTATGTCTTTGAGTATCTTAGAGTGAAGTTGTGTAAAATGGAGTGCAATAGAGTAGAACGGCATGTCGCCGACTGGAGTGGAGTGTAGTATAGTGGAGGGGTTGTGTTGCAGAGTGCACTGGTGTAGAGTGTTAGTGAGTGGAGGGTCGTGTCATACAGTGCAGTGGCATATGCTACAGTAGAGTGGTGTGTGATAGGGTGGTGTGGTATAGTGTTAAATGAATTACAGTGGAATGGCATACAGTTGAGTGTCGTAGAGTGAAGTGTTCTACATTGTTGTGTCACTGAGTGTCGTCGCATAGAATGTCATTGTGTAGAGTGGCATTGTTTAGAGTGGATTGGCGTAGAGTGGAGTGTCATGAAGTGAAGTGGCGTACACCAGAGTGGCATAGAGTAAAGTGGTGTACAGTTCAGTGGAGTGTCGTAGAGTGGAGTGGCATGTCATAGAGTGAAGGGTTGTGTCGTACAGTGTTGTACAGTGGAGTAGAGTGGCGTATAGTTGAAGGTCATAGAGTGGAGTAGAGTGGTGTAGAGTGGAGTGTCGTAGAGTGGAGTGGCATGTTGTGCAGTATGTTACAGTGGAGTGGCATACAGTGGTGCAGAGTGGTGTGGCGTAGAGTGGAGTAGTGTAGTACAGTGGATTGGAGTGCAGTAGGGTGACATAGAGTAGTGGGGAGTAAAGTGGTGTAAAGTGGCTTAGAGGGAGATGTGTGTTTGAGTGGAGTAGAGTGTCGCTGAATGGCATGGAGTGAATAGCATGTCACAGAGAGGCATAGAGTGGAGTACAGTGTCGTAGAGTGGAGAAGCATAGATTGTCATACAGTCGAGTAGAGTGTCATACAATGGCAGAGTGGCATGTAGTAGAGTGGAGTTGCATGTTGTAGAGTGGAGTCTCGCGGCATGATGTGTCATAGTGGATTGGAGATTCATATGGTGGAGTGGGTTTCGTAGAATGGAGTGGCATGTCATAGAGTGGAGTGGGGTATTGTAGAGTGGAGTGGCATGTTGTAGAGTGCCAAAGAGTGGAGTAGACTGGTGTACAGTGGAGGGATATACAGTGGAGTACAGTGCTGTGGAGAGGCGTAGAGTGGTGTAAAGTGGATTGGTGTGTCGTAGAGTGGAATGGCAAAAAGTATAGAGTGTAGCCACATCTCGAAAAGTGAAGTGGCGTGTTGTATACTGGAGAGGTGTATTGTATAGTGGGGTAGAGTGGTGTACAGAGGAGTAGCGTAGAGAGGAATGGCATGTTCTACAGTGTGTCAGTGGAGTGGCATAGAGTGTTAGAGAGTGGAGTGGCATATAGTGGTGTAGAGTGGTGTGGCGTACAGTGAAGTGATGTAGTACAGTGGAGTATATTGCAGTAGGGTGTCACAGAGTAGAGAGGAGTAAAGTTGCTTGAAGTGGAGCAGAGAGAGTTGCGTAGAGTGTTGCGCAGTGGAGTAGAGTATAGTTGAGTGATAAAGAGTGGAGCAGTGTCGCAGAGTGGCATCGAGTGGAGCACAGTGTCATAAAGTGGAGGAGCGTAGAGCATCATAGAGTAGAATAGAATATCATGCAGTGGTGTAGAGTGGAGTGTCATGTCGTAGAGTGAAGTGGAGTGTAGTGAAGTGGCGGTACTCCATAAATGTTTTTTAAAAAGATTAAATATGTAAAAAATTGAAAATACACTTTAACACACTATATTTGTGAAATATTGTGTAGTACATTGTATTTTTAGTTTTTTATACATATTTATTTATTTTTTAATCTTTTTTAAGTATCACAATACTCCCTACATAGTACCACAGTACTCCATTGCCTTTTTAAAAAATATTACCATTTTAATAAAGTGGTAATTGGTAGGGAAAAACAAATAAAACCTACTACTTACCTATATCTAAGGCCCTAACACAAAGCACAGACAAATTATGGTGAAAACAACATGACTTCCTTTTACTCTTGTAAAGGCAGCGAGTAGTCAATCGTATACTGTCTTGGCATCGTCTTGTACTGCGGTATACCACGAAATTACTGCAGTATACTGCAGCCCAATATATCACTAAATCTTAGTGCCTTATAAGTACAAAACTACTGAATGGATTTTTCTAAAAAGCAAAAGGGATCCTTTCCACACCCTAATCTATATTCCTGCCAAATTTCATGAAAAATCATTCAGCAGTTTTGCTGCTACATCTGTCTAAATAGTCTACAAAATGTATGTTTGGAAAATGCGTTTGGGAGCCCACCTTTTTTCTTTGCACACCCTTAATGAATCACCACGAAACTTTGCATAACCTGCCAATGTAGAAAATGTAATCAGTCTGCAAAGGTTTGTGGAGATTTGTCAAAAGGGGGCAAAGTTATTAGAAAGCAAAAGTCAGGGTAGTTCCTATCTTTGGGAATCCTAAATATATATAAATATATTGCAAAAAAGAATCCCACGCTTTTACAGCGCGAAAAATAAGCCCTCCAACCGAGTACATGTAACAAACTGTTTTATTTGCAGGCAGGAATCCATGTAGAATAACACGTTTCAACCAGAGCAGGTCTTAATCATATGCAAAACAAGGTGGTCAGTTTCTCTGGTGTTTAAATACACATGGGTCTAAGTGCAAAATCACTCCTGAAAAGTCGATCATTCTCAATGTTTTGACATTGTTTCAGTTCCCACTAATTATTCAAAACCACAATGTCCATAATGCCTTTCTTCAGTGCAGAAAATATCAGTGCGTCCTTCTTAAAATAATATTAATTTTAGCATTGTGTCTTGCTGAAAAATCATGAGCCAATGCCCTCTTCGAAGGTCATTTGTACATATATATTTGTGCATGCATGCACTTGGGAGCCTTTTCGTTGGATATATATATATATATATACATATATATTTGAAACAATGGTCCGAGCCTTCAGGAGGCACTAGACAGCTCCCCCATTTCCTCGACATTCCGGTAAGTAGTTTGTTCGCCCTACGCGTTTCGAGGCCGTTTTGCCTCTCATCAGGGACTGGCTGCTTTCTTCTCTGGCGCTTGAATTCTCTTATTTGCATGCATGATTAATTGATTGCACCCGATGTGCCGCGCTGGGCGCGCTGTAAGACTAATGCACGCTGGGACATGTGGTCCTTAGAGAGTCATTCTTTACCTTTAGTGGGCTCCAAGCGCCAGTTTTTCAGCATATTTATTCCTTAATTGGAGAGTAATCTCGAGGTAATGTCCTTAGTAGGTACTGGGCTCGCTGTGCTGTCCAGGTTGGGCATGGTCCCGACCTTCAGCCTCGTCTGTATTCACGATGGTGCTCTCCCACATGCCGGGACAGGCGTGTCGAAATTTTTTGAAACAATGGTCCGAGCCTTCAGGAGGCACTCGACAGCTCCCCCATTTCCTCGACATTCCGGAAAGTAGTTTGTTCGCCCTATGCGTTTCGAGGCCGTTTTGCCTCTCATCAGGGGCTGGCTGATATCTTCTCTGGCGCTTGAAAGTCTCTTATTTGCATGCATGATTAATTGATTGCACCCGGTGTGCCGCGCTGGGCGCGCTGTAAGACTAATGCATTCTGGGACATGTGGTCCTTAGAGAGTCATTCTTTACCTTTAGTGGGCTCCAAGCGCCAGTTTTTCGGCATATTTATTCCTTAGTAGGAGGGTAATCTCGAGGTAATGTCCTTAGTAGGTACTGGACTGGCTGTGCTGTCCAGGTTGGGCATGGTTCCGACCTTCAGCCTCGTCTGTATTCACGATGGTGCTCTCCCACACGCCGGGACAGGCGTGTCGACATTTTTTTAAACAAGGGTCCGAGCCTTCAGGAGGCACTCGACAGCTCCCCCTTTTCCTCGACATTCTGGTAAGTAGTTTGTTCGCTCTACGCGTTTCGAGGCCGTTTTGCCTCTCATCAGGGGCTGGCTGCTTTCTTCTCTGGTGCTTGAAAGTCTCTTATTTGCATGCATGATTAATTGATTGCACCCGGTGTGCCGCGCTGGGCGCGCTGTAAGACTAATGCAGGCTGGGACATGTGGGCCTTAAAGAGTCATTCTTTACCTTTAGTGGGCTCCAAGCGCCAGTTTTTCGGCATATTTATTCCTTAGTAGGAGGGTAATCTCGAGGTAATGTCCTTAGTAGGTACTGGGCTCGCTGTGCTGTCCAGGTTGGGCATGGTCCCGACCTTCAGCCTCGTCTGTATTCACGATGGTGCTCTCCCACACGCCGAGACAGGCGTGTCGAAATTTTTTGAAACAATGGTCCGAGCCTTCAGGAGGCACTCGACAGCTCCCCCATTTCCTCGACATACCGGTAAGTAGTTTGTTCACCCTATGCGTTTCGAGGCCGTTTTGCCTCTCATCAGGGGCTGGCTGCTTTCTTCTCTGGCGCTTGAAAGTCTCTTATTTGCATGCATGATTAATTGATTGCACCCGGTGTGCAATTAATTAATTAAGAAAGCAGCCAGCCCCTGATGAGAGGCAAAACGGCCTCGAAACGCGTAGGGCGAACAAACTACTTACCGGAATGTCGAGGAAATGGGGGAGCTGTCGAGTGCCTCCTGAAGGCTCAGACCATTGTTTAAAAAAATATATATATACATATATATATAATCTAATAGTACATTACATTGATGTGGAATAATGGTGTCTGCCCAGCATAATTTGTGGACATTGATCCAATGATGGTGTAGATTATATTGAATTGGGCCAATGAGGTCACTAATGACAAGTGTATAAACGAATTAAAATGTGCCATATGGCTACCAATGACCAATGTCTACAATAGGATCGAACTTATAGGAAAACTATCCACTGTGGCACAGTTATTTTGATTTGAACGTTCCACTTGGTCTAACATTTTTCAGTACATCATGTAATGTTTTGGTATTGCTTTACATATTGATATGCTAATTATGACAACTTGATTGCGTTTTAGTAGCTTAAAGATTTGTGTCAGAGTGTTTTGTTTATTTCAATGCATACTGTGAAGGTCGAAATGTGTCAGTGGAGCTGTGGTATTGAGAATAAAGTCTGCAAACCTCGATCCCTGGAGTGCAGCGATATTGTTATGTGTCTTTAGTTTTAATGTATTGACTATATTAGCCTTTTTTTGTTCGTTATTGGTATATTTTAGATTTTTTTCAGTAAGATAGTTGATATTAATATGTGTGTTGTTACTGTTTAAGTATAAGGTTGCAATATTTTGGTTGCAAATATTTTCGTCAATATTGGGGTATTTCAATATTATTTTTCTTGATATAGTGTCATACAACCCCTGTTGACACTCCAGAGGTCTTGGAAGTCTGAACAATTTCTAAGTCCCATCTTTTCAGAGTTTCTGGAGCAGCTCCCCTTTGCACTTCCAAGGCTTTCAGGACCTTGGGAGCAGCAATTAGGGGCCATGACTCACTCCAGCAGACACCACCAGCAGGTTCCAGTTCAGGGCCATTTGCCACAGGTAAGCTGGGCACTTCAGAAAAAAGGCGTCTTCTAGCGCCTTGTGACTATCTAGCCACAAAAGTGGTCAGTCTACTGACCCTTGGAGTCCATTCCTTAGTCCTGAGTACAAGTGATAGCAGGTTCAGCCCTTCAGGTCTCAAACAGGTCCAGTCCTCTTCTGTCCTTCTACAGGTCCATAAAGTGAGCTGATGTGCTGTGGAAGATGTGCAAGTTTTGTAGTATTAACTAGCCAATGGGTGGTGGTGTCTCCAGGACACTCCTTACTGATGAGTGAAAAGTTCCAAAAAGCATACTTTCCCACTTTTGCAGCACATCATGTTTGCCTTACTGCATTTATTTGATTGTTGAGTTATTTGTCCCATTGTGTTGAATATTAATGTTAATGTGTATACACCACAACCAATATATAATTAATTAAGTCTTTGTTGGATATACTATATGTGCACAAGAAAGAAATAATCCTTGTTTGTCTATAATAGTTGCGTTTTAGATCACGTGAAATTGGTGTCTGTTTGGTCTAAAGGTGTCAAATGTATATGTTTTCTTTTTGTGCATGTAATGGGGTGTGATGATCTTAAAATAACTTAAATAATCTGACATTTTTTTTCATAAGAGTAGACGCGGAATGTTAACGCAGCCTAAGTGACTTGAATAATTGTTAGTTTAGGGCAGTGGTCTCCAAACTTTTTGATGCAGAGACCTCCCATCAAAAGTTTTTAGGCCTAAGGACCCCCTCCCGACAAAAATTTCTAGAACCTAGTACTTTTTATCATTGACAACCATAAATGTTCTCCAAAGAAACGGTCAATCTGTGGTTGCATCTCATTAGTACCAGTTTAACACCTAAATATAGCAATAAGCAACAAAAAGGTGGTTTTTTTGTGCATGTAATGGGGTGTGATGATCTTAAAATAACTTTTAAATAATCTGAATTTTTTTTTCATAAGAGTAGACGCGGAATGTTAACGCAGCCTAAGTGACTTGAATAATTGTTAGTTTAGGGCAGTGGTCTCCAAACTTTTTGATGCAGAGACCTCCCATCAAAAGTTTTTAGGCCTAAGGACCCCCTCCCGACAAAAATTTCTAGAACCTAGTACTTTTTATCATTGACAACCATAAATGTTCTCCAAAGAAACGGTCAATCTGTGGTTGCATCTCATTAGTACCAGTTTAACACCTAAATATAGCAATAAGCAACAAAAAGGTGACCAGTACAGCTTTACAAAGGGCCTTTTACTGAGCAGCCACACCTGTTGCTGCTTTTTAGTAACTTTTGAACCTTTTGAGTAAACACTTTCTTTTGGTTAAAATCGGCAGATCATGCGGCAGATGATGGATTATGTAGCAAATTGCGGCAAATCTATAATTATGCTAAAATTGCTGCAGCCGCACATAGTTCCAGTGGCCCTTGGTATAACAGCTGTAATGCATGGGCTGCAACTTTATTGCACGGCATTAGAGGAAAACCATACTATATTTCATGGGATGCTGAAGGCTTGGCATTTACAGCTGCATGTAACTGGAGGTAGCTGAACATCATCATAATTAAAAAGACGTACGTTTTTTAGGTCTTTCACCATCAGGTAGCTACATATAAAATAACGGGCAGCTTCAATGAATAATAAATACATTTTAAAAAGTTGTTACTCAGTGGGAAATGCACTATAGTACATTATGAAACCTCTATTAGTTAATGCACTGCAAAGGTCTGTGTGAAACCAGAGAGCCACAGAATTAAATCGTGGTTGGTGCAGTGGAGAATAGTGACTTGTGTATTTTTAGTGCTACATGGTCATAGCCTGTAACAGAAAGCCCTGTAAATATGTAAGTCTTTATTTTATACATGCATTACACACAGTATAAAATAGCCCGCTACAAAATGGACAAAATGTTTTACGATAAAATGGTGCTTTCAAGATATATGGTCTGCTTCCAAAATATAGGGGCTTATTTACAAGCCCATTGCGCTGCCGGTGTGTCACTTTTTATTATGCTCTGGTTGCGCAGAGTCCAGAACTATATCTACGAGGCCACGCAAAGTCACTTTGCGTGTTTTTTCATAACCTCCTAGATATGGTGTAAGGCAACGCAGCGCACGCCGATGCGTTGCCTTACACTGTGTCAGGGGGGTGTTCCATGGGCATTGCTGTGGGTATTCCCATGGGCTTTGACACATTCCCAGATTTACAAGGATATGTAAACCTGAGGATGCGCCAAAACTGTATGCTGCCCCAGGGGATGGGTAACGAGGAGAAATATCTTTATTTCTCCACAATTGTTTCCACTTTCTATGTGTAGCACTGCACACATAGAAAGAGGAAACAGCCTCCATGGATTGTTTTTGCGCAGGAATGCGTGCCTTCCTGCACAAAAACAATCCTGCCAACAATGCAGACACCCTTGCACCATGGTGCAAGGGTGCCTGCGTTGGTGCTGGGCACCAAATTGTGCGCCGGCAGAAAACACAGGAATGCACCGTATCTTATAAATAGGGTGCATTCTTGCCCTTTTGAATTGGCGTAGGGCAGCGCAGCATAAATACTTGCGGAGCTGCCCTACACCATTTCATTGTAAATGAGGCCCATAGATTTTAGTAACACCCAAACCCTATGTAATGCTTGTTTTACATAACGGTATCCTTCAACACCTTCTCAGGGATAGTAAGCACCATGTAAATACAAAGACAATTAAAAGCAAGCACTTCACAGCTCAGTTAACTCTGTGAACTACCACTTAAAAAGCTTCAAGTGATTCACTCTCCTGTCTTGAGAAATCAAAGCCAGGCAGACAGCTAAACACACCTTTCTGCCAGTGTGCTACTGCTCTGAAAAAAATGCAAATGTACACAATGAGTTAATCTGCAAATCCTTTACATTTGCTGATTAACTCATTGAGCGCATTTGCATTTCTTTCAGGCTAGTAGCACACTGCTAGAAAGGCGTGTTTAGCTGTCTGCCTGGCTTTGATTTCCCAGCACAGGAGAGTGCCTGAATAACACTCCAGGGAAAGCATTTTACCTACCAGAAGAAACAGTCTGGGACGGTTTCTTTTTGCAAATGAGGTGGGCGACCACCTTCCCATGACTCCACGGCCCCCCTGGGGGTCGCACCCCACAGATTGAAAACCTCTGGTTTAGGGGGTTCCTCCTTTTGTGTATTGACTGAATCCTAATGTTGGCAGTATGATTAAGTTTATATCAAAATAGTGGGGTTTTTGGATTTTGGATGTTCCAGTACCGTGCTTACTGCCCTCGACCTATTGTTATGGAGTGCAGTGGTTTGATGTGTGTTGTTCTGTAAGCATCTCACACACAGCTTCGGGTAACGCTTAAGCTCCCTTCCACTAGGAGCTTGGTATGCATATACCCCACCGAGGAGACACTCCAGGGGATTCCTAACCCAGGCATTGCCTGGCAGGGCGGTCCTTCCTATTGCCCCTTTATAGGTGTCCAGACAGTTGCTTATCGGTTGATTATTGCCTGCTGCTAGTAGACTGTACAGTGCCGAGCGTTACTGACAGATGAATTTTGAGGCAGCGAGTAAAATGGAAAACAAATACTACATTCCAGGCAGGCAGCCTGGACGTACCATAAATCCAGGCCTTTTACTACTGGCTGGATTAAAATGCGGGTCAGGGGTTTGTACGGACGTGGGTAGATCCTGTACCTGTTTGAGTTCGACTTTATTTGCCCTTATATGCTCTTTTAATTCAGTATTTTAAAACTGAGATAGTCCTACGGTATTTTTGAATTGTATTGTGCAAAATGAGTGCCCTTTCTTTAAACACCTATGAAAATGGCCAATGCTGCCTTTTTAGGTGCTTCAATACAGTGCGGCATCTATAAACGAAATGTCCTCTGTGACCATTTTCTTTCACAGAAGCAACGGGAGCCTCCTATGTTCCAGTAAGTGCTCATAATGAATGACCAAAAATAAGAAGATGCCTAAAAATGTGACTGTTTTTAATTTTTTTATGTTTTATCAGTCTGTGAACAATGTCTATCAATGCTGTAATCGATCAGCACAAGTTCCAACAACACAGCAAGCCATGTAAGGTACGCCTATTATTTTATCTTGAACTCAGGGCAGCACTTTTCGCAACGCAAAATTACTCTTTTTCATCCTTTCCTAAAATACTTGGGCAACTTTTAATTTCCCCAAAAATATTCTAGGACTCGAGTTAGAATAGCAAATAAGACTCTTTGGGGCATATTAGCAAGACCGGCGATAAAATTATCGCCGTTTTAGCGGCAGGAAACTGCCGCTAAAGCGGCGATAATGGGCTTGCTAATATGCGTTATGAAATTCCAATAGAAGCCCAGGTTAGATGTCCTGCACATCTAACCTGGGCTTCATTGGAATTCTATAACGCATATTAGCAAGCCCATTATCGCCGTTTTAGCGGCAGTTTCCTGCCGCTAAAACGGCGATAATTTTATCGCCGGTCTTGCTAATATGCCCCTATATTTATTAGGGAAAAGTGGCACTTTCCCCAAACATTCTACGATTGGAGATGGACTAATAATCTTGACCTGTCAGTGTGTGTTCCACATCCACTGCTGTCCTGAAATGTGTCCCTATCATCACCAAACCACCATACACAACAGAATGCTTCCTGACTGAAAGCGGTACTTACCAAGGCTTAGCTTCACGACGTCGTTTCTTTGTGTTTTATTCCCATCGTTAGCCTCGTGCTTTCCGCCAAACAGATAGATATCCTGCAAGGACAGCGTTTGCTTATTATTGTTTTTCAGAGCTGCCATGCAATGTTGAGAAGTTCATATGAAATTGGAATAAAGATTTCTAGATTTTGTGTTTACCGTTTTACAATGAAAATGGGCTTTCAGAAACTAAATTAATTGTATTGTAAAAAAAGGTGGAAGGTATTTTTATACTGTGTAACATTCACACCATTTTGATTTTCCTACTTTTACCCCAAGACAGTGACACATACAAAAGGTGCAGACAAAGCATTGATCACACTCCACAAATAACGTGCTCAAAGAACAATACGTACAAAAAAACCAGGAAAATAATTTTAAAAAGCTGTAAAATACATAAAAAAAGGGTGAAGCAACAGATGTAAGGGATGTCCTTTTATTGTAAGGAGGAAGGGGCTTACCTCTGTCTCTGAGGTGAAAGAAGCGGGTCATGCTTTGAGGCTGTCCATGCTTAGTGCTGCTCGTGGGAGGAGATGCTGGCACCGCACAACTCCTCCTGTTTTTTGCTGCTGCTGTCTCTTTGTGCAGACTTTAGAGCACAAAGCAAGACATTCTTACTTAAACTCTGATGCCAGTCAGGGCGTGCAAGCATGGGCCCGTTTCCCGAAGTTCTGAGAGAACTTCATGGTTCCTGGCTGGGCTAACAGCCATAAGTGGATTATGTTTCTGTATAGTTTTCAGGGGGTTGTACCTGTTGTGGAATGTGTTCAAAGACATGATGTCACCACAGGTGCAGAGTTCAATATTTGCAGTAGCCATCTTAGATTGGGACAGATTACGTTCTCTAAATGTATTTTATCATATACTTTGGACTGCATGCAAGTCAATCAATCAATCAATCAATCAGGGAATTGTAAGCGGCCTACTCACCCATGAGGGTCTCAAGGCGCTGAGGGGGGGGGGTCCGCAGATCTGTTTAGCCGAAGAGCCAGGTCTTGAGGGTCTTCCTGAAGGTGTTCAGGGAGGGGACGCGTCTGATGTCTGCCGGTAGCTCGTTCCAGGTCTTGGCTGCAATGTGAGAGAAGGATCTTCCGCCTGCTCTGGCTCTGTGGATGTGCGGGGTTTCGGCCAGTGCGAGGTTGGAAGATCGGAGGTTTCTTTTGGGTACGTGGGAAGTTGATTCTGTCGTTGAGGTATTTGGGTCCGTTGTTGTGTAGGCATTTGTAGGCGTGAGTGAGGATTTTGAAAGTGACTCTTTTCTCCACGGGGAGCCAGTGGAGACTTCGTAGGTGTTGGCTGATGTGTTCGTGTCGGGGGATGCCGAGGACGAGTCTGGCGGCGGTGTTCTGTATTGTTTGGAGTTTGCGGAGTAGGGGCTTGTTGATGCCGGCGTAGAGTGCATTTCCATAGTCCAGTCTGCTGGTGATGAGTGCGTGGGTGACTGTCTTCCTTGACTCAGGGGGGATCCACTTGAAGGTCTTGCGGAGGATGCGGAGGGTGTTGAAGCAGCTGGAGGTGACGGCGTTGACCTGTCGGTTCATGGTGAGTGATGAGTCGAGTACGATGCCGAGGTTCTTGGCGTGGTCTGAGGGGGTAGGTGGGCTTCTAAGGGCGGTCGGCCACCAGGTGCTGTCCCATGCAGAAGGGGTGGTACCGAGGACGAGGACTTCTGTCTTCTTGGCATTGAGCTTGAGCAGTCACATGAAAGAGAGATGGGATTCTAACTGGAATCAATGATTCAAAACGAACTACAAATATCTGGTAGGAGCCTTGGTCTTTCCAACACAGCTATTCCGATTTTCATGCTTATTGGATGTTTTCTGTCATAATGGACGGAACACAAGAGAAGAGAAGAAGAGGTTATGCTCTCTTTAATTAACCTTTCGCCAATGAGATACTGATGGGGATCTCTGAGTCTCACATGAAGATTTTAACGACTAACACATTTGCAGAACTAAGAGTAAAGGAGAAAAGTGAGAATCAGGATTTTTTGAGTTCCCCTGTTTCTTCTCCTTCAACATGTGCCACACATATATGAGGATAGCATAGATGCTTCTGTGATTCCTGATCACAGCGGAAGGCTTGTAGACAAAGATGGTCTACCTATATTTTTGGGTCATGAGCAATCTATTTGGCACATATAGCCACTGTGCGTCATTGTGGCAACCTATTTACGTCCTTTGGACCCGCTCGAAAGGGATTAAAAACTGCTTCAGGAACTTTGAGTAAACACCATTCCTCTCGTTATGATTTAAGGGATTAAGAGTTTCCAAAACCTGTTTAAAGATGGCCCACCAGAGGCATGGCAACTTCTTAAGCAGAGTTGCAAGCTGTCTCAATTAATGGCATTTATATGGCAGTCATTTGGCTTCACAAGAGCAATTGGCAATTGGTACCACTTTACAGTATTCAGTATCAAAGTTGGGTTGAATTATAACTCTGTTTATTAAAATACAATGGGTGCCACATTGTTCCTTGGTGTTATTTCATTATTTTCCCAAAGCTATGTTTCTTTGGGTATGTCTTCAAAGATAAAGGATGGAGATTATAATGAAGAATGAGGATGTAATTTTTAGATTACGTTGGGTAATCCCATTACACTAATTTATTCCTCCTCCTCCCAAGCCTTTCCACCTCCCTGTTCTTGGTATGATACAGGAGTTATTGTGGAAAGGGCACCCTTATAAGGGTTGAGTAAAGAAATAGGTGAGCTTTACCCGTGTTTTGAAGGGGCTGAGGGGTTAGGGGTTCCTTAATGATAAGGTATGGGAGGAAGGAATCAGATGTAATATAAACATTCTTTTTTATATGTTCAAATATAAATACATTGCAAGTCAATGACAAAAAACAAATATGGCAAAAGAGACATATTTTTATATAAAAGTTTTCTTTGCATGATATATAAACATTTTATATTGTTTACGTGAATGTTTATAGAATCAATGATGTTGGGTTGGAGCAGGGCTCCAGAGGGGTTTGCATGAGCAGAATAAAGCAATACAAAGTGGGAATATATCATTAGGCAGAGCTTTAAAAGACAATGAAAAAACATAAACATAAATAAAAGGTAGCACAACTGACACTGCACCCATCCTCACCACAGCTCTGAACTTCACAACCAACTGCAAATAGCTCTCTTTTATTGGCACTGAGCACGGTTGATGTCACTGGTGTATGCATGAGTGTAAGCTAGTATGAGAACAAAAAGTAACGTAGTGGCATGTATGATACATAACATCTTCTCCCAGTGTATTAGAATTGGTACATAGGTAGTTAAGTGAATCCACAAAACAAATGGACCTGGTTTCCTAATGCGGAGGTAGGAACAGGAGAACGAGTGGAAAAAGGGGTTGTCCACGTTTGCATCCTCCCAAGCTAGATATTAGAAAAACAAAGGCAAACATGACTGGTCTCGAAGAGACAAAGTAAGGGTATTTCCTATCGTCTGGGAGCCCTTCTAATCCATGTTGTATTCCCAGTATATGTAGGACTAGTTGCACTTACAAAATATTGATAGGTGTGGTCTCACACACCCTTCTGGGTATCATGCTTCATCACTGGCCATGCCGCAATCACCAAATGAAATTTTAGTGGTGCATTGGCTCCCCGTTGATGCAGAGAGTGCTTTTGAGGGTGGGTATCTATGGAACCAGGACCTAGAAAGCATAAAAATCCCTATGCCCTAAACACAGTGATTGCTATTTATTGAGGGTGGGCCTAAGACATGAATTAAAAATATAGTGAAGCATAGGACTGCCTATTCTCCCTGCATCATAATGGGTCGGCATGTTCCAGCCTTTAGAACGGCCCTACTAAGGGTTCCAGGCTTTCTTCAGGACCCAGATCCTTATTTTCCTGACTCCTTACTATAGAGGTATCCGTTCATACCATCAGCAAGCATCCACACTATACCTATGAGTACGGTCCTGCTGGACAGTTTTCGCTGAGTCTGCAGTATTTTGATTGTCCCTAACTTAAACTAGTGAGGGTCTAATAGAGGAGTTCGTGAGGAAGCACTTGTAGTCACACTTTCGTCAAAGGTGTTTCCCTCTGGGGGGGCGTGGTCTCAACCACGAATCAATCAATCAGGGGAATTGTAAGCGTGCTACTCACCCGTGAGCGTCTCAAGGCGCTGCGGGAGGGGGGGGGAGGTTCCGCAGATCTGTTAGCCAAAGAGCCAGGTCTTGAGGGTCTTCCTGAAGGTGTTCAGGGAGGGGGCGCGTCTGATGTCTGCCAGTAGCTCATTCCAGGCCTTAGCTGCAATGTGAGAGAAGGATCTTCCACCTGCTCTGGCTCTGTGGATGCGTGGGGTTTCGGCCAGTGCGAGGTAGGAAGATCGGAGGTTTCTTTTGGGTACGTGGAAGTTGATTCTGTCGTTGAAGTAGTTGGGTCCATTGTTGTGTAGGCGTTTGTAGGCGCGAGTGAGGATTTTGAAGGTGACTCTTTTCTCCACGGGGAGCCAGTGGAGTCTTCGTAGGTGTTGGCTGATGTGTTCGTGCCGGGGGATGTCAAGGATGAGTCTGGCGGCGGTGTTCTGTATTGTCTGGAGTTTGCAGAGTAGGGACTTGTTAATGCCGGCATAGAGTGCGTTTCCAGTCTGCTGGTGATGAGTGCCTGGGTGACTGTCTTCCTTGACTCAGGGGGGATCCATTTGAAGGTCTTGCGGAGGATGCGAAGGGTGTTGAAGCAGCTGGAGGTGATGGCGTTGACCTGTCGGTTCATGGTGAGGGATGAGTCGAGTACGATGCCAAGGTTTTTGACGTGGTCTGAGGGGGTAGGTGGGCTTCGAGGGCGGTCGGCCCCTAGGTGTTGTCCCATGCTGAAGGGGTGGTTCCAAGGACGAGGACTTTTGTCTTCTTGGCATTGAGCTTCAGGCAGCTGTTGGTCACCCAGACTGCGACGTCTTGCATTCCTTTCTGGAAGTTGAGTCTGGCGGTGGTGGGGTCTTTGGTGAGGGAGAGGATGAGCTGGGTGTCGTCAGCGTAGGATACAATGTTGAGGCCGTGTCGTCAGACGATGGAGGTGACGGGGGCCATGTAGATGTTGAAGAGGGTCGGGCTCAGAGATGACCCCTGTGGGACTCTGCAAGTGATTTTCGTGGGACTGGAGAGGAAGGGTGGCAGTCTGATCCTTTGGCTTCTTCAGGTGAGGAATGATCGGATCCAGTCTAGGGTTGTTCCTTGTATGCCGGAGTAGTGTAGTCTGGTGACTAGTGTGCGGTGGGAGACGGTGTCGAAGGCCGCTGATAGGTCGAGTAGGATAAGGGCTGCGGAGTGGCCTTGGTCCAGGAGGGTGCGGATGTCATCTGTGGCAGCGAGTAGGGCGGTCTCGGTGCTGTGGTTGCTCCGGAATCTGGATTGGGACGGGTCGAGGACGGTGTTGTATTCGATGAATCGTGTCAGTTCCCTGTTGCCTGTTTTCTCTGCAACTTTGGCCGCAAAGGGGAGGAGCGAGATGGGCCGGTAGTTCTTGAGGTCGGTGGGGTCAGCTGTGGGCTTCTTGAGCAGGGGCCTGACTTCTGCGTGCTTCCAGTCATCTGGGAAGATGCCTGTTTTGAAGGTGGGGTTGATCGTGCGTTGTAGTTCGGGTGCGAGGGCGGCCGCGGCTCTGTAGTAGATGTGAGGAGGGCAGGGGTCGGAGGGGGCCCCGAGTGGATGCCTTTCATGGTCAAGGTGGTGTCTTCGGTCGTGACTGGCGTCCAGGTGGAGATGGTGGGCTGGCTGGTGTGTCTGGGGGGCAGGGGGCCGGCTGTGGCGTCTGGTGGATGGTCGGCGAAGTTGTCGTAGAGGTTTTTGATCTTGAGGTGGAAGTAGGTTTGTTCTAAGCTTATCGCAGAGGTCTTGGGATGGGGTGATGTCTGTGGCTTTGCGCGTGGGTTGGTGAATTCCTGAATGACACTGAAGAGTTGCTTGGAGTTGGTGGAGTTGGCGAGGATTTTGTTGTGGATGAAGTTCCTCTTGGTGGTTCTGATTTGGTTGTGGTAGTCCGTCATGGCGTCTTTGTAGGTGGGGTAGTTTTCCGGTGTCGTGGTGTTTCTCCAGTTCTTCTCCAGGCGTCTGCAGGTGCATCTGGCTTCTTGGAGATCGGTGGTGAACCAGGCGGCTTTCCTGGGGTGCTGTTTGTCGGGGTTGCGTAGCGGGGCGAGCTCGTCTGCGCAGTTGGAGATCCAAGTGTGGAGTTCTCTGGCTGCGATGTTGGCATCGGATGCCCAGGTGTGGTTGTCTCGGGTGAGGGTTGAGTTGAGTTGCTCGTCGGTAACCTTGCTCCAGTTTCTTCATGGTGGGCGTGGGGCTGGTTTGGGTGCCTTGGGTTTGTCGACTGCAAAGTGTACGCAGTGGTGGTCGGTCCATGGCGGTTGCGTTGTGTGGGTGAAGTGAACGCTGTTTCCTGCCGCGAAAATGGGGTCGAGGATGTGTCTGCTCTGTGGGTCGGTGTGGTGACGAGTTGTTTAAGTCCGATGTTGGCGAGGTTGTCATGAAGCATGGTGGAGTTGGGGTCGATGGGATTGTCGAGGTGGAAGTTCAGGTCTCCAATGAGTATGTAGTTCATTGAGGCAATGGCGTGGGGTGCGATGAAGTCGGTGATGGTGGTGGCGAAGGGTGTCTGGGGGCCGGGGGGATGGGGGGCCTGTAGATGAGGGTTCCTCGGAGTGTGGAGTTGGGGCTGGCCTGGATCTGGAAGTGCAGGTGTTCGGTGGAGGGGAAGGTTTTGCTGGAGGTGGAGAGGCGGAGGGTGCTCTTGTGGGCGATGGCGAGGCCCCCTCCCGGGTGGTTGGGGCGGTCCTTCCTCTGGATCTTGTATCCGTCTGGGATGGCGGTGTTGATGTTGGGGCGAATGAGGCATTGGTCCAGGTCTCCGTGAAGAAGGCAATGTCGGGCGAGAGAGAGTCGAGCAGGTTCCAGATTTCCACGGCGTGCTTGTGCACGGAGCGCACGTTGAGGAGGATGCATCTTAGGGTGTCGCCGGTGCTGGCGTCGGCGGTGTTAGAGGCCGGGGTGTTGGTGAAGGTCTGGCAGCAGTGGAGGCAGGAGAACTGGACGTGGCTTGTGTTTGGCAGCCGGACGTGCCCGCCTAAGCTCCAGCGGCACGGCCCCAACTGCCCAGTAATCCTGCTTTATCTGGCCCCCTGTGCCCTCCTGGGAGCATGTAGGGGCGCATCGTCAACCAGGGCGGCTTTGGAAAGGCCACCAGGGATTGGAGAAAACACATGATGTCTGGATATGATGGGAGGGCCTGAAAATGGCAGTCTGAGTGAGTGCTGCACCTTGGGATGGCACACCCGTGTCCAGTGCATGGACAGGGGACTGGGAGTGGGGGCTCAGCGCTTCACCTCACACCTGAGGACCAACAGTGAAGGAGAGCCCTTACGACAGCTGGTGCATCGTGTAGGGTGGGCGCCCGTGCTCACTGGGACTGTCAGATTGGCCAGATCCTCAAACGAAAACTCTCCAGAATCGGAATGATGGGCAAAGGGGTCCACCTCCTGTTAGCCCCAACTCTGAGAATATTCAAATAGAGAGCGATGGGAGAGCAGGTGAGGGAAAGGGTTTTGGGATGAGGAACAGCAGGGCATTTGACATCCTAAGAAAATCAGGCAGACCACATCTCCAGGAATTCCACAACCTATGTAAAGACTAAAGTGTCTTACTTCCTGCTGATACCTCACCAAACATAAATCAAAACAATGAAATGTAGAGCACCCCCAAAATAAATCTAGGGAAATTCCTGTATGAAAAAATGTTTTGGGGACAAAAGGTAATCCTTTTACACAAATCAAAGTCTCGCAGCTCCTCTCAAATCTTCACGTTCTCAATGAACGCCAATCCAAAAGGATGGAAAATACTTCCCAGAAAGGTTAGGGCAAAGGAGAATTAAAGAGCCTGTTAATTACTTTGAACCCCTTAAATGAAAACAAATGTTTGCCTTGAAGCAAATACTTCCAACGCAGGATGTTGATATCACACCCCACTAACGCTGGGATAAAAGGCAGCCTCTCCACTCTTTGCCTTAAGGTGGAAGGCTCAAACGGGACATAGATATTCTGTGGAAACTTTACTGAATAAGAAACAGAGCTTTACGCTGTTCGGAATCAGCGCTCAAACAAAACCGCTTTCGTTTCCGCGTCACCGCGCAGGAAACAAAGCGGACAAGATGCTCACCGTGAATAGCTCAGCCTTCCGAGGCTGATTCAAATCAAATGAAGAAAGAACACCGGGCTCCGGTGTTCGTCACAACAGAACTCCGCTCTGGTACCACATCTTTCCTTACCTCAGGAAAGACGGAAGGCGGTCGAACAATCCATGGTCTCACTCTCCTTCGAGTTCCGTAAAATATCCAGGAGACCAACTTGCTCCCGCAACAACAGGATGCACTCTGAAACTGGAAACAAGAATTACGCACGACAATACATGTGCGTCATCGGAATTTATCCCATGAGCCTTCAGCAGAGTGCCTCATGCGATTTGTAATTTTCTATCTATTCCACACTGGGAAGGCGCCTCAGCCCGTGATCCCTGATGGTATGCCCACCTCCTCAGCGCCTCTTAGGTCCAGGCTTGTCCGGGTGGGCAAGATGAAAAGCCCGCACTGCCACAGGAGCATGAATGTTGGCCACCGGTTCCCAGGAATCATCTTCCGCCGCATATCCCTTCAAAGACACCACCATAGAGAGCCCCTCTGATATCTAGAATCCAGTATGCGTCTTACCTCATACTCCAAATGTCCGTCCTTCAGTATCGGCTGAGTCGCCAAACACCGATCACTCAGGGCAGGTTTCAACAAACTGCAATGGAACACAGGATGTATTCTCAGGTGCATTGGAAGACGTAACCTGTATGCAACAGGGTTGATTTGCTTGAGTACTGAAAAGGGACCGATGTACCTAGGATGAAAAACACTGCGGGCACGGAACCGGATATTCCTGGTGGACAACCAGACCTTGTCACCAGGTTTGTATAAAGGACCCTCCATGCGATGCCTATCTGCCCATTTTTTTTATAGCTGTTTGGCATGATTCAAATGGATTTGGATTTTTTTATGTACCGAAATGATCTTTCTTATCCTTGATTGGACCTCCGGCTGATTGACAACCTCCTCTGGTATGGTAACAGGTAAAATTGTTGCATCGAACCCATGATTCGCAAGAAACGGTGATACACCGATAGAGCTGTGCCATGAGTTATTGTAGGCAAGTTCAGCTAGCCACAACAAAGAAACCCACGATTCCTCGGCTTCCTTGCAATAACAACGCAGATATTTCTTGAGAGATTGATTTAGTTGTTCCGTCTGGCCATCAGTTTGGGGGTGGAAACTGGTGGATAATGCCGAAGAGATTTGTAACACCTTGCACCACATTTGCCAAAAACGAGCTACAAATTGAGGGCCCCTATCCGAAACGATAACCCTTGGAAGACCATGTAGTTTCACCACATTCTCAAGTATCAATTGTGCGGTTTGCCCCGCAATGGGAAGGTTAATGCAAGGTATGAAATGTCCCATCTTTGTTAGGCTGTCAATGATCACTAGAATTGCTGAATACCCCTTTTCTTTTGGTAGTCCCGAAACAAAATCCATACTTATGTTTGGCCATGGTTGAATCGGAGTGAGCATAGGAATTAACTTTCCTCTAGCTTTCGAATGGTCTCCCTTGGCCCAAGCACAGAGCTCACATCCTAGGGGTCGATTCCGATCTGGGTCAGAAAGCACTCCGACCATCTGGAGTGTTTTCCGACCGAGCCGTACCCCTGGAGTCCGACCGAGCGAGTACGATGCTGCCGCATGCTGACGGACTCGTCTCGGTCGGATTCCCATTGAAGTCAATGGGAGCCGGTCGTACGACGTGTGCATGGCCTCGCACAGCTGAATAGGTACGTCTCGCACAGGGGCGCCCCCTGCAGTGGGTACGCGTTGGTGCCATCTGCACCGTACATGCATGTGAAGGGGGGACCCTTGGGTCCCCCCTGTGTTCGACTCATTCGGCTACGGGTGAAGGGGGTCCGGCACGGACCCCCGAAGTACGCTTCCCGGAGCTTTTTCAACCCGGAGACTCCGACTCGATCCGGCTGTCCGAATCGTGCATCGTACTGGCTCGGTCGGAAATCGACTCCATTGCGCGGTACAGTTCGTCTGCGACCGAGTCGTACGGAGCGGTTCGGAGCCGGAAACGAGTCGGTCGGCGATTTCGCGTTCGTTCGCATCGTACTTGCTCGTTCGGACGACTGTTCGAATCGTTCGGGAAACCCGCGTTTGGCTCGTATTTTTTCCGGACGAATCGTATTCGGTGCGCTTCCGGCCGAGATCGGAATCGACCCCTTAGTATCCATATTTTTAAATCCTTAGATAAGGTATCCCACCAAAAGTATCTTTGCAACAACTGTATGGTTTTCAAACATCCAGGATGATCAGCGATAGATGACGTGTGACACCATTTAAAGGCCTTGCATTGAATACCTGTGGAAGGCAAGTACAACCTGTCGATCAAGAAAGGTAATCCTTTTCTGAGGCTACGTTGCTTGTGGGACTCAACCCATGTTTTCCAGTTGTCAGCTGAATGATGGTTTTTTACTTCATCTAAGAAATTTTCGACTCTTACCACACATAGTACTCTGTAAGGATTAATGATGGCTTCCTTGGCCACTTCCTTTGGTTCGCTACTGCTACCTTGTCGAGACAGTGTGTCAGCTTTCCGGTTCTCTACACCAGGTGGGAAACTAATGAGAAAATCATATTCAGCAAAGAACAACATCCATCTCATTTGCCTCTGTGTTAGTTGTCTCACTGTTTTCAAGTACTGAAGATTTCTGTGATCGGTATAGACAGTTACTTGATGTTGTGCCCCCCAGAGATAATGACTCCATTCTTGGAAGGCCTTTTTTATGGCCAACAGTTCTTTCTCTGATATGGTGTAATTTATCACAGCCGGGTTTAGTTTCTTCGACATGTAAGCCACTGGGTGTAACTGCCTTGTTTGTATATCTCTTAGAGACAAAACCGCCCCTAAAGCGACATCCGAGGCATCTGCCTTTACTACAAAAGGCAACTCGATTTGAGGATGTTTGAGAACGGGAGCTGTAGTGAATGCCTTTTTTAAGTAAATGAAAGCCTCCATGGCATCGGAAGTCCACACAAAAGGTTCTCTTTTTTGCAAGAGTCTTGTGATAGGGGCAGATACATGGGAGAAGTGCTGTATGAACCTACGATAGTAGCTGGCAAATCCCATGAAACATTGCACTTCTCTCACATTGGTGGTACAGGCCATTCCTGCACTGCCTTAACTTTCCTTTCTGCCATACCCAACCCAGAAGGGCTCAACATGACTCCTAAGAATTCAACTTCATGCACGTGAAAGTCACATTTACTCAGCTTGCAGTACAACTGATGTTCTCTCAATTTTCGTAACACCAAAGAAACATGACGCACATGGATATCATCATTCGCTGAGTAAATTAGGATATCATCAATGTATACCACCATGAATATATCCACATATTCTTTCAAAACGTCTTTTAGGAAAAACTGAAAAGCAGCCGGGGCATTGCACAACCCAAAAGGCATGACAGTGTATTCGTAGAGCCCATACCGTGTCTTAAATGCTGTCTTCCATTCGTCCCCCTCTCTCATTCTCACCAAGTGGTAAGCTCCCCTCAAATCCAACTTTGTATACACAACAGCTTCCTTAACCTGATCAAGTAAGACCGAGGCCAAAGGAAGAGGGTATCTATTTCTGATGGTATTTTTGTTAAGCATGCAGTAGTCTATGCACGTTCGTAGGTCACCATTAGCTTTGGAGATAAAGAAAAGAGGAGAGGCAGCAGGGTAACGAGAAGGTCTAATGAAACCAATATCAAGATAATGATCCAAATACTCTCTCAAATGTTTTGTTTCGGGTTCAGACAAAGCATACACCCTGCAGGATGGTATGGTGGCCCCAGCTATCAAGTCAATCTGGCAGTCATAATATCTATGTGGCAGGAGCGTTTCTGCCTTAATCTCACTGAATACATCCTCAAATTGTCTATACAATAACGGAAGGGCTACCTCTTTTTCTGCAGCAGTAGCAATGCACCATGGATAGGCTAACGCTGATGCCTTGTGTGCAGATCTATTAAACAGGTTATAACACAGCCTTCAGATAGGAACCTCACTACCTTGCGCTTCCAGTCAATGATAGGGTTGTGATGCCATAACCAAGGCATTCCCAAAATGATTTCGTATTGGGGTACCTCGATAATGTTTAAAGAAATAGTTTCCTCATGTCTTTGTCCTTCGCTGATAACCGATAAACTAACTGGTGCGGTTTGTTCGGTAATTCGGCCAGACTTCAATGGTTTGCCATCTACAGCCAATACCTTCTCCGGATTGTCTCTGGGAATATGATTCAAGTCCAACTTATGTACCAACCCCTGATCAATGAAGTTACTGGTGGCCCCAGACTCAATCATTACAGCCACTTCATGACTCTTGTCTTTACCCCGCAACAGCATGTGAAGCACTATGTGGGGTTCTGTTTCGCGTGTTTCTACCACCGACAGTGATGGAACCTTCCAGTCCTCTTTTACAGAGTTGGATAAAGTAGTACGGAAACTCTCTTTTTGTTCCCTATCTGAAACCGCCACTTTCTTATTCCCATAGGGATGTGATGTGTTGGGTTTTGAAGGGCATTCTCGGACAAAGTGTCCTTTTTTTCCACAATACTTACACTGCCCGTTCATTCGGCGAGCTTCTCTTTCCTCTTTAGAAAGAGGGAATCTAATGGCTTCAACTTCCATAGCCTCAACCTGAGTTTTGGGAGGAGCAAAAGTCTTTTTGTATCCCTTATCGTATTTAACATAGTCCTGTCGTACTTATGTTTATCCCCAGCCCTCTCGGCTAATCGATGATCTAATCCCAACGTTAGATCCATCAAATCCATGCAGTTAGTGGGTTGTGTCTCTATCTGTGCCAGAATATCCTTCATCTCTTCTCTGAGCCCTTGATAGTATAAATACATTCTTTTTCCCTCTGGCCAAGCTGTTTCCGCCACTAATCTATTGAAGGAGGTTAAGTATGTTACCAAATCTTTCTTTCACTGTTTTAGTTCAAGAAGCTCCTTATCTGCGCTAAATGTGGTAGCTCTCCTATCAAAAACCCTTTCGAACTCTTGCCTAAAAGCGTTCCAATCAGACAATACCGGATCGTCATTTTTGACTAATGGTACTGCCCAATTGGCCGCATCACCTGCAAGGTAGGAAATAGCAAAGGCAACTCGGGAGTGATTATTAGGGAAAGAAGCTGGTTTACAGGAGAAATGTAACATGACTTGGGTCAGGAACACTTGTATCTTGTGTGGATCCCCAGAATACCTCTCATGTGTAGCTAGTGGTATGGGGGGCTGTTAGAACTGGGGGTCTCTAGTTGGCAGAGGTAGGTACCTTTGTCCAAATAGGGACCCTTGTTTCTAGTCAGGGTAAGGGGGATACACTACTAAAATAACGCCTGCTCACCCCCTTGGTAGCTTGGCACGAGCAGGCAGGCTTATCTCAGAGGCAGTGTGTAAAGCATTTTTGTGAACACATACAGTAACCCAGTGACAACACTACAGATGGACACCACACAGGTTGTAGTATAAAAATAAGTATTTTTATATAGACTTAACACAAGACCCAAACGACAAAAATTCACAATAGAATACGAAAAATATGACTGTCAAATGGTAGAAATTAGCTCAGTTCAATAAAGATGATAAATGCGACACTTTACTCCCAATGTACCTTTGGATGGTAAACGCAAAACAAACAAAAGGGTCGCAGGGAAGGTGATGCTTCGATTCCTTACACGCAGAAAGAAGGATGCGTCGGTTTCTTACTGCGGCCCTGTTACGATGCGTCGAGATGGCGCTTCGATGCGATGACGATCCGGTGCGATGCGATAAAATGGCGTCTTGCTTACGGTGCGACAACGTAGACGGGATGCGTGCACGCCAGATGGCCGTGCGGCAACTCGGCGATCTTCTGAGCCGCGACAGGCCCTGCGACACGCTTCTCCAGTGATGTCCCGACGTCCTCTGTGGTGGGGGCACGCTTCTCCGGTGATGCGAGGTGCTTCGGTGATGCGATGGCGACAGCACCAGCGGCGGCACGCTTACTCTGCGATGCGACAACAACTGCTGCGGCGGCACGCTTCTCCGGTGATGCGGGGCACTTCGGTGATGCGGCAGCGGCTGGCATGCTTACTCCGCGATGTGACAACAGTGCTGCGGCGGCGACACGCTTCCTCTTCGTTGAGTCGCGCTTCCAGCTCCCAGCGACACGCAGTCTCTCAGAAGGCCCAACAGCAGTAGGCACTTCAATTCCCAGCAAGGGAATTCAGGAGGGGAGCTGGGGGTGAAGTCTTGTATCCCTGAGACTTCAGGCAGGAGGCAAGCTCAATCTTCAAGCCCTTGGAGATCTTCCTCAAGATGATGAAAGCACACTCAGTCCTTTTCTCCTTTCTTTGGCAATAAAGTAACCACTGCAGGCCAACCCCAACAACACGCAGCATAGGGGTAGTCTCCTCCTTCAGCTTCCTGGTTCTTCTCCTCAACAAAGGTTCGTCTTGATTCCCAAAAGTGATCTAAAGTTCTGGGGTCTGGGTCCCCCTTTCTATACCCACAAATCCTTTGTCTCTGAAGGCAGAGAGTGTCTGTACCTAGTCCAAACCAGTTCTGGGTGCATTCTGCCAGTGCACAACTTCTTCCTTTGTCAGTGTGTGCCAGGGTCATCAAACGCACCACAGGAGGTGGAGCCAGCATTGTGGAAGGCAGGCACAGCCCTATTAAGGCCCAGGTGCTACTCCTCCCACCACTTCCAATGCAGGTAGGTCTATTAAGCGTAGTGCTGACTCACCCTGTCTCCTGGAGCCACCCCAGCCCCTGTCACTCACAAACCAGACATGCAATACACAACCTAGCAGAGGCAGGCCGGATGGTTAGGTAAGAAAATATCTACTTTCTAAAAGTGGTATTTTCAAACACAGAATGTAAAAATCACCCACACTAACAGATGTATTTTAACATTCTGAGTTCAGGCATACTAAACTCGAATTTCTACCTGGTTCCCTGGGTCAGTTAGGATTATAAGATGTTATAATCAAACTGCCCATTCTGGCCTATGGGAGCAGGTAGCCTTGCAATAGTGAAAAACGAAAATGGCTGTAATTCACTATCAGGACATGCCACCCACATCAGGGCATGTCCTACCTTTCACATACAATGCACCCTGCCCATGGGCCTATCTTAGGGGTGGCTAACATGTAGAAAAGGGAAGGTTTAGGGACTGGCAAGTGTGTGCACTTGCCAAGTCGACATGGCAGCCCCAGGCTCCACACAGGCTCTGCAATGGCAGGCCTGAGCCACAGTTTACAAGCTGCTCCGGTGGGTGGCACAACCAGTGCTGCAAGCCCACCAGCAGCATTTGATTTACAGGCCCTGGGCACACACGGTGCACTGTACTAGGGTCTGACAAGTAAATCAAATAATCCAATCATGGAGTCACTAATCCATTACATCACTTTACAGGGAGAGCATATGCACTTTAGCACTGATCAGCAGTGGTAAAGTGCCCAGAGTCATAAAACCAACAAAAACAGGTCATAAAGAATACAGGAGGAAGGCAAAAAGTTCAGGGATGACCCTGCAAAAAGGGCCAAGTCCAACACAACCCCCTTCCAGCCAAAACGCAGGGTAGACCAATCACTACCTTGATGGGACTCCCTGCTTTGGGCGATAGAACATGGACCCTGGCCCGCAACAGCAGGGGCATATTCCAGTTCTACGCCAATCTGAACCTATCTGGATCCCTCTGTCCATACTCTCAGGGCCCACTAAGCTAGCCCATGGAGAACACTTCTCCTCACCTGTGGACACCATCTGTGCAGCACCTAACCTTAGCTTGCTCACAGGTGTGTCCCAACAGACAGACAGTAAGCCACAGCGGTCAGTGATGAGACACAGGCCTTATGCCTCTCAGGGCTCTCAAACATCTGTGGCGTCAGAGAGCGGGGAGCAGTAGCCCCAGGTGCCTGGCACGCTTTGTCCACTCTCCCTCCTGTCAGGTTAGGTATTACATCCTGACACTGACCCACCAGCCCCGGGCCTGTACCCGGCGGCTGGACTGGAGACTGGGGTGGGCTTTCCCACACCCAGTCCTCCTCCTCGGGGCTCTGCACCCTCCCACCTGGAGCGGTACCCCCTTCCAGAATTGTCAGGGCACCTGTGGCAGGCGTCCTGCACAATTCGCCCACCAGTTCAGGGGTTCTATCCTATAACTGGGATCCCAGCATAGGGTCTGTACCCTTAGACTGGGCAGAGGTCAGGGGTGAGGCTGTCCTCTCCCCGCCCCCCTTAATGGGGCCCTGCACCCTCCCACCTGGAGCGGTGCCCCCAGAAGACAAACTGGTAGGGGCACTGTTAACAGCTGCCCCTTCCTCCAGGTCAGGGGGGACACCCTGAACCTGGCCCTCCAACCCACGGTCTGTACCCTTAGGCTGGACCTGTGCCTGGCAACCCAGGACTTCCGGGAGTGTACACCAACCCCCCCCCCAAGGGAAACACACTCCTCTAGAGTTGTGTAAGAATCTGACTGGCGCACCTGGACTTCCTGGGGATCACACATGCCCCACCAGAGGGTAACACATCTCTCATGTGTTGTGTGACAGTCTGCCTGGCGCTGATCTCCCGACCCCTGTCCACCTGACAGTGCGTGAAGACCCCCCAAAACGGAAGTGGTGTCACCATGGTCACTCCTAGGAGGCTCAGCCCTTCTGGCTGGCCCCTGACCCACTGGCTCTCCCACTGGGGAACACATCCCCCTCTCACCCCTCAATCTGGACTTCTGCACCCTCCCAACTGGAGCAGCACCGCCAGACACCAGAACCACTGAAGCTCCTTTTACAGATGCTCCAGGTTCTCCTGACACTTGGAGATTCCCCTCAAATGGCCTACCAGTACAGCCTAGGCCCCCAGCCTGGTGTTCCCTTAAGGAACCCTCCAGGCCCTGAGACTGGGTTTCGGGCACCTTGGGACACGCAGTCCCACACTCACTCCTTCTCCGCAGTGACAGGACGTGAGCCCCTACACCCCTCCCACTACACTGGGACCTAGCTGGGCTACTCTGAACCTCTTCCCCCACGCAGGTCTGGAAGATACTTGAGCCACTCCTTTTAGGATCACTCCCAAATGCCTCTTCAGATCCTCTAACACGCAGCCAGAGGTCTGCCTCCAGTGTGAGCTCACTGGGGTCAGAGAACTCACTTTCCAACAGGCGTTGGCATAGCTCTGGAAAACAGGGACTTACAATATGCTCTCCCACAATTGGATCAACTATCCTTCACCTCACCATCCAGTGCCTCGCACACGTACCCCACACCACTCTCCTGAGATGGGCAAGATATTATCTGACTGTCTCTGTCACTGAACCCACACTCTTCTGGGCGGTCTTCACACTCACACACCAGGACTTCAACCATGGGGGAACCCCTCTCCCTGCACCTCCCATCTAGAGTCAGTAGAGTGTCCCTCCCACCACTAGGACTATGAACCCCTGTGCCAGTTCCCCAATCCACCTCAGGGACACTGCGCACCACTGGAGCGACCTCATATCCTTGAACCTCCTGGTGTATATTAACCCCCTCCTTCAAGTCAGGCGCCACATCTCTGGGTGTGTGTACTACTCCCTCAGCACTAGATAACATAATTTTGCTGCCACCATTTGAGCTGGACTCCACCTCCAACTCAGCCAAGCTCACTTCCTGAGCTACACACATTTCTTTTTCAGCTAAGGCTCGCTCTATCTCCTCGCACTCCCGGTCTAGCTGCCTCAGCCTCCGGTCACGAGCATGAATCCGATTCCTCTCTTCACAAGCCAATCTTTCCCAAAATGTTTCCTCCCCCTCAGATTCCTCCTCAGAGTCATCTGATAGTGTTGCTTCCCAGCGTAGCACCTCATAGCTATGCAGGGCTGCCTCAAGATCCTGCCTTGTGGATCTCCTCTTCACAGATAGCCCCCTCTCCTTGCAAAATACTTTTAGTTCCCTTATCTTGTAGATATTCAGGTGCCAAAAGTTGACTTCCATTTTGACAAGGCCCAACAGGTGCAACAACTAACCAGAGTTCCAATAACCAAAGTCTAAAGGGAAACAGGGAAAAATAGTATGTGGTTGCGTTTGGTCTGCACTCACTAGTAGTGTACACGAATTACTGTATATGAGTCACAAATGCAAGTCCAGAATCCTCACCGCTGACCACCAATGTTAGAAGTGGGGGTCTCTAGTTGGCAGAGGTAGGTACCTTTGTCCAAATAGGGACCCTTGCTTCTAGTCAGGGTAAGGGGATACACTACTAAAATAACCACTGCTCACCCCCTTGGTAGCTTGGCACGAGCAGGCAGGCTTATCTCAGAGGTAGTGTGTAAAGCATTTGTGAACACATACAGTAACCCAGTGACAACACTACAGATGGACACCACACAGGTTGTAGTATAAAAATAAGTATTTTTATATAGACTTAACACAAGACCCAAACGACAAAAATCCACAATACAATACGAAAAATATGACTGTCAAATGGTAGAAATTAGCTCAGTTCAATAAAGATGATAAATGCAGCGGCGGCACGCTTACTCCGCGATGCGACAACACTGCTGCGGTGGCGACACGCTTCCTCTTCGTTGAGTCGTGCTTCCAGCTCCCAGTGACACGCAGTCTCTCAGAAGGCCCAACAGCAGTAGGCACTTCAATTCCCAGCAAGGGAATTCAGGAGGGGAGCTGGGGGTGAAGTCTTTTATCCCTGAGACTTCAGGCAGGAGGCAAGCTCAATCTTCAAGCCCTTGGAGATCTTCCTCAAGATGATGAAAGCACACTCAGTCCTTTTCTCCTTTCTTTGGCAATAAAGTAACCACTGCAGGCCAACCCCAACAACACCCTGCATAGGGGTAGTCTCCTCCTTCAGCTTCCTGGTTCTTCTCCTCAACAAAGGTTCATCTTGATTCCCAGAAGTGATCTAAAGTTCTGGGGTCTGGGTCCCCCTTTTTATACCCACAAATCCTTTGTCTCTGAAGGCAGAGAGTGTCTGTACCTAGTCCAAACCAGTTCTGGGTGCATTCTGCCAGTGCACAACTTCTTCCTTTGTCAGTGTGGGCCAGGGTCATCAGACACACCACAGAAGGTGGAGCCAGCATTGTGGAAGGCAGGCACAGCCCTATTCAGGCCCAGGTGCTACTCCTCCCACCATTCCCAATGCAGTTAGGTCTATTCAGTCTAGTGCTGACTCACCCTGTCTCCTGGAGCCATCCCAGCCCCTGTCACTCACAAACCAGACATGCAATACACAACCTAGCAGAGGCAAGCTGGATGGTTAGGTAAGAAAATACCTACTTTCTAAAAGTGGTATTTTCGAACACAGAATGTAAAAATCCCCCACACTAAAAGATGTATTTTAACATTCTGAGTTCAGGCATACTAAACTCGAATTTCTACCTGGTTCCCTGGGTCAGTTAGGATTATAAGATGTTATAATCAAACTGCCCATTCTTGCCTATGGGAGCAGGTAGCCTTGCAATAGTGAAAAACGAAAATGGCTGTAATTCACTATCAGGACATGCCACCAACATCAGGGCATGTCCTACCTTTCACATACAATGCACCCTGCCCTTGGGCCTACCTTAGGGGTGGCTAACGTAGAAAAGGGAAGGTTTGGGGACTGGCAAGTGTGTGCACTTGCCAAGTCGACATGGCAGCCCCAGGCTGCACACAGGCTCTGCAATGGCAGGCCTGAGCCACTGTTTACAAGCTGCTCCGGTGGGTGGCACAACCAGTGCTGCAAGCCCACCAGCAGCATTTGATTTACAGGCCCTGGGCACACACGGTGCACTGTACTAGGGTCTGACAAGTAAATCAAATAACCCAATCATGGAGTCACTAATCCACTTCAGCCACACCACCGAACTCCTCTGGACCGACCACCGCTGCATCCACTTCACCTTCCAGAAACCCACCACACACCACCGCACCCAACAGATCCCACGCCGCTGCTGGAGCAAAGTCACCGAAGACCAACTACAGGCAAACCTCGCTCTCAGCCCACCCACCGACCCCTCCAACACCGACGACGCTGCCCGCAACCTCAGACGATGGATAGACGACTGCGCCAACACCCTCGCCCCGCTGAAAAAACCCACCTACAGAGACACCAGCAAAAGAGCCAGCTGGTTCACCCCGGAACTCCTAGCATCCAAGCGTACCTGCCGGAAACTAGAGAAGAAATGGCACAGTGAAAAGACACCGGACAGCCACGCAGCCCACAAAGACGCCATCCGCAACCACCATCACCTCATCAGGTCCGCCAAAAGGATCTCCTTCAAAGACCGCCTCGACAACAATGCACACAACAGCAAGGAGCTCTTCAACATCGTGAAGGAACTCTCCAACCCCAGCTCCAACACCAACGACATCCCACCGTCGCAAGCCCTGTGCGATTCCCTCGCCACCTTCTTCCACCGCAAGATCGCCGACATCCACGACAGCTTCAACACCCAGACAGCCCCAACAGACACCGACACACCAGGCCCGGCGCACACTATCGACCACGACCCCTTGCCAGCCTGGGCCGACGTGAACATCATTGACACCATCAAGACCATGAGCACAATCCACTCCGGCTCCCCGTCAGACCCTTTCCCGCACCACATCTTCAACAAAGCCAGCAGCTCCATCGCACCCCACCTGTGCAACGTCATCAATCTCTCCTTCGAGACCGCGACCTTCCCAGAGAGCTGGAAACACGCCGAGATCAACGCCCTACTCAAATAACCCAAGGCGGACCCGAGAGACCTCAAGAACTTCCGGCCCATCTCCCTGCTTCCGTTCCCAGCCAAGGTCATCGAGAAGATCGTCAACAGATAGCTAACCCGATACCTCGAAGAAAACAGCATCCTGGACCCATCCCAGTCAGGGTTCCGCAGCAACCACAGCACTGAGACTGCCCTCATCGCCACCACCGACGATATCAGGACCCTGCTGGACAACGGTGAGACCGCAGCCCTCATCCTGCTGGACCTCTCCGCCACCTTCGACACTGTCTGCCACCACACTCTACGCGCACGCCTCCACGACGCAGGGATCCGAGACAAGGCCCTGGAATGGACCACCTCCTTCCTCTCCGGCAGAACCCAGAGAGTCCACCTCCCCCCATTCCGATCCGAAGTCTCCGAGATCATCTGCGGCGTACCCCAGGGATCATCCCTCAGCCCGACACTGTTCAACATCTACATGGCCCCGCTCGCACGCATCGCCAGACAGCACGACCTCAACATAATCTCCTACGCCGACGACACTCAACTGATCCTCTCCCTCACCAAGGACCCCCTCACCGCCAAATCCAACCTCCACAAAGGAATGAAGGCCGTCGCCGATTGGATGAAGAGCAGCCGACTAAAGCTGAACATGGACAAGACGGAGGTCCTCATCCTCGGCTCCAACCCTTCAGCCTGGGACGACTCCTGGTGGCCAACGACACTGGGGGCAGCCCCGACACCCACCGACCACACACGCAACCTGGGAGTCATCCTCGACTCAACGCTCTCCATGGCCAAGCAAGTCAACGCAGTCTCCTCCTCCTGCTTCAACACCCTCCGCATGCTCCGCAAGATATACAGGTGGATCCCGACAGATACAAGAAGAACAGTCACCCAGGCCCTCGTCAGTAGCAGACTCGTCTATGGAAACGCCCTCTACGCGGGAGCCCCGGCCAAGCTCATCAAGCGACTGCAACGCATTCAAAACGCCTCTGCATGCCTGATCCTCGACATACCACGCCACAGCCACATCACCCCCCACCTGAGAAACCTGCACTGGCTCCCCGTCGACAGGAGAATCTCCTTCAAACTCCTCACCCACACACACAAGGCACTCCACAAGACCGGCCCAGCCTACCTCAACAGACGACTCTTCTTCTACGTCCCCAACCGCCAGCTCCGCTCCGCCGACCTCTCCCTCGCCACCGTCCCTCGCATTCGAAGAACAACCACCGGCGGCAGATCCTTCTCCCACCTCGCCGCCAAGACCTGGAACACCCTTCCACTCAGCCTACGACAGACCCAAGACCTGCTGACCTTCAGGAGGCTACTCAAGACCTGGCTGTTCGACCAGTAGCGGCACCCCCCACCCCCCTTTTCCCCCAGTGCCTTCAGACCCTCGCGGATAAGTAGTGCGCTCTACAAATTCTGTGATTGATTGATTGATTGATTGATTGATTACATCACTTTACAGGGAGAGCATATGCACTTTAGCACTGATCAGCAGTGGTAAAGTGCCCAGAGTCATAAAACCAACAAAAACAGGTCAGAAAGAATACAGGAGGAAGGCAAAAAGTTCAGGGATGACCCTGCAAAAAGGGCCAAGTCCAACAGGGGCGGAACATGTACCTGTATCTGTGATGCTATAGGTGTAACATCAAAGGGATTTCTAGTTTGTCGATCTGGTCTCTCTTTAAGAGCTGCAGTTTCTGCTTTGGATGCTATCAACTCCTGGTGTACCAGAGCCAACGCCTGCATTGCATCGTCTAAGGTAGCCATCTTTGTGCAACACCCTGATTGGGAAGAGTATATCTTTCTTGGGTGCGTAATTCTGTCGGATCGGCCAGATCCTCAAACGAAAACTCTCCAGAATCGGAATGATGCACAAAGGGGTCCACCTCCTGTTAGCCCCAACTCTGAGAATATTCAAACACAGAGCGATGGGAGAGCAGGTGAGGGAAAGGGTATTGGGATGAGGAACAGCAGGAAATTTGACATCTTAAGAAAATCAGGCAGACCACATCTCCAGGAATTCCACAACCTATGTCAAGACTAAAGTGTCTTACTGCCTGCTGATACCTCACCAAACATAAATCAAAACAATGAAATGTAGAGCACCCCCAAAATAAGTCTAGGGAAATTCCTGTATGAAAAAATGTTTTGGGGACAAAAGGTAATCCTTTTACACAAATCAAAGTCTTGCAGCTCCTCTCAAATCTTCACATTCTCAATGAACGCCAATCCAAAAGGATGGAAAATACTTCTCAGAAAGGTTGGGGGAAAGGAGAATTAAAGAGCCTGTTAATTACTTTGAACCCCTTAAATGAAAACAAATGTTTGCCTTGAAGCAAATACTTCCAACGCAGGATGTTGATATCACACCCCACTAACGCTGGGATAAAAGGCAGCCTCTCCACTCTTTGCTTTAAGGTGGAAGGCTCGAACGGGACATAGATATTCCGTGGAAACTTTACTGAATAAGAAACAGAGCTTTCCGCTCTTCGGAATCAGCGCTCAAACAAAACCGCTTTCGTTTCTGCGCCACCGCGCAGGAAACAAAGCGTACAATGTGCTCACCGTGAATAGCTTAGTCTTCTGAGGCTGATTCAAATCAAATAAAGAAAGAACACCGGTCTCTGGTGTTCGTCACAACAGAACTCCGTTCTGGTACCACATCTTTCCTTACCTCAGGAAAGACGGAAGGCGGTCGAACAATCCATGGTCTCACTCTCCTACGAATTCCGTAGAATATCCAGGAGACCAACTTGTTCCCGCAACAACAGGATGCACTTTGAAACGGGAAACAAGAATTACGCATGACAATCCATGTGCGTCATCGGAATTTATCCCATGAGCCTCCAGCAGAGTGCCCCATGGGATTTGTAGTTTTCTATCTATTCCACACTGAGAAGGCACCTGAGCCCGCGATCCCTGACAGGGACTGCTGCCCAGGACGGGGGCTCCCGTCTACCGTGTGTGGCTGGGGGTACTGCCGGGGGCTGTTACAAGTGCAGTGGGACAATGGACGTGCCCTGCAGGCAAGCAGTGAGGCAACATGGGGCGGGTGAGGTGCTTTCTGTGCCCTGGAGCCTTGCTGCATTGCCCCTCGTCTCAGGCCTTGAGGGAAAGGAGGAGGGGCAGGAGGCCACGGACAGGCTGAGCTCCAGGAGGCTAGATTGGGTGTTAGGAAGCTGCCGGGCTCTCCTTTTTGCCAATTGACACAGAACCCTGGAAGAGCTGGGATCTCCACCCACACTGGACGCCTCTTCTACTGTCAGCGCTCCTGACGATTGATCCTCAGGTCTCCAGAGGACTTGCCCCAGCAGCGGGATAAGGGTCGCCATGGACTGTCCTCACCGCAGCAATATGGACCACATGGGTTTCTCACCAGGGAGGGCACATACAACTGAGAGTACTATGCCAACGCAGGAACCTCACCAGGGGGAAGTGAAGAGCTGACAGGCTCACATCGCCTGCAAGGCCCAGGCACCCTAAATCTGCAGATGCCCCTGGAGTACCTACCCTTCAATCACTGGAGGCAGTCCTTTGTGGTCAAGCGAAGCAGTTTGGCAAAATACTACGTGTGATCTCTGAGCCGAAAGGTACTCCTGAAGCAAAGATCGACTAAGTAGCAGTGGACAGGGGTCTCCTCCGGATGAATCATAGAAAACTGGAGGACAGGGTGACCGCGACATAGGCAAAGATGGAGTGCATGGATCCAGCCATTGAAGATATGCAGGTCTGGCTCCAGGACCTGATGGAGGCATTGAACCACCTACAAGACCGAGGGGAGGATGCGGAGGGCCGTTGCTGGCAAAATATTATTCACATCATAGGCCTACCTGAACATGCAGAGGGCTCAGATGCTGAGCTGTACATGGAGCAATGGCTCATTCACCGCGTCTACGATGGCAAACCCACAGCTTTTTTCACGTAGGAGAGGGCCCACTGGGTTCTGGGTCAGCGCCTGGTCCCGGAGGCTTCTCCTTGGCCCATGGTCGCACGGCTCTTGAACTACAAATACAGAGACAGAATTCTCCAGAGCCCGGCGCACGGCCCATGGACAGTGGAAGGCCACAAAGTGAACCTGTTCCCGGACTTCACAATCCTGGTCCAGAGAAAGAGAAGCTCATTCCTCCGGGTTAAGGCGAAACTCCAGCAGCTGGGCCTCCGCTATGCCCTTTTCTTCCCCACGAAGTTAGGTGTGGAAAAAGACAACACCACCTTCCACTTTCTGACACCAGAGGAGGTCTGGCAATGGCTGGAGTGGCATGGCGTACCTCAAACAGAACTGGAGGAGTGGCATGTGGAAGGGTAAGGGAGATGCCGGAGGGTGGCTCCTCAGAAGGACAGAATGTTGGAGAAGCCCACGAAGCAACAGGCGGAAATGGTGAGGGCGTAGCTGGTGGTGGAGATGGCGACCTACAGGGATTTGCAGGGAACGGAATCAAGGAGCAGCCTTGAGCATGATCATGTTGACCTGGACTGTTGGACACGGAGGCAAAGCTGATCCTAAGACAGGGACTAGTGGTAACACCAATGACGGTGAATGTTGTGGGCTGAGGGGGTGCTTGCGCACAGGACCGTTTGGTATGAGCTGGCCAAGGGTCCCTGGTTAGTTGATCCGTTGCTCGGTCTGAGTCAATGAGGACAGCACGTAATGGCAGTTGGGACCTGGGGCCCACACAGTGAGCCCTGTAAGACCTTTTCATCCTGTTACAAGACTTTTGAGACCAGGGTGAACAGGCCTAAGCCCCTAGGATTCGTAGACTATTTGATTGTTGTATTGTTTCTTTATATCTATCGTTAGGGGAACTGAGGAGGGTGGGCGACAGACTTTTCCTAAGTTGGAGGGTAAGCATAGTTGATTTATGTCTAGGAAACGTGGGGAGGGTGTGGGTTTGGCAGGGCAAGGGTATTGTTTTCAGTGAGTGAATGCATACAGCATAAGATGGGTGCATGAGAGGGGGAGGTGGTGCATGGGGCCAGGGAGGGCTCCTGGATGACGACCTGTGAAATGCTTATAGCCCACGGCTGATGGTGGTTAGAGTGGCCTCAAAATTCTCACATGGAATGTGAACGGGTTGGGGAGCAAAATCAAGTGAGAAGTGGTGGCACAATACATTAAACGCATAGCCCCAGATATCGTCTTCCTGCAGGTGATCCACTTGCTGGGGATAGAATGCAGATTCCTTTGACAGGGACAATATAAGTCCCTCGGGCACTCAGGGCTTTCACGGGGATCCAGCCATATGGCCATACTAGCAAAGAAGACCCCTCCTTTCAGTGTCATCAGGATGTAAACAGACACAGCTGTGACTGTCCTTGGGATCCAGAGGTATAGAGGCACACAGGGGTATACCCTCTTTAACGTCTAAACTCCTCCTCGACTACAGTGAGATACCAGCCGCGGTCCATGCAGGTAACAGCGGTGGGGCCGTGGGGCCATGTAAGGGGGGATTTCGAGGGACGATGCAGAGGGAAAATTAAATAAATAATAAATTTTCTTTTGGCATCGTCCCTTGAAATCCCCCCTTACACGGCCCCACCACCCCACCGCTGTTACCTGCACGGACCGTGGCTGTGAGATACCCTAGACACAATAGGCCCAATACTCTTGGAGGCGGGCAACACATTGCCAATACTGGGTGGGGACTTTAATGACACCATGGCCCCAGACTTATAAAGGTCGACGACAACATGAAACACATATCCCCAGCATACCCCACTGTGACAGTTTGTATGGGCTGTGGGATTAGTTGACATGTGGAGACTTCTATTCTGGGGCCAGAGTGACGTTCTCTGGGCTGGACTACTTGTTTGCACCCATGGGTGACCATCCAGGTATACAGGGGCCAAGTATCTCACCAGGGATATCTTAGACTACTTGTCACTACTGGTCACTATGGGCAAAAGTGGTTGGCATGGGAGGGAGTTCTGGAGATGTAATGCCTGGGAGTTACAGAACCCAGAGACCGTCAAGCATTTCAGAAGAGAATCTGAGACATACTTTGAGGACAACAACGACTCAGTAGGCTCCCCCACCATCATGTGGGAAGCATAACAAACTGTCCTATGGATGAAATACAAACCCTGGTCGCATGTAAGAAGTGAGCCACAACAGATAGACTACTCACTCTTGAACATCGTATCCTAAACCTTGAGCGTAGGGTTACTGCGTTGACCGAAGCAGCTGCCCTCTGACAGCTGAATGATGCCAGGGAGGAATACTGCCATATGGCGGAATCAGCGGCCCATGGCGGAGGAAACTCTATGATATGAGGGATAAGGACAGCCATCTCCTGGCCTGGCTGAGTCATAGACAAGAAAAGGAGAGATGGGTAGGAGAAATCATTACCCCTGCAGGGGAGACGGTAAACAACAGCAGGGACATACGCCAAGAATTCACTGGACACTACCGTGCACTATACACTGCATGCTTACAGGTGACTGACCAGAAGGCGGAATGCCTCTCAGCTACACTACGACCCCCAGCCCTGCTGCAGGATCAATCAATCAATCAATCATGTCACTTATAAAGCGCACTACATACCCGCGAGGGTCTCAAGGCGCTGGGGGAAGAGGGGGGTGGTGCTGCTACTGATCGAAGAGCCAGGTCTTGAGGAGTCTTCTGAAGGCCAGTAGGTCTTGGGTCTGTCGGAGGTTGGTGGGGAGGGTGTTCCAGGTCTTGGCGGCGAGGTGGGAGAAGGATCTGCCGCCAGCGGTCGTTTTCCGGATGCGGGGGACTGTGGCGAGGGCGAGGCTGGTCGAGCGGAGCTGGCGGGTGGGGGTGTAGAAGCTGAGTCGTCTGTTGAGGTAGGCTGGTCCGGAGTTGTGGAGTGCTTTGTGTGTGTGGGTGAGGAGCTTGAAGGTTATCCTCTTGTTGACAGGGAGCCAGTGCAGGTCTCTCAGGTGGGGTGTGATGTGGCTGCGTCGGGGGATGTTGAGGATAAGACGTGCAGAGGCGTTCTGGATGCGTTGCAGCCGTCTCAGGAGCTTAGCCGTCGTTCCTGCGTAGAGGGCGTTTCCGTAGTCCAGCCTGCTGGTGACGAGGGCCTGGGTGACTGTTTTTCTTGTTTCGGTGGGGATCCACTTGAAGATCCTGCGGAGCATTCGGAGGATGTTGAAGCAGGATGAGGAAACGGCGTTGACCTGCTTAGTCATGGAGAGGGTGGGGTCGAGGATGACCCCTAGGTTGCGTACGTGGTCGGTGGGTGGCGGGGCTGTTCCCAGTGATGTTGGCCACCAGGAGTCGTCCCAGGCTGAAGGGTTGGAACCAAGGATGAGGACCTCCGTCTTGTCCGAGTTCAGCTTCAGGCGGCTGGTCCTCATCCATTCGGCGACGGCCTTCATTCCTTCGTGGAGGTGGGCTTTGGCGGTGTGAGGGTCTTTGGTGAGGGAGAGGATCAGCTGGGTGTCGTCGGCGTAGGAGATGATGTTGAGGTTGTGCTGTCGGGCGACGTGGGCGAGGGGTGCCATGTAGATGTTGAACAGCGTTGGGCTGAGGGAGGAGCCTTGGGGTACGCCGCAGATGATCTTGGTGGCCTTGGATCGGAAGGGGCGAGGCAGACGCTTTGTGTTCTGCCGGAAAGGAAGGATGTGGTCCAGTCCAGGGCCTTCTCTTGGATCCCGGCGTCGTGAAGGCGTGTTCGTAGTGTGTGGTGGCAGACCGTGTCGAAGGCGGCTGATAGGTCCAGGAGGATGAGGGCTGCTGTTTCTCCGTTGTCTAGCAGGGTCCTGATGTCATCGGTGGCGGCGATGAGGGCGGTTTCGGTGCTGTGATTGCTGCGGAAGCCGGACTGGGAAGGGTCCAGGATGTTGTTCTCCTCGAGGTAGCGGGTCAGTTGTTTGTTGAAATCCCCCCTTACACGGCCCCACCCAGGATGATGTGTAACTGTTAAAGGCTGACTTCACTTCAGAGGAGCTGACAGGGCGCTCACAGCAATGCAGAACGGAAAGGCACCAGACCTTTATAATGTCACGAATGAGAGATGAATTTTCCTAAGTCCTGTGGGGATCATGGAATGGTAAATGGCCAATCCGAATGTAAATTAATTTTCCATTAGATGTCATGGAGGTCCTGCATAGACAAACCTTTGGAGATTATAAGGCAGCATAAAATACTACTAGCACTTAATCTAGGAAAGAAAGTGCAGCACTACTAAAGTAGAATAAATATACCTAAATACACACAGGTAGTGCTGCTGGAGCCATGGATGGCCCCATGAGCTGCATGGACCACAGTGCAGTATTTATCTCGTTTATGAGGATAATTGCTGGTCCTGTCTCTCACACTTGATTTTTGAGTGTGCTGCTACCCCAACTAGTGACCACCGCATTATCAGCTGTTGTGTTCAGCTCTGGTCATGTGGAGATTTCACAAGAGTGGGATAGATGCAGCAGGAAAGGCAGCCAGAAATGGCAGCCAGCACATTGGCCCTGGGTGCCACTTCCGGCATCTCGGGTTGAAACATGCTCCTGAGTAAGCTAGTGCAAGAGCAACAGGAACGCAGCAATGCGTCCGCCCGCGATATCAAAATAACGCCTATCCCAATGTTAACAGACTGCTTCCTGGTGCTTCTGATGAGAACATGACCCAGCATTCCAATCCCATAGGACAAACAGGAGGCATCAAGAGAGGTGCTACTCAAAGTCCTTAAAGGTGACTAACAGAAAAATAGGCAATGGGTTTCAGAAAGAAGTTGAGAACAATTTTCACCGTGCATTCTTTGTTATCTAGTCGGAGAGGGGACCACAAAAAAGTGCACAGACATATATTGAACAGGGTACAAGAACTGTGTTATATTTCTAGATTAATAAAATTAGTCCACAGGTTTAATAAGAGGGATTTTACCAACTGGGAGAGGTACCATAGGGAGAGCTTCTGTGTGAACGGTCTAGGTTCCTTTACCTTGTCATAGTGCGCTGTGAAAGAATGCTGTATTCTTCCAGCTGGTGTCTCCCCCTTGACGTCACGCTGCTGCCACATCAAAGTACCTGAAAGAAACACAAATTACAAACATGCCCGCTTTTGTTTGAACAGTTATGTAATACTAAAAGTGGCCCAGGTAAGAGCTGATGAAAGCACCCACGTTTAGAGCATTGTGCACAGCTATTTTAGGAAGGGCAGATATAGCAAAATGTAAAACACTGAACAATGCGGTGGATGCAGTGCTTTAAATGGGCCGGTACTCACCGGTACTGAGTACCGGCACTTCTTTGATTTATCACTCTGAGTACCGGCACTTCTCTACTGCCCTGGAGAGTACCGGTACTCATGACATGAAAAGGTAGGCTCATTGGCTGTGCTGGTGAGCAGGAGTGAAACGTGTCTCTGGCAGCCAAGGCGCCGCTTCTGCAGCCCCGATTCGAGCCCCAGCTGAGCTATTCAGCACGGCTCATTTGAATAATGTCCGTGCTCACCATCACGCTGTGCTTGACAGAGCAGGGTCCATTCAGGCCCTGTGCTGTCAATCACATTCACACTATCCTGTGCTTTCCTGCAAGCACAGGAATCATGTCAGTGCCCTGGCAGTGGCAATCAGGCTAAGGCCAGTCCGGCCCTGGTGGCAATTAAAAAAGCCATGGTAGGTGAAGAGAAAAGATGGCTTTTATCATACCTGAGTCTTTTGTGTATCTGCTATGTTTGTGTGTATGCCTGTTTTTGTAAGAAAAAAATGAAAGAAAGAGAGAGAGAATCAAAACACTCTCAGGAGGTATTTTAAAGAAAATGTGTGGCACTTTGTTTGGACATGTCTGCTCAGCGACAAAGATTCATAAATAACGTAAAAGGGAGGGTTGGTGGGTGGGTGGGTTAGTGGATGAGTGAGTGGATGGATGAGTGAGCAAGGGTGGATGTATAGATGGATGGATGAATAGATGGATGGATGAGTGAAAGCATGCATGGGTGAAAGAGGGTGGATGTTTGGATAAAAGGGCGGATGATGGGTGGATAAGTGAAAGATTGGATGGATGAATGAAAGGTAGGGAGGATGGATGAAAGGGTGGATGATGGATGAGTGAAAGGAGGGATTCAGTGAAAGGGTGGATGGAATAAAGGAGTGAAAGGGTTGATGGATGGATGAGCGAAAGGATTGATGGATGAGGGAAAGGGTGGATAAAGAGATGGATGAGTGAAAGGATGAATGGATAGGTTTGGAGATGGATGGATGGATAGGTTTGGATATGAAGGATGGATAGACAGAATGGTGAAAAACTGAATGATTGATGAAAGACTGAATAGACGATAGAATGTAAAGGTTAAATGGTGGACATCATCAGGTAAATGGTAGGATGAAAGGATGAATGGATAGATTGATGGAAGAGACAAGAGATATCTTCTGGGGAGGGTCATGATGAGTTGCTTCATGTGCTTGGTGCCATAAGAGCTTTGGTGCGATGTGGGGGTATTTTCAGTTTCTTCCTACTCGCGTGTTCAAAAATATATAGTATTGTGCCAAACAGCAATTAACAGTATGACATTAAGAAGGTGCAACTACTGCAAAAAAAGGAAATATTAACATATTATTGCATTTCTTTTTCATTTTGTGTAATGAGTTAACTTGCTTTGTTTATATAAACACATTTCTCATGTGTTTTGGTATGTGCTGCAACTAATATAGAAGTTGTTAAGTATCATCATGCTTTGCCCTTAGCCCCGCCCCTAGCCCCGCCCCCTCACTACACCTCTAGCTCATTTTAATGAGTACCTGCACTTATTTTTTCCCATTTAAAGCACTGGGTGGATGTATGACTAACACCCGGATTTGAGTCCCAGAGACACAGCAGTTCAGACTTTGATAAAGACCTGTGTACTGTGATCATACAACTGCATATCAGCGTGTACTTTATCCAGATTAAGCAAGGGGGAAATCTATGCATCAAATATTACTGAAAACCGAAGAATCCCAGGGTGCTCTGAAAGTGAGGTATACTCAATATGGTCAGTGAGTGGCATATTTTACACAGCGTAAATGGTTTGTCAATAAAGCTTAAACCCAGCCCAACTATTAGGGTCTGTGCTTTCTGTCCACCCAGCTCAGCACTTCTTTGAAACAAAACCAGTAAGGCGTTTCTGGCCCGACCCCAGGTGAGAAGCCTAATAGCTTGGGTGAAAGGCATAGGAACTGATTACGATCTTGGCGGACAGGGTTACTCCACGTCTGCCGTATTACAATCTCATTATATCCTATGGAACTCGCAATACGGCTGATGGGATATCTGTCACGCTTGTGACGGAGTATCCCATCTGCCAAGATCGTAATCAGGCCTATAGTTTGCAATGGGGTCACAACAGCTTTCCCAGTGATCTTGGCCAGTAATAGGAGAGTCAAAGGGCTGGCTGATGTTTTCCACAATAATGGGATTTTCTCTTTTTTTGAGACAAGATTCCACCTTGTATGGACATAGGAGGCAAAGATACTGTAATTGTTAGGGTTGACTTTAAAGGAGGGTAGCACCATTTACAGTAAAATCATGTAGCTAAATTTAATGAAACAATTTTGGGGCGACCCAAACATCTGATGCAGACCATTGCCAGGGAAAGCAAAGTACTACAGTTATCTATGGAAAAGCAGGCAATGGGCGTACACAAAGAAATCTTGTAGTGGCATTTGCACTCCCTGTCGCTGCCCTCTTCTGTTAAACATATATTATCGACATTCACAGCTCATACTTTAGAATGCACATATTTGTATTTAGGGGCATGTTCTTGCCACACCTGAAACATTGTCCTTTCAAATGTATTATTTTGTTTGGAAAGGCTGAGGGCCTTATTTTGAGTTCAGCAGAAGGGATACTCCATCATAAACTTGGCGGATGTCCTGCCCGCCTTTTTACAAGTGCATTGAAGCCTATGGCATTTGTAGTACGGGGGACAGGATATCCACCTCGTTTTGACGAAGTATCCCATCTGCCAAATTCTAAATAAAGCCTTAAGGGCCATATGTACAAAATGTATGGATTGCGATTTTCCTAACTGCTATTCTTACCGAATCTCAATTAGGAAATTGCAATTCCTAATGTACATGTATTAAATAGTGATACCTACTGGGTCGCAAATCAACCTACCTCATGAATATGAATGAGGTAAGTCACCGTTTGAGACCCATTAGGAATTGCCGCCATAGGGATGGTGACCTGCTGGGGTTAGCAAACCACCGTGTTTGTGATTGTTTTTTAATAAAGCAATTTTGTTTGTTGTTTTATTTTTTAAATGCAGGGATGTGTTCCAAAAAATAAAATGAAATGTTTAAATTTCATTGTGTAAGTGTAGGCAGTGGACCAATACCTGCTCTTAAACAATATTTGTTTCAATATGTGTCAGTAAAATATGAATGTTTTAATATCATAATTCATTCGCAAACCATTTATACATACCACTGTGATTCTGAATTTGGAAGGGACACCCTAAACATGCCCCTTCCAATACTGAACGTCTAAACACAAAGTGCAATTCAGTAACATGTTAGAGAATTGCAGCTTGTGCTTAGGAACATATGAAAAAGCATTGGTCTTAGAGGAAAAAACCCTCTATTTTACAAACAAAATACAAAATTCAAAAGTCTCTTCTAAAGAACTTTTTAGTACAGTAAAAAAGCTTGCCAACCTGCCTGAGACAATACATTACAACTGTAGTCAAGCCTTTTGTAACACTCTGGCTGGGTTATTTCAGGCCAAAGTGAGGGATGTTTTCAATATGTTTGTGGCTAAAAAACATCTAACCCCGTATTTTCTAGGATGAGAAGGGTTTCCCCTCCAGCCCGGAAATATTAAATACGTTTTCCTTGCTTAATATGGAGCAAGCATTAAGTCTAATTAAATCTCCTGAGTCAGGCTCTCCTCTGGACCCTTGTTCACCAAAGATTATACATCTGGCCCCGGAGATCATAGGCTTGTATCTTGTGGAAATCTTTAATGAGATGATCAATACAGGCTACTTTCCTTTAGCAGGGACGTCTTACGGATGGGGGCCCCGGGCCAAACATATTTCGGGGGCCCGTTAAGAACAGATTTGAATTCATGATCCAGTTACAGCTCTTTCATACCCTCTTTGGCCAAGTCACTGACAGTGCACAAGCACCCTTGTCCAAATTCAAAATGTGTTTACATCTAAAATGCAGGGATAGTGATGTGGTTTTCAATATTGTAACACAGTGCCAGCTCACTAATATTACTGCAAATATTCTCTGTGCCCCCCCCGCCGCCCCTCCTCCCATGTGAGGACCTGTTTTGATCTAAAAGAAACTTTTTTATGGATGTTGCATGAAACATAAACACAACATTTGTCTGAAAAATGTCTGCAATATCTCTCACACATTCCCCTCATTAAATATAAATTAAAGGAAAAGGCTATTTACAATAATCTGTTTAAGAATTATTCAAGTTCATCAGGGCAAGACTCTCTCAGGGGGCCCCAAGTAAAGTTGGGGCCCTGGGCCAGAGCCCACTTTGCCCAAAATAGCTTCCATTCTTCCACTTCTAAAGAAAGCGAGCCTCAATCCACAAGACCCGGATAGTTATAGACCAATCTCCCATTTGCCTTTTCTGGGCAAAATGTTGGAAAGGCAAATAATCTTGAATTAACTTCATTCATAGATGCTAACAATCTTTTGGACTCCACACTATACAGTTTCAGAGGTGCTCACAGTACCGAATCAGCACTAATTGGAGCCTCAGAAAAATTAAGGGCCACACTGGTTAAGGGAGGAAAGGTCATCCTTAAGGTATTAGATCTTTCTGCGCCCTTCAATGCAGTCAGTCATGATTTACTGATTGACCATCTTTCTAAACTAGCCATCAGGGAACTGCTCTCACTCTCTTTAAGTCTTTTCTTTCTGAGAGGGAACAATTTGTCGCCATGAGTGAATTTGTTTCAGATGTATTCCATCTGCCATGTGGGGTGCCCTTAGGGCTCTCCCTGAACTTTACCCTTTTCAACCTACACATCACCCCACTGGCCAGCCTCATTAAATCCTTCGGCTTTTCAGTCGTCTCTTACACTGACGATAGACAAAGTGTGGAATCAGTATCAAGTAACCAAGATGACACAGCAATTAGATTTAACAGCTGTATGAAACAGATAGATAATTGGATGAAAATCAATTGTCTTAAATTGAACTCCAGGAAAACAGAAATTCTCTTCCTGGGCAATGACACTTCCTTCTGGACACCTATCTGGAGGCCTCAAGTACTGGGATCTCTGCCAACTCCAGTGAAGAAGGTTAGAAATTAATTTAGGAATATTAGGTGACAACAAGTTAGCTTTTGAGGATCAGGTCAATGCAGTGCGGAACAAAACTTGAGAGGTCCCCTCTACAAAGTACCTGGAGGGTGCCCCCATGCTCTGTACCCAGTCAGGAGCTCTAAACCCCCAACCTTGCAGAGTGCAGAGGTGGCCTCCTGGAGCTTAGGGGCCCCCCACACCGCTGGGGCTGCGGGGGGCTTTTGCTATGCCACAGGGTCAATGCCCTAACTTACTCAGTCTTTTTCATCCTGAAGATCAAGAAAGTCTGTCCTTTTATCCCCAGGGACCTTCAGAAAATTGTGGTGATTGCACTCGCCATATCCAGATTGGATTATTACAACGCTCTTTTTCTGAATGCTCAACACAGATTCTTTCGCAAACTACAGATACTGCAAAATGCATTTGCCCGTCTCCTACTGGGGATCCCTAAACACTAATCGGCATTCCAGAGTTTAGTTAAGCTTCACTGGCTGCCTATAAAACAAGCATTGGCATAGCCAATAGGTCTCGCTTTTGGGACCTTATTAGTATTTAGTTATGCAGCACAATATCCTTGGTGCAACAACATCAACTGTTGCATGGCTAAACAATTATAAGGTCCCAAAGGCGAGACCTATTGGCTAGGCCAATGCTTGTTTTATATAGCGCGAGCTCGACCCGACGGAATTGAAGCGCTTTACATGAGCACTAGTTACGTTTCACAAGGACACATTCATTTTTGGTAGGCACCAAGTGATTTGCCCAGAATCACAGGATTTTGAGCCGAGGCTCTAAGCTCCAACGTTGGCAGCTCTGACCGTTACGCCACATCCTAGTGTTGCGTAATCTCTCATTGATTTCCATTCAGTCACCCTGCAAAACTGCTCAATCTTCGTAGGGTTTGAGAGGAATGCCTACTTGCCCAGCCTGGTGAGTTGGAGAGGACTGCTTGAGCATCTGTTACAACCTCCCAGGCCGGCCATAAAACCGTTCACTGTGTCTCTCTGTACAGTCACCCTGGGTTTCCTCCGTGAAACTTTCACCTTGATCTTATACTCTTCCGTGCCTTCGTAACTGCCCATGTGTCTATAACCTCCAGTCCTGTTTCCATAGCTTCCAGGGAGCCACTAGAACTTTCCTTGAATATTTCTGAATATACTTACCCACTGCGTTGCTAGTATTTCTTCTTTGTGCCTTTACTTTGGCCAAGGTATTGTCATCTCTGTCACGTACGTACGTGCGTGCGTGTGTGTCAAATATATGAGAGAGCGAGAGAGAGATTTGCTTTTACCCAATGTTTATTTTGTTATATTGGCGAACAGGTGGCTGCTATCCAGTGATAACGTTTTATAACAAGTCCAAGACTGGGGAAAAAACACAACACTGGAGAGGATGAGCTGAAATACTTGTGCCTTTTGGGGCCTTAACACAATAAGTTTCAGAAATGAGTTTGTTGAGGCTGCGCTGGAATGAAGTCACCTCGGACGACTGTCGGTGCAAACGTTATGTGCTTAAACCACTTTACTATTGTTCCCTACCCCCCTCGCACCCCCTCGGCTGACTGTGAAGCTGGGAACCCAGGTTCGAGCTTGGCAGGAGGCTCTCAAACACCGCGTGTTTCTACACAAATCACTTCATCTCCCCCCCCGGTGCCTAAAGAAAGAAGGAAATGCACCCGGAGTGACAGGGGTCACAGGGTCACTTTCCATTTTAGGAATACAGGGGGTACAGAGGGTCTTCTTTCATTTTAAATATACAAATGGAACTGCAGCCCTCACGCCAGCTCGCGAGGAAACAGACAGTGGCAGACACAAGAGGCAGGAATGTAAGGAAGAGGAGGTTTAAAGCAGAGAAACTCGCACTCTAGAAGCTGCAAATAATCGCTTCATAGATGAGGGGCCCCGGCAGCGCCAGGCAGGCTGCAGGGCAGACAAGCGCTCACCATTGTCTATATTTGCATCGTGCTTTCACTTTCAGTTTAAGTGAAAGCTCGATGCAAAAATAAACATGGCTGAGTGAAACCAGATGGCTCCCATCACAAGACAGCAATAAAAAAAAAAGAAGCCCGCGAGCGGTGCGCGCGCGAGAGCGTGCACCATGGCCTATTGCTTGCGGTTCCCCGCACGGCCGCCGGGCGCGATAATTTAAAACACATGGCAGCCGTGCGGAAAAGGCCATTGTGCACGAGCGTGTGGTCAGCTTTTGGAAGCCCCTTACATAAAGTCTCGCAGAGCAGCGCATGCGCGCTACTCTAGGCTCGACCTAAAAACTGATTTAATATAAAGCACTCTGCATGGCATTTAAGGCTCTACATAATTCTGGCCCCTAATACCTGAGAAAACAATTTGATTGGTATACTCCTTCCAGAGTGCTTCGTTCCTCTATAGCAAAATTGATGGTTGTGCCCAAGTTTAAACAAGCTTCTTGGGGAGGGAGAAAAATTATAACCAGTGCTTAATTTGAGCCGGCGGTTTCCGGTGCTCAGCACCAGCACTTAATCATGATCACCAGCGCTTATAGCATGAACTCGACCTAAAGGTATTGGAGCACGGATGCATTCATTTTGATAGGCACTGGAGTTCTGTTTTCGGGCGGCGCTTACTGAAGAAATGGGCTGATGCAAGCTGCCTCCTGACTAGAGCCCCAGCACTTTTTGTTTTACAAATCAACCCCTGATTATAACGAGCACTTCTAAGCTGTGGAACTCCTTTCCTCTGGAATTCAGGGACAGTCCTAATCTCCTTTCCAAAACATGGCTTTTTACGCATTAATTTATTTGTTTTTTCCTTCTTGCAGTAGCAGCGCCGAGATGCCTCCAGGCATTTGTAGTGCTTTACAAATTAAAAAAACAAATCAAATCAAATTGGCCAGAAATGCCCGATTCTCAGACTGCTTTGTACATATGGCCCAAGTCGTTACCGCATTTGATCACACAGACTGTCATTTTGTTGGCATTAACAATGTTGGAAACCCTTTAAGCTCTTGTGAAATCATTGAAGAAAATCATGTGCACACTATAGTTTTTATGATGTGGCCAAATAAAGATTGTTTTAAGATGCTGTTGTCATTGGAAAATCAGGCACAATCCTCTATTTCTGAGTGTTTTGTGAAGATAGAGGCAAATGTTTGGGCAGTAAGACAAGGACGGACTAAGGAAGTGAGTATCTTTTTATTTTCAACCTGTACCCCTCTGGGTTGCTACTGTTCTTGTGAGTTGTTCTATGTTTGTGTTTAGATTTTATTTATTTATTGTTGCCATTTTATATAGAGCTGACATGGCCAGTGGGCATCAAAGCACTTTACAACAGGACCACATCAAAACAATCACATTGTGAATATCCCATACAGTCTCAGGCTGATTAGATCACAAATTTAAGATTGGGTGAGGACCTGCGGGATGAACCCAAGTGTCTATGGAAGAGAAGAGCTTTGAGATTTCTTTTTTTTTTTTTATATATATATTTTATTTGGAGAGAGTATACAAGATAAAAGAAAAACGAGTTGTTCATGGATACAGATATCATCTTATCTAGTATCTGTTTTCGAAATTTCATACAATTCAATATTTCATATATATACAACACTTGAGATCTACAAACAATCCATACAGACAATATGAGACAAATAAGGCAATAAAAAGGAAAATAAAAAGGTATAAGAGACGAAGGAGACAGAAGAGTAATGCCCAATTCAGTGACTTCTCCAGTCTAGGCCAACCAATCCCTCCCTGCGTTGTGTCTTATAAGCCATTTGTTCATTGGGGCCCAGATTTTCTTGCCTCTCCTGCTAGCACGCCGGCCTTTACAATTATACAATGTCCTTTCAAGATTATATATGGCCAGCAAATGACCCAGCCAGGCATGATATGTAGGCGGGTCAGCATCCTTCCATTGTGTAGCAATAAGTAGCCGAGCTACAGCGACTGTAACAAAAACAAACTTATTCTGCCGTACGTCATATTGTTCCTTCTCATCGTAACCTAATAGCATCAATGTAGGGGTTATACGAACTATGCTCCCTAGTGCTGCTAAAAGAAATTCCTCTATTCCCTCTTTTAGGGGTCCTACTCTTTCACACCCAAAAAACATGTGTATTGTGTCTGCCGGTCCTTGATTGCATCGAGGATATTTGTCATCCCCTCTTTTACCCCAGCGATAAAGTTTTGCAGGAGTAAAATAGAGATCAAAGATGGTGTGATAGTGTTGGGCTTTTAAATTGGCAGAAAGAAATGTTCCCTTGCCTAATGCAACTGACTGGTAAAGATCAGCATCAGGATCCCCCAATTTGATGGTCCATTTGATTTCTACTATTTCCAGATCATCAGGAAGTGTATCTATTAATATTTTGTATATGTGTTTAATTCTTATCTGGGAGTGAGACATAGCCTCCATTAGAGGGATTCTATTTGTGGAGATCTTTTCCCTGCTTATTTGATTTAAAAAACTAGTGACCTGCTTATATTTAAAATAAGTCCCATCCATTATTCCATATCTTTGCTGCAGATCAATAAATGAAAACCTCTGATCAGTTGAAAAAAGGTCCCCAATCTTAGTGATACCCTTTTCCTCCCATTGTCTACCCAAATTATTATACATTGTTGTGGGAAATGGAGAAGATCGCCATAAAGGTGTGTATCTATTATACTTCTGAATTTGCATAAGTCCTACCATTTTGCTCCAAATTTTCCAGATTGCTATCATCACCTTAAACCGCGTCTTCTTATAATAACTGGCCTCCACTTGTCGAAGGAGTACTCCCTGCACTGCCTTCGCTATGGCCAACTCGTATATGGAGGGGACGCCCATGTTCACCTCTTGGTTCCTAGTTGTCATATTTCCATTTCCTGATGAGGCTACAAATGTCATCTGTTGCAAGAAAGTAGCGAAATAGTAAAATCTAAGATTAGGGACTGACCAACCTCCGCGATCTTGTGGTAGTGTTAAGAATTTAAGGAATCGCCGAATTTTCTTGTATCTCCAGAAAAAGTTACTAAAAATGGAGTCCAATTTCTTTAAAAGCTGGTCTTCAATTTCTAATGGGATAGATCTAAACATGTATAGGATCTTAGGAAAGATCCCCATTTTAAGTACATTGCATCTTCCTATAACTGAAAGATGAAGTCTATCCATGTATCTTAGATCCGTGCTAATCTTATTTATCAAGGACGGCAGATTAATTTTCCAAATGGAGTCTACATTGCTACTGATCTTTATCCCAAGGTAAATTGCTACAGCTTGCCTTCGGGGGTCATTACAGGGAGTTTTAGAATAACATATGATCTGTGTTTTCCCCGTGTTCAATAAGTAGCCTGATTTCCGACCATATTCGCCGGCTAGTTTTTGTATTTGAATTATTGCTTTTTCTGGATCTGTGGTCACTACTGCGATATCGTCGGCATAGGCCAATATCTTGGTTTCAAAGCCGTTGCAACAGACTGGTTTAATTATCTGATCTTGGAGGATTTGTTGGATGAAAATATCTATGTATAGGGCAAATAAGATGGGAGAACATGGACAACCCTGTCTTGTCCCCCTGGCGACATCGATACGACTTGACTCTTGGCCCATTATTTGTAGTCTCGCAAACGGTCTAAAATACATTGCCCGTATAGCCGTTATAAAGCCTGGCCCAAACCCTTTCTGTGCCATAATAGCCCATAGATAATGCCATGAGACTCGGTCGAATGCCTTCTCTACGTCCAGGAGGATCATAGCCATCTTCTCTCCTGTCACCTCAGTTATATTGAATAAGGCTATAGCACGTCTAATATGGTCTGTTGTGCCTCTTCCCGGTATAAACCCGAACAGAGGTTCTGGAGAATGAGTTGGCAGACACACGAACAAATACCATGGCACATGAAGCACAATTGAATGACATACAATGGAAGTTGGAGGACCAAGAAAATCGGCAACGCCGAAATAACCTATGGGTATTGGGAGTTCCGGAGGGAAAGGAAGGGTCTGATGCCAGGTCATATATGGTTGATATGTTGGCCAAGGCATTTCCGGATTTGGAAGGATGGAATTGGGCACTGGAAGTGCAGCGGGCGCACCGGGTCCCATTCAACCTTAAGCAACCAGTGAGATCAGATGTGAAACCGCGTGCTATTTTGGTTTATTTTGGTAACTTTCTTTTGAGACAGTCTATCTGTGAAAAGGCCAGGCCAAAGGTAAAGCGATACGGGGGTGACTATTTTTTTCGTTCAGCCGGACTTTTGCCATTTCACGGTAGAGCGACGATGGCGTTTACGCCGGATGATAAAACCTTTTCAAGATCAGGGGGGGCAAGCCTTCTTGCTATATCCCGCTCGTTTGAAAGTAATTAAGGGCGATTATACTCGATTTTTTACTTCTGAGGTTAAGGCCAAGGAGTATCTGGAGGGATGGGTCTCGGATTCTTAGATGGATAAACGTAATAGTCGGGGTGAATATGAACTATGAAAATTTAAAGGAAGGAAATGTTAATTAAATTGTTCACCTCATACAGATAGATAACTTCATCCCGTTGATTTTCTTTTAGTATGTTACCTATCTAGGACTTTCTCTCTTTTATCTTTTTTTCTTTTGCTACAATGGTTCAGGTAGGAGTCTTTATTTCCTAATGCTGTCACGAAATTGGATATATTGATCAAGGAGCAGCAACCATCACTACAGACTGAGATCAGTCTGGATGCCTTCAACATGGGTTAGGGTGGGGGAGGGTAGCAGGGGCACGGTGGGGTGGAGGGGGGTCTTTAAGGGTGTTGGGCACAGGGGAAAGGGAGGGCGAAAATTGGAGAGAGCACAAATTAGTGATTCGAGGAACAGAATCGATCAAGAAGGAGGGTGAAAGGAGAGAGAACGATCAAGGGTGAGAGAGTTGTACTATGTAAATGGGTAAAATCAGTATTTGCTCAATCAATGTAGGGGCCTAAATGATAAAACAAAACGTATTAGGGTTGCAGAGGCCTTAAGAATGCAGAAAGCTGATATAATATGTCAACAAGAAATGCACATTCCCTGGGGGAAGCGGGACACTTTAATGATTAAAGGATATACCCTCGCAGTATGCTCTATGCAAATTTCTACTATAAGGGGGTTAGCGATCCATGTAAGGAATAGTATCGGCCCAGCTAAACGCGCCTTGGAGGATAAATGAGGGAGATGGGCTATGGTACTGCTTCCCGTAGGATTAACAGTCTGCACGATATACGGATCGAATCAGGACGATCCGAAAATTTTTAATGATCTGGAAATGGAGTTAGCATCATGGCCAGGCCCACTAATAATATGTGGAGATATGAATATCAACTATGAGGCAAGTAGAGACCAAACACAAAGATATCTGGGAAGAAAGCCACATGTTCATAAGGCTCTATCCGCCTTAATGACTAGCCATGATTTGATGGATGTATGGGCAGCAAAACATCTTGCTGACCCAGGTTATACATACTTCTCATGCCCTCATAAGAAGTACGTTAGATTAGACTACTTTCTGGTTTCTTCCTCCCAGCTTATGGCGGTGGGAATAAGGAAAATACCAAAAGTGTTATCAGACCATAACCCACTAATTATGGATTTAGCATTTCAAGGGGGGGACTATGTTCAAAGTAAATGGACATTTGATAGAACACTATTGACCAATGAGCGGTATGTGAAGTATATTAGACAGTGGGTGAGACAATATTTTTAGATAAATCGCTATAGCTCATCACAATGCATGGTCTGGGATAGCTTTAAGGCGGGCTTGCGGGGGGAAACAATTAGTTTTGTAGGTAAGGCCAGGAAACAAGAGAAAGATTAAATTAATGGCTTGATCGAAGGGCTAGGAGTATTGGAAAAAGAGCACACCCTCGCCATCAGGCAAAAGCAGGAAGTTGCTGAGGAGTCATTACGGCAGAAAATAGCGGTAGTAATAGCTATTACAGTAAGAGGGGTGCGGCAGGCTTACAAGCATATAAAAACGAGTGCTATGAGTATGGGGAATCGGTGGGCAAGCTGCTGGCACTAAGCAGAGGGTTGTTAGGAATAACATAGCTGAAGTTAAAGGACAGGATGGTGTGCGGGTTACAGACTTAAAGAATATCATTAAGGTCTTTGAAAGATTTTATCAAGATCTATACCGGAAAGATAATCTTGACCCTATTTTATCCAGCGAAAATGAAACAGTTATGGGCAATCAACGCAGGGTAAGTGAAGGAATTAGGCAGGAGATGGAAAGAGAGATAACAATAGAAGAAGTCTTACTAGCTTTACAGTCCATGGCCTCAGGAAAAGTGGCAGGCCGAGACAGAATACCTTTGGAATTCTATAAAGCCATTCAGGAGTAGATGGCTCCGTTACTTCTAGACCTGTTCCTCGGAGTACAATATAGTGGGACCCCCCGGAATCCTGGCAAGAAGCAGATATTGTGATCTTTCTAAAAAAGGGGAAGTTCCCCGACTACCCCGCATCTTATCGGCCCATATCCCTCATGAATGTGGATACCAAACTTTACTCAAAAATTCTCGCGACTCGGTTAGGGAGGATCATAGCTCATCTAGTCTCACCTTGAGATTTCTTTTGAAGGTGGCAAGGCATGTGGTCAGTCAGAGGGATGGAGGGAGGGAATTCCAGATTCTTATGGCACTTCCAGGAAAGGATTGGCTCATGAATCTTTCTTGATTGAAGTTAGGAGGCTTGAGGAGAAGAGATTGAGCATTCTTAGACCCCAAGTTGGCACCCAATATATTCAGCTTTTTAAACAGGTCTGAAGGAGAAAATAAGTGCAGCACTTTGTTAGTAGTGCATGTGGTTTGAATTGTGCTCTTGCCTCTATGGGAAGCCATTGGTGGATTAGCAGGATAGGAGTTAGATGGTTGAACTTCTTGTGACCAGACACAAAGAGTGCAATCTCACGTAGCACTGCTCTGAGTGGGCCTAGGTGAACTCTGGTGATGCCGGAGAGGAGTGAGATCCCGTATTCTAGTCGTGAGATAACCAGTGTCTGAACAACTGTTTTTAGGTCCTGTTCTGGGATGCGCTGTCTGATTTCCTATTGCTTCCTTAGCTGGCACTAGGCACTCCTGGCCATGGCTGCAATGTGGTTTTGGAGGTTAAGATGGCTGTCCGGGGTGAAACCGAATGATTTGGCATTCTGAGCAATAGAGAGACGGCTTCCAGGATAGGAAGGAAAGCAAGCCAGGCTTGTACTGAAGGATTAGTTTTCCTCAGTGATATCTGAAGAGATGCTGTTTTTGTCAGAATGAGTTTGAGGTGGTGGTTTGACATCCAGGCTTCAATTTTGTTGGGGTGCTGGATAAAAGGTGTGAGAAATTGGGTTACTGGTTGAGAGGGGTGCATCCCTTTTCAAGCAGCGACTACAATCCTTGTCAGGGTGAGGAACAAGCAAACCCCAAAACTGACCTGTGCTCAACCCTCTGGTAGCTTGGTACAGAGCAGTCAGGCTTCATTTAAAGGCAATGTCTAAAGTATTTATGCAGCACTTCATACAGTAATAAACTGAAAACACACCACATCAATTTACAAAAATAGAGCAGAATGTAATGAATAAACCAAAAAATCAGCAGAACCGGAAATATGCATTTTTAAAGATATAAGAGAAAATAGCGTCAAAAAACCCAAATGCCATTTGCGGCTATCCGGTCGCACGGGACTGGGAGAAAGTCACAAGTTCAGGTTGACCGCGATGTAGCGTGGGTCTAAACACTGGGACCAGGTTAGTTCCTTTGAAAAGTTACCTTCTCCGTCCAGCACAAAGAGTCCTGTTGGCGGTGGAGGGGGCCGCTAAGAGCAAGGGAAGTGTTGGTCATCATTGTAGTATGAAGAGCAGACCTAGCATCGCGGATGGTCGTTGCTGTAGCACAAAGATCCTGTTGTCCTCACGAGTTGTCAGGCAGAGCTTCGCAGTGGCACTCCCCGCGAGCAGTTGATGTTGTAGCACAAGGGTCAGGTTGATGGAACTTTGTGTTGGCAGGCAGTGCGGGTGACAAGGTTTTGGAACCAACAAGCCCATTCATGGTCGTGAAGACCCCAAAACTTAAATTCAGCTGCACTGAGGCCACACCAAGGGTCCAGGACCTGAGGGGCACCACTTGAGGGTCAGGGGATTACTCCAGCTGGATCAGGTGGGTGGGAGCCTGTTATGTCCCTTTATCTCTGAACAGGATGACTAGACCTTGGAGTCATTCTGGGAGTGCTGGATTCAGGTGTGGGTCCAAAACATCTGACTCAGGTAGGAGGCAGCAGGGCAACAGGGCATCAGGACAGCAATCCAATAAGACAGCAGGACAGCAAGGCAATACTCCTGCAGGGCAGTAGTCACACAGAGTAGCAGTCCTTTCAGCAGCCCAACAGTCCTCTACCTGGTACAATCTCCACAGGTCAAGAAGTGTACCGAAGTGTTGGTGTCTGAGGTCCAATATTTATGCCAGGTGCCTCCTTTGAAGTGGGAGAAGCTTCTAAAGGCTTCCCTTTGAAGTGTATAGATTTCCTACCTCCCCTGCCCTGGCTGCAGATTAACTACAGGGGGTTTGTAGCCCTTAATGTGGAGGAAGGACACAGCTTATTCAAGTGTAAGCAGAGCTGTGCTCAGCTCCACTCTCCCATCCTGCTAGTGATGGCCCATTAAGGCACAGCTAAGCTCTGTATTGTGTGTGGCTGTTTAGGAAGAATACATAAAGCCCAACAGTCAGATACACCGTCATGTGACCCAAAGACAGACAGCAGCCACTACATGGCTAAGGCAGGAAAATGGCAACTTTCTAAAAGTGGTATTTTCAAAATTGTAACCAAAAATCTAACTTCACTACAAGAGAGGATTTTTAATTACAATTCTAAAGACACCAAACATGAACTGTTCATCCATTTCCATTTGCAAGTTACAGCTTATTAAATGTCATAAGGGAACTCCAATGTTATCCTATGGGAGAAGTAGTCCTTACAGTAGAGAAAAAAACAAATTTAAGTTTTTCACTATCAAGACATGTAAAATTCAAAATTACATGTCATACTTTTTAAATACACTGCCCCCTGCCCTCTGGGCTGTTCAGGGCCTACCCTAGGGGTGACCAATATGTATTAAAAAGGAAGGTTTGGGCCTGGAAAGAGGTTTATCTTGCCAGGTCAAATTGGCAGTTTAAAAAACTGTACACACAGGCTGCAGTGGCAGGCCTGAGACATGTTTAAAGGGCTACTTAAATGGGTGGCGCAATCAGTGCTGCAGGCCCAAAAGTACCATTTAATTTACAGGCCCTGGGCACAGGTAGTACCACTTTACTAGGGACTTACATGTAGATTAAATATGCCAAATGGGTGTAAGCCAATTCTACCATGTTTTAAGTAGAATGAACAAGCCCTTTAGCATTGGTTGGCTGTGACAACGTTTGCAGAGTTCTAAGACCAACACAAATGAAGTACAAAACAGGAGGTTTGAAGACAAAAAGTTAAGGGAAAAACCATGCAAGGATACCAGGTCTAACAAAAGGGTGATGTAATCCGGGGTCGTGACCTTCAGGCATATTTGGGCATCGTTGGCATAAAGGTGGAAGAGGATTCCTGAGTTACTGTGGATCATACAGAAGAGATAGAAGTAGAGGTTGAGGGACCCCTTGCCTCAGGTTGACTGGCTTTGAGACTGAATTCCCAATTTTCCATATTTGGGAGCGATTCATTAGGTAGGAGGAGAATCAGTTCAAGACTGAGTCTTTCCATCCCATTCACTGGTACAAAGTGTTTAACGGAGCCTGGTGGTTGACTCCGTCAAAAGCGGCAGCGAGATCGAGGAGAACAAAATGGCATGAGTTCCCAGAGTCAACGATGCGGAGTGTGTCGTCCATAATCTAAAGAATTGTCATTTCAGTGCAGCCTTATGCCACACCTTCTGGTTCCGAGCAAGCATGATGGAAGTTCAACTCCTGGCTCAGTGGTTTACAAAGCACAGTGGAAAAGAGAAACTGAGAGACCGGGAAGAGCAGTGAATAGCTAACCCATTGAGCAACAACGTAAACACATCTCTGTTATAAAGCATCCAAGACACCTTCATTAACGAGACATTTCTTCCAAATCTCGACTGTCATTACAATCTCAAATCTTTTTTTTTCCTAAATAATGTATTTTAATTAACAGCCATTTTAAGTGTGCCACTCCATTTCGGTATTAAAAACAAGCACTGGTAAAGTCAACAGGTCTACTTTTGCCAATACTTATTTGTTTCATCACAAGCATTGGCAATGCTAAATTTAGCGTCCAGCCATCTTCAACTGTTTTTCTGTGATTCTCAGCTGTTTTTTGTATATATTTCCTCGATGAATCTCACTGCATTACCAAATATCCTAGCCATCTTGGAAGTATAAAAATATAATACTCTAAGATTCTAGTTGTGCAATTCAACAAGTGTGTGATGGTTGGTAGCAACGGATAGCAGTGGGGCCAAATCCTGCAATAGGGGTACACCAACAGCAAGGAGGAAGCAGAATGATATGAGTAATAGGCAAGAGGTCACTGCCATAATCACAGGAGACTACAGAAAGCCACCCGACCAATGAAAGTCAAAAAAGAGGGCTGACCAAAAGCCCACTCAGTGATATATGTTATTTATTTCTAGTATTGTATTAAATACCTGACGTCTCCAACAGACAGTTGTAGCTGCCTGTATGTGAGTCCTAAAAAAGTGAAATGAGTCCATCTGCAAACGTCAGACTTGAAAGACAATGTTTAATGCATTCGTAAAACACCAGCAAATTTTCTTGTAAATTTAATATGCCATTAAATTTTATTTTTCACATTGCAGAATGTCTGCTTCAATAATTTCAAATAAAGCCCCCAATTTCAATGAAGATTTCAAATCTTCTAGAAAGTGACCTACTTACATCAAAATCTCACTGAAATGCGTACAAAGTATGCTGAGAAGCAGAGCTCCAGGCTGTGCCATAAGCAATGAAAATCAGGTACAAGTTTGCTATTCTACAAAACACGTGAAGTAATTTTTTAGGTTAGATCTTAGTGGACAGTGTTGGTGTTTTTTATGAAATTACTTCTATCAAGGTGAACAGCTGATCCAGGTAATTACCAGAGATATTAATTACTGGGAAAATCCTCTGTCGACATTGAATGTCAAAAAAATAATCCCTTTTTTGGCACTCACACCCCTTACTGCAGTTGGCAAGAATCTATCTAATGTCATATACTATCACCACCTTAGTCCATGCTCTTGCCACCATCAAGCTGGCTCTTATACATAGGGGCCTTATACTGCAGCCAATCCAAGGCCTAATTACTGTATTATCACTCATGCCACTCAGCTGGCTCAACTCGCCAATGAGTGCCCTACAGCTGCCCACAATACGTATGACCCCTCCCCCCTCAGCCCAGTCCCACAGTGAGACTTCAGCAGGGGGCTCCACCTCCAGGCTCCTCTGGTCTTTTCATCACTGATGACCAGAGGATGCCTGCACTGTGTGTATGTTCTGTGTGACTCTGCTAACCAACATTGGCGGTAAGAGCTGCCAATCGAAGCACGCGATGTGAGTCCATTAATGCTCAATACTGCAGCGCTACTATCTGGTAATTTTGTTGGATAATAGTCTAAAGTTACCATATCTGCCACTTTGGTAAATCTACTGCCTGTGTGCAAAGGTTTTCCATAGCTTTACAAAGTGCAGATAGGGGCTGGAGGAGGGAATGAAAAACTTTACCCACCTGCACCTTACAGCGTGTCACGTGTTTTAAGAAGTGTTTTTTCCACAGCCCAGCTGCAGACCTTTTCCAAATGAATAAAACATTAACACTTAACTACAATAACTTTTAAGAGGACAATTCTATCAAAACAGAAGTTGTACAGTCTAGTTTCAAAAGGTTACTGATGTGTTAGATTTTTATTACCTGTAGCGCTTAAACCAGTTTGGGAAAGCTAAATATAATTTGCCCTAAATTAAATGCTTGACAAAAAGCGCGTACATCTTCAGCAGGAAATCCTCTAACCTATGCATATGATGGAGCAGGGTAAATGTAAAAATTTTAACCTCCTAATATTTTCGTTCAATATTAATAAACATGTTCGTTTAAGTAAATAACCAACAATGTATGTTAAGGGTTAATGGTAACACGCAAATCTGTGTGCAAATTAATTGACTAATAATTGTTTACGTGTCTAACATAACATAATATTTGCGTACTAATTAAATAATAAATGCATGATTTGTGCTTTTAAATAAAACGTGTGGTTGCAAAATAAAGCGATGGTAAGTAAGGGACAGCTTTATATGTTGCTTCTGCTAGGTAATACCTAATTGGGGTACGTAGAAAGACGGGAGGGAAACGAAAGGGTTTATATTTCTTTGTTTAATAACATTTTGTTTATCTTTGAAAATAGTGCGCTTAGGTATGCCGAGCAGCAATATAAAATGGCCGCGAGTTGTTAAAGTGCGCATGAGCGGAAGAGACCATGTGATAGAGGAGAGAGGCTGTGGAAAAGGGATGATCACGTGCTGATGCCGAGAGGCTAAGATGAAAGTATGGTCAAGGCTGCTGTGACCCTTCTGAGCAGATGTGTGCCAAGATGATCAGCAAGAAGCGTGAGAAGCCTGACTGAATCAATAGACGGAACTGTATTATACAAAATGTAACAGAAAAAGATACAATTTGGAATGATCGAAACAGATGAGCAAGTGCATGAACTGTGGGAAACGATGCTTGCATGGACATTCCACACGGAACTGGTTAAGACCAGGAAGTTTGATTAAAATGTATATGGACCTGAGTTTTTGACCAATGAGAATGAATCGCGCCATGTAAGAAGAAACATTTTATGCTGTAAGCTAGAATTAGGGTATAAGAAGACCTACTCTTGGTGGGAGGGGTTAGAATGCTGCGGGATGCTGCGGGAGATGCTGGAGAAGTTAGATGCTGTAGATGGGAGAAGTTGCGGTTGCTGATGCTGACGAGCTGATGCTGCTGCTATTATTTTCTTTTTCCAGTTGAGTATAAAGATGCTGCTTTAGGAGAACTTTTATTTAATAGTTTAGTTTGTTTTTTTAATTATTAGGCTTTTCCCAGAGAGATAGATAGATTGATCTATAGAGTTCTTATTATGATAACCTCATTTTTCCGTCTAATAAAAGTGCCTTGCAATTTCAAACTATTCTTATATTGATGATAGATGCAATGATCTGAATAATAAGCTTAATCTAAATTTTCCTGCATTCAAAACTTTATATAAACTTTAATATTCTTTAAACAAATGACTCAGTGATTTTCTTTAGCTTAATGATTAATAATGAAATGGTAAAAGAGTTCATTGTGATTGAGCTGGTCTTAATCACCATCAACTGATTCCTACTAGTTGGTCCATCGACCAATGAGCGGAATACCTTAAAAGTAAATGAGAAATATTATGTCATTATAAAAGAGGTATCCCGTCTCCTTCCAGCGAATCGTTTTTCTCCTAGGTTCATGACGGAGGAAATCCAGGGAACAAATTAGTAAGTGAATGTATATGCGGTGTTATGGGCCCCACCGTCATATGGATATAGTGTGTGTGTTAGAGAAATAATTGCACCTGGATGACCAAAAGCATAATAGGAGAATTATTTTTATTGTTAGCGCTGGATCAGATTTCTTGGTAGCAGAGTTATGGTTACTATAGATTAGTTTGGTGATTATTGATTTTTGATTATAGATTGTTGATAAGTTTGTCTAACACTTTTATTGTTGAGTCGCGTTATGTTATATGTAAGTTTTCACGATTCCAGGAAGTAGGAAGTGGAACACGTTTGGCAAGAGAAGTCACATGGAATTTTACACTGTCTGAGTTCATTTTGGTAATAACACAGGTTGTGTTATATTAGGGACATTTTGCGTATAAAAGGTGTGTAAGTGAAATAGTGATCGGTTTTCTTGTGAAACTCTGGCCTTAATTCTCAGGAGCAGTATAGTCTCCACATGTGTTTTATCCCCAGAGAAACGGGTTTACTGATTGCTTGAAAGAAGGGTAAGGTAGAGGGAAGTGCTACTTTATCGGCGAAACTGAAAATTCTGTGGTAGGGTAGAGGTAAGCGCTGCCTACTGGAAAATACAGAATTCTTGTGTGAATGGTCAAAGCTATCTTTTCGGTTTAGCGAATCAGACAATGGAAATGTTTTAAATGTTGTAATTAACAAAGAATTGTTGAAAAAGAAATTGCCGATAATTTTTGTAAAGGAGGGGTCAAGAGTAAAAGTGATGTAGACAAGAGCCGCGCTGGGATTGGACAGTGCGATAGTCACATGAGAACAGGAGCAGGACTGACGTAGACAAAAGCCGCGCTGGGATTGGACAGTGCGCCGTAGACAGAAATCGCTGTGATTGGAGTGTTGGTGTGAGTCGCGCTAGTATTGGTTGAAATAACGCATAGGGAACAGTGTTGAATTGTGGATCGTTTAAGGAGAAAAAGATTGTGAATCATGTCGTACTATGAGTATGGAAAAGAGAAAACGTCTTGGATGTCGAAAGTTAAGAACTTCTTTAAGAAGGACAAAAAGGTAGTGACTAGAGAGGGACAAATAATTCCTCCGCCGAAATCACCAGCTTCACATATGATGCTGAAATATGGATATCATACATGCATATGGTTAGAAAATTGGACAAAATATACCAAGAACGATGGAGCATTGGCTTTTCCTGAGAATGGTTCATTTAATGTAGCTGTACTACGGAACTTGAGAGAAAAGATGGTAATGTTAGAACCTAGACCTAGACCGACACAGTTTGAAGCTTTAACGGAATGGGAAGATGAGATGTATGAGCGAGAGAGATCCAGAGGATTAAAGAATCATGAGGTTTTGCCTGGAAGGTTGTGGGGAATAAATCATGAGGATAGAGTAAAACGTTGGAGATATGCTAACATGACAGGAGGTTTGTTTCCAGCTTTTGCAGTTGAGGAAGAAGCAAAGAGAAAGTGTACAGAGAAAAAGAAACATGTAGTGGTAGAAAAGTATGTGTATGGTGGTAGTGAAACAGATGACGAATTGCTGGAAGATATTTTAAACAGAAATCCACCTCCATACCAACAGACTTCTGCGGTGGTGACACCTAATGCACCGCCAATAGAAACTGGGAGGAATAAAAAACCCGAACGAAGAAATGAAATAAATAGGTCACAAGAAACATTTAAAACTTCACAAAATGAACAGACAGAAAGTGACAATGCAATTGAATTAGCAAAAACGACAAGAGAATTGACTGAGAAAATAAGAGAATTGACAAAGAATTTGGAAGCTGTAACTGTACCAGTAACGATAGGTCCAGTAATGCCAATTTTTGAGAATCAGAAAATTAATGAACATTCTTTAGTGATTCCCATGAATTCACATTTGCAAAGAAAAAGAGAAGGGATGGAATTTAATAATGAAGGTGCACACAATTTGGCTAGTACGTGTAGACCAAGCCCACCTACAAATTTGACGATAAATGAGAATGAGATTAGGAGAATGCCTATGGTGACAGAGTCCGCATCAGGAACACCAGAAAGAAGCAGCGATTGGATAGAATTAAATAGTACGCCTGTAGGTCCGACTCCAGAAGAATTAAATGAATGGATGAAAGCGCTAAAAGCAAAAGAACCAGAAGAGAAACCATTAGATGTAATTAGGTTAAAAATAGACATGAAAGAGTTGATTTTGGGAACAATTGGAACAGAAAAACTAAAAAATTATCAGGATGATGAGATTATGTTTTTGTGGAAGAGTCTTACTTGGAGAGCTAGAAATTTACATGACAAATTGGAGGAGATCGCAAGTGAACTAGGAGTAGAATTTGTGAAAGTGAGGACGTTGCAGAAACCGTACAGAGTAGATTTTTGTGAGAAAGACATAGAGAATTTGAACACATCAGGAAGACTGACCCAAATAAAAGAGCTGATTGTTTTATTGAGAAAATGGGGTGATGTGGATAGATGGAGAAATAGATGGACAAAGAGGAATGAGAAAACAACAGATAAAGCATCTTTAGCTTTTGCAGTGACAGATAGGGAACCAGTTGCTAGGGAATACCCGATGAGAGAAACACCAGGTGGTAGTTATGTGCATGTTCCGTGGACCAGACAGGATATACTGTCATTTACAAATGACTTCCCAAAGTTGAGAGAGAAACCAGTAGAATGGTACAGACAAGTGGAGAGATTTGTTAAGGTGTCAAAAGTGCTGTGGATAGATCTGGATGGATTGTTTGATATAGTAGTGCCTGCTGATTTGTGGACAGAATGTAAGATTACCATTGATTGGCCAACTGTAGAATATCCAAGGGATGCTAAAACAGGAGCGCCAGGTCCAGAAGTGATGAGGAAGTATGATCAAGTAGTTACCTTTTTGAAGAATAAAATTCCACCAAAAGAAACAGATTGGGTAAAAATAGACAGAACAACGCAGGAAAGCAAAGAATCAGTGCACGCCTACTATGAGAGATTGTTGTTGGTTTTCAAACAGTATAGTGGTTATGAGACACTTTGGGGCCGATTCCGATTTGGGCCGGAAATCTCTCCGACCGAGCCGGACTCGGAGAGAATTCCGACCGAATCGGACCCTAGCAGTCCGACCGAACGAGTACGATGCGCACGTATGCTATCGGACTCGATTCGGTCGGACTCCCATTGAAGTCAATGGGAGCCAGTCGTACGACGCGTACACGGGCTCCCATTGACTCAATGGGCACGACGCGAACAAGGGCGCCCCCTACAGCGTGTTCGCGTCGATGCGGTTCGCACCGTACATGCACGTGTAGGGGGGACCCATGGCTCCCCCCTGTGTGCGACTCGCGTGCCTATGCTTCCAGGGGGGTCCGACACGGACCCCCAAAGTGCAGCTACGACAGCTCCTTGGAGCCGGACTGCGCGAGTCGGTCGGAGCGGTCGCGATGCGCATCGTACTCACCCGGCCGGGGAACGTCTCCATTGCGCGGTGCGAGTCGTCCCCGTGCGAGTCGGTCGGAGCGGTCGGGTCCTGCGAACGAGTCGGTCGGAGATTTCGCGAGCGCACGCATCGTACTCGCTCGCCCGGACGCAGGTACGATTCGGTCGGGAAATAGGGCTCCGAATCGGATCCGGTAAAGCCGAATCCGATTCAGAGCCCTACCGGCCGAGATCGGAATCGGCCCCTAAGTGAGAAGGACATGAGTCATTTTGTATATAGGTTTGTGTATGGATTAACACCAGAGATAAGTGAAAGGATTAAGCAGCACTTGATAGGATGGCAGAATAGCACAGTGGATGACGTTTTGAGATATCTAAGTATTGCAGTGATGAAATTGAGAGTAAACAGCGTAAATTGAAAGAGAAAGCCATGTGGGCACAGGTGAAAGTTGCAGAGAAGCAAGAAGCTCAATTGAGTAATACTAGTAGTGAAACAGGACAGTTTAAATCCCGACCTAATATAGGTAAAGGAAAAGGACAAATGAGCATAGATGAAGCAAAGAAAAAGTGGCCATGCCACAACTGCGGAAAGCTAGGACATTGGAGAAACGAGTGTAAATTTCTTCCAAAACCTAATGTGGAAAATCAATCATTAAATTTACAGGTGCAGAGTGAGGTAGTTACTCAACAAGGTCAGGTGCCACAACCACCACTTCCCAAGAGTGTTAACCAACAGAAATACAGTGCAGAAACAGGATTCTACGGAGGAGAACAGGTAAAACAGTTGTCGCGTGCAGCTGCAATTTCTCAATATTTGTTACGACAGGATGAGGATGAGACGGATGAAAGTTCATGACGGTGCCTAAGAGAGAGGGAAGAGTGCGTGCTTGGCGCAACTCTAGAGGTAGATCAGTCTGGTCCATTTGTGGATGGAGAAGTGAATGGTGCAAATGTAACATTCCTTGTTGACACTGGAGCTACCCGTTCTACTGTTAGGTCAGTGGAAATTCCAAATCTTCCTCTCTCAGGTGAACATATCCAAGTGGTTGGAGTTTCCAATCAGCAAATTAAAACGCCTCTTACTAGATTAGTAAAGGTAAGAATTGGTCCATTTAGTGAAATGCACCGATTTGTGGTGTGTGATTGTAGTCCCGTGAAGCTTTTAGGACGCGATTTATTGTGCAAAATGAACTGCACAATTTATTGTACTCCAGACGGAATTGCATTTCAGACTCCAGATGAGGATGTGCTGTATAAAATGACAATGGTGAATTTAGAACCAGAAGTAAATGGTTTGTTTCCTGTATTTGATGCAGAGAATATCCCAATTGAGTTGAAAAGGACAGTGAAAGAAGAAGTGTGGGACTTGACAGGAGAAGATGTAGGATTAATGAAAGGAGTAGATCCCGTTAAAATAACAGTAAAAGAAGGAACGAGTTACCCAAATACGCCCCAGTATAAAATTGACTCCAGAAATAATTGAAGGAATAACGCCAGTAATAAATAAAATGATTGAACAAGGGATTCTAAAAGAAATCATGAGCAGTCCATGTAATTCGCCAATAATGGGACTGAAAAAGCCAAACGGAACATATAGAATTGTACAGAATTTAAGAAAGGTAAACAAAATTGTTGTACCTTGTTGCCCAATAGTACCGAACCCTGCTGTGATTCTATACCAGATTCCACGTGAAGCAGAATGGTACACAGTAATTGATTTATGTCATGCATTTTTCTCTATTCCATTGCATCCAGATAGCCAGCCAATATTTGCGTTTAGGTTTGGAGAGCGTATTTTGGCATGGTGCCGAATTCCTCAAGGGTACACAGAAAGTCCCTCAATCTTTAATCAGATCCTAAAGAAATCTTTGGAAGATTTAAGAATGCCAGAAAAGTCAGTAATGGTTCAGTATATTGATGACCTACTGGTGGCATCAAAAACGAAAGAAGCATGTGTCAATGATACAATTGCTTTGCTGAATCATTTAGCAAAAAGAGGACAGAAAGTGTCCCCTTCAAAATTGCAGTTTTGTCAACAAGAAGTCCAGTATTTAGGGCATAAAATTGAGAAAGGAGTGCGAAAGATAACGACAGAAAGAATAAAAATGATTCAAGGAATGAGAGCTCCAGTGACACAAAGAGAGGTAAGAATGTTTTTGGGAATGGTTGGATATTGTCGACAATGGATAAGCGGTTTTTCACTGATTGCTAAACCATTGCAGAAACTGACAAAGAAGGATGTTAAAGATCCTTTTGAAATGAATGATGAAGAAATGAAAGCATTCAGAGAGTTGAAAAAGAAATTGTGTGAGGCTCCAGCATTGGGAATGCCTGACTATGAGAAAGATTTTGAGCTGCATTGCAGTGAAAGAGATGGATGTGCATTTTCAGTTTTGGTGCAGAGACATGCAACTATGAAAAGACCAATTGCATATTTTTCAGCTGTTTTAGACCCTGTAGCGAAAGCGTTGCCTGGATGTTTGAAAGCAGTTGCTGCTACTTGTGTGAGTCTGGAACAGAGTGAAGGCATAGTGATGGGGTATCCATTGAGAGTGTATGTTCCCCATTCTGTGGAAATTCTTTTGACAAGAACGAAAACCCAATACATGACACATAGTCGGCTGACTAGGTATGAAAAGGTAATTTTGAGTGCAGATAATGTGACCATTGACAGATGTATGAATGTGAATCCTTCAACATCATTGCCAGATGAAGAGAATGTGATTGAAATGGATGAAGTAGATCACGATTGTCTGAATGTGCTCGAATACTGTACAAAACCAAGAGCTGACATCTGAGATGAGCCTTTGAAAGAATCAGATTATATTCTGTTTGTGGATGGCTCATGTTTGAGAACGAGTGATGGAGTTCTAAGTGCAGCATATGCAGTTTGCACAGTAGCAACTGTATTGGAAGCATCTTGTCTGAAAGGTGTACGGTCTGCCCAAGTTGCAGAATTAGTAGCTCTGATTCAAGCATGTAAGTTGGGAAGAAATGTACGGGTTACGATTGTGACAGATAGCCAGTACGGCTTTGGGGTCGTGCATGATTTTGGTCAGATTTGGTCACAAAGGGGTTTCTTGACGTCTGCAGGAACGCCCATCAGAAATGGAGATTTTGTGAAAAAGTTGCTTGAAGCGATACAGCTGCCTAAACAGATCGCTGTTGTGAAGTGCAATGCACATAAAAATGGGGAAGACTACATTACTGTTGGCAATAAATATGCTGACGAAATGGCACAGTACTGTGCAAAGAATGTGGTTTATTTGAATAAATGTCGCGAAAGGGAGCATATTTCTTGTCCTTTGCTTTTTACTAACTCTATTGAAACATGGGATGAGGTGAGACAGTTACAAGAAGCTGCAGAGGATGAAGAAAAAGATACTTGGCTAAAAGCAGGATGTAGAAAACATGAAGAAACTGATGTATGGGCTTACAGGGATGAGAGACCAGTTATGCCTGATAGCATGATTTCTGACATGGCACGAATGTACCATGGGCAAGCCCATATTGGGAGAGATTCAATGATCAGACTTTTTAGACAAACATGGTACAATCCAAAATTCAGAGCCATAGCTGAGAGTCTTTGTCAGAGATGTCTTATTTGTCAACAGTTAAATCCAGGAAGAAAGACAGTAGTGAGTCTAGGAAGAATAGGACGAGAAGGGGGTCCTTTCACTAGAATGCAAATGGATTTTATTGAAATGCCACCTTGCAGCAGATTGAGGTATGTCCTAGTGGTCGTCTGTTTGTTTTCCCGTTGGGTGGAGGCATATCCAACAAGAAGGAATGATAGTATCACGGTAGCAAAACTTTTGCTGCGAGAATTCATTCCTAGGTATGGTTTTCCAGTCACGATTGAAACCGATAGAGGAACACATTTCCAAAATGAATTAGTTAAACTGATTTGTGAAGCACTTAGTATTAAACAGAAACTGCATTGTGCATACAGACCAGAGGCTTCTGGAATAGTAGAGCAAGTGAATGGAACAATCAAGAACAGGTTAGGAAAAATGTGTCTTGCTACAGGACTCAAATGGCCAGATGCTTTGCCATTAGTTCTGATGACAATCAGAAGTATTCCGGAAAGGAAAACTGGACTCAGTCCACATGAAATAATCATGGGACGAGCAATGAGACAAGCACAAGTACCTGTCAACAAGCTACTGACTATAACTGATGATCTAGTGCTGGATTATTGCAAAGGATTGGCTGATGTGGTGCGTTCTGTGTTTCATCAGGTTGGACCGGATGCGACCACTCTTGAAAGAAAACCAGCACACGATTTGAATCCAGGAGATTGGGTTCGAATAAAAGTCCACCGGAGAAGAAACTGTTTGGTTCCTCGCTGGGATGAACCACGACAAGTGATCCTAGTGACGACCACCGCAGACAAGTGTGCAGGAGTGAAACATTGGGTACATGCCAGCCACACCATCAGAGTTCCAGAACCTAAAGATCGACATGTGAGTCGGCATCTGGAAATATCAGATAACAGTTCAGCATCAGAAAGAGAAGAGGAGACAAACAGGGTGCCAGAACCTGAAGATCGACCTGTAAGTCGACATCTGGAAGACCCAACTACAAGTGCAACGATAGAAGAAGAAGAGGAAATAGAAGAAATAGCTGAAGTTCCAGAATTTGAAGATCGACCTGTAAGTCGACATCTGGAAATATCCGACACCAGTTCAGAATCTGATACAGAACATTCGGATTGTGATGAAATTCTAAAAAGAAAGTGGAATTTTGAAAGCATAAGAGAAGAAACTGAGCCAGAAGATATTGACAGTGAGCAACCAAGTACAAGTTGTGGTAAAATTCCTTCGCAGATAATATTAATAGATGAAGAAGGGAGAGTTTCAAACCAAAAATTAGAAAAATCGGAAAAACCCCGAGGAGCATTAGGGACAGATAGTCAAACACAAGAACAGGGAATTTTAGAAGCAGATAGAGAGACTGACACAAATTCGGAAGAACCTCGAGGAGGGACAGAAATAGGTGAACGAAGGAAGATAAGAAAAGAACCACAAGTAGATGAAAGTGAAATTATAAGCTTCAAAATAAGAGGAAATAACGAAAGAATTGAAACAGAGTCTGAAGAAAGTGGAGAAGAAAGAAATGAAAAACTAGAGACAAGAAAAAGAAATTGGAAAACAGAAAGAGAGGAAAAAGGAAGTGAAGCAAAAAGGCCAAGAAAAGGAGACAATTGGCCCAACGGAGTAAGAAAATTAAGATACAGAATCATAAAGTTGGATGGGAAAAGTGCTGAACAAGTGAATGAAATAACAAGTCAAAAGAGCAAGAAAAACAAGGTGGAAAACACTTGCAGAAAACGAAAAGAATAAAGAAAGTAAATCAAAAGTATAGATCGCCTGAATGGTTGTATCGTGCTTTGACTAGTCACAAAGAAGAATTGAACACTCACGAAAACCCAGAACAAAGAAACCTGATGGGAAAAAGTGAAGTGCAACAAACCTGAAGCAACAAACCTGAAGAAGTTTAGATAGTTTTACCGGATTTGACAAAACACTGAACTGACGAATTTACCGGATGTGACAGAGAAAGAATTCTGAGAAAGAATTAAAAGAAAGTACCAAGCAAAGACAAAATATTGGAAGTAGAGAGTGGCAAGCAAGTCATTTCTGAGTTGTAGTGTCACAATTTTCTAGAAAACAAGTAAATAAGGTTAGAAGACAAAATGGAGAATACTAGAGATAGAAAGTGTAGATGTGAGTTTTTAAGTAGATGGTGCAAGATGTGCTGTTTTTGTACAGGTTTATTAATAACAGTATGGGTGGTTTTAGCAATAACTATTCCAATTAGTTTAGCTGTAGTGGAAAAGTCTAATAACACTGAGAAAGAAAAAGGAGCTAACACTCAAGAGCCAGTTATTTTAAAGAGTAGTGCAGAATTACATAAGGACAAATCAATAACAGATTTTTCAAAGAATGTTTTTACTAAATTACTGTATGAGTATGTAGAAACAATGGATGTAAGAGATTGCTATGTTTGTATGCAGTTGCCTGCATCTGTAGCAGAGGGTGTGACTTATCATCACCTCCCTTTGACATATGGAATAACATGTAGTGTTTTAGCAAGTTTATTTTATAAAACAGGTAGATTAGAATATTATTACACTGACATAAATAAGATTTTTGCAAAAGTTTCTGTAGTTCCCGAGCTTAACAAAATAAAAGAGGGAAAGACGTTTGGTGAATATTTTTTAGAAGATAAGATTTTAACATTAGATAGTATAATTAGGTACAACCTTACCTGTGAGTTAAAGAAGGAAGAAAAGGTATTTTTAGAAATGGTTGAAGAGAGAAGAGTAAAATTTCAAAGAAAAGTGATAGAAGAGACAAAAACACCTCTTTGGGCGTTTGAGGAAGACAATCATGACAAGAAAAAGACAAATGCAGCTATGACTCTGGATTGGCCCCAACAGGGAAGGTTGTGCATTAGAAGAAATAAAACAAGATATGACAATTATTTTGTGGGTTCCAGCAATTGCCATGACAATTACCAAATTTTAGGTGGATGGGGATTCAAAGGGGGAAAAGATCCAATATTTCCAGGGATTTATTACGTTTGCGGGAATAGGGCTTATTATAGGTTGCCGGACCATTGGTATGGGTCATGCTACTTAGGCCTGGTCTTTCCAAAGATTTTTCATGTGGATAGAAAAGAAAAAGGAACACACAAAATGATAAATACCTTTACACGTAGAAAAAGGGAAAGTTTTTCAGAAATAGTAGGTGATATTTTTGGTGCATTGATACCAGCAGTGGGAATATCTTTGAATGCATTTAGAATTCGGAAATTATCCACAGTGGTAGATCGTTTATCTACAGATACTGCTGGAGGGTTCTTAATGGTAAATACCGAGATGGTTGCCATGAGAGCTATGGTGATGCAAAATCGTCTTGCCCTTGACATTCTTTTGGCAAAAGAGGGCGGAGTCTGTGGAATGCTGAAAGTCCAACATTGTTGCACTTACATTCCAGATAAGAGCGAAAATATACAGAAGTATATAACAAATATTACAAATTTGCACAAAGAACTTGTTCCACTGGAGGTTGAAAGTGTGTGGGGAAAACTTGGTAAAGGGTTTTCTTCTGTAACAAATTGGTTAACAAGAATGAGTGGATTAATAATAGGGAAAGTTATAATAATAGCAACCGTGATAATAATAATAATATTAGTAATGAAGCTTGCAATAACTTGTATAAAGAGAAGAAGAAGGCAGAATAAGCTAGAAAAAGAAAACATGATAAACAGGGAAAGAGAGAGAGAAATGGGTGAAATAGAGTTAGAAGAAATAAAAGAGAACATGTACAAGAAAACGAAGAAACAAGTTGAAAGAGACACAGTTGTGTAAACTAACAAAAGCAAACGGATAAAAGATATATGCTGTCTGAGAAAATTGTATAACTTGGGTTTTTGTGGTGATATTAAAAATCACCAAAGGGGGAGTTGATGGAGCAGGGTAAATGTAAAAATTTTAACCTCCTAATATTTTCGTTCAATATTAATAAACATGTTCGTTTAAGTAAATAACCAACAATGTATGTTAAGGGTTAATGGTAACACGCAAATCTGTGTGCAAATTAATTGACTAATAATTGTTTACGTGTCTAACATAACATAATATTTGCGTACTAATTAAATAATAAATGCATGATTTGTGCTTTTAAATAAAACGTGTGGTTGCAAAATAAAGCGATGGTAAGTAAGGGACAGCTTTATATGTTGCTTCTGATAGGTAATACCTAATTGGGGTACGTAGAAAGACGGGAGGGAAACGAAAGGGTTTATATTTCTTTGTTTAATAACATTTTGTTTATCTTTGAAAATAGTGCGCTTAGGTATGCCGAGCAGCAATATAAAATGGCCGCGAGTTGTTAAAGTGCGCATGAGCGGAAGAGACCATGTGATAGAGGAGAGAGGCTGTGGAAAAGGGATGATCACGTGCTGATGCCGAGAGGCTAAGATGAAAGTATGGTCAAGGCTGCTGTGACCCTTCTGAGCAGATGTGTGCCAAGATGATCAGCAAGAAGCGTGAGAAGCCTGACTGAATCAATAGACGGAACTGTATTATACAAAATGTAACAGAAAAAGATACAATTTGGACTGATCGAAACAGATGAGCAAGTGCATGAACTGTGGGAAATGATGCTTGCATGGACATTCCACACGGAACTGGTTAAGACCAGGAAGTTTGATTAAAATGTATATGGACCTGAGTTTTTGACCAATGAGAATGAATCGCGCCATGTAAGAAGAAACATTTTATGCTGTAAGCTAGAATTAGGGTATAAGAAGACCTACTCTTGGTGGGAGGGGTTAGAATGCTGCGGGATGCTGCGGGAGATGCTGGAGAAGTTAGATGCTGTAGATGGGAGAAGTTGCGGTTGCTGATGCTGACGAGCTGATGCTGCTGCTATTATTTTCTTTTTCCAGTTGAGTATAAAGATGCTGCTTTAGGAGAACTTTTATTTAATAATTTAGTTTTTTTTTTTAATTATTAGGCTTTCCCCAGAGAGATAGATAGATTGATCTATAGAGTTCTTATTATGATAACCTCATTTTTCCGTCTAATAAAAGTGCCTTGCAATTTCAAACTATTCTTATATTGATGATAAATGCAATGATCTGAATAATAAGCTTACTCTAAATTTTCCTGCATTCAAAACTTTATATAAACTTTAATATTCTTTAAACAAATGACTCAGTGATTTTCTTTAGCTTAATGATTAATAATGAAATGGTAAAAGAGTTCATTGTGATTGAGCTGGTCTTAATCACCATCAACTGATTCCTACTAGTTGGTCCATCGACCAATGAGCGGAATACCTTAAAAGCAAATGAGAAATATTATGTCATTATAAAAGAGGTATCCCGTCTCCTTCCAGCGAATCGTTTTTCTCCTAGGTTCATGACGGAGGAAATCCAGGGAACAAATGAGTAAGTGAATGTATATGCGGTGTTATGGGCCCCACCGTCATATGGATATAGTGTGTGTGTTAGAGAAATAATTGCACCTGGATGACCAAAAGCATAATAGGAGAATTATTTTTATTGTTAGCGCTGGATCACATACTTCACATCTTTTGCAGCCAGAAGCAGCTACTAGCAGTGCAAAGTGAACCTAGAGGCCTCCAGTCCAGAATGGGAAGAGAAGCTAAACCTCCAGACAGTTTACGTATTCTACTACTTTTCACCTTTGAGCTTAAAGAAAAGGAGCATAACTTTTGAGCAAACGTCGACAGTTCGGCTTGAGTAGGTGCAGACTTTGGGGTTCAGATGTCCGCAAGGGTATTTTGCAGGGTCCTGGGCATACCACAAAGGTTAAACTCAGAATTTCAGACGAAGATATGTAGCTCTGAGTCGTGAGCCAGGTTTAACAGGGCAAACTGTTGCAAAGGCTCAGAGCATAGGTACAGGGGTTTTTCACTATCTTAGCTAAGTGAATCTAGATGTTTGCATTTAGTTGAATCAACGTGTGTAAGAGCAGCTATTTTGGAACAAGCCTGTCCATGTTGTTGCTGATGGGCCCACTCACCGTGGTTTCAATGACCATCATGTGATCAATGGCCATATTGCTTATGTTGGCTATCTCGTGATTGGCTGCAATATGGTTTGGTTGGTTATCATGTGATCAGTGACCATTATGGCTGAATTAATTTTTCCCTCTGCCACCAGGGAGGCAGACATATTACTTGCCAGCAGCAGCTGCAAACAACAAGGAAAGAAACCTCACCCTGCCTGATTTTGTGGGACGTGACGCTGTTGGTGCTGTAGGCTCACCATGCACCAGCTACAGGTAAGGCAAAAGCAGGGTTGGGTGGAGGCGTATCTTTCTGACACCAGGACCAATGATGTCTGGCAAACCAGTCTCTGAGTTTTAAAGCCTGGCGGGAGTTAAGCATCAGAGTGGTCTGCAAGGGATGGGGACGTAACAAAAGCCTCCCTGGAAAAGGCAGAATTTCAGTAACTTCATCTTAGCTATTTTTCCGCTCTAAGCTTTTTATCATGAAATGTGGCTACAGTGTGCCCACTAACGCCACCTATCAAACCACGTATGGTACTGGTCGAAAAAAGCTTCCAGCGTTTCCTCACTGAAGTCCTTTGGCTTCCAGAAAGGTTTCAAAGACTGAATATAAAACTTTTACCTGGGAAGAAACTGGGGTGAAAAGGCAGCTCACCTGATCACATTTTACTCACTACTTAGTTCTCTTTCAACTAACTTGGTTAGGAAATGTTATTTCTCTATCAGTAACTGTATGGTTTTTCTTAGTTATTACACAAGTGCCACATGCAATTTCTCTGGTTAAGGCCTTGAAGTTACTGCCAAGCTACTAAGGACGAGCTGATGGTTCCTTCACAGACCCCAGTTTTAGAGGTATGATTGGTTGATCTTTTTGGAGCTCATTGAAGTTTCACATCAAGTCTGTGAACTTTCCCACCTGTAGTTGAGCAATCTGATTTTCTACATAGGCCATTTCATAACATAGGATAGAAATCAAAACTTTAACAAATTTGCACTGTTTCAAACAGGGTGTGTAACAAATCAGCTCTGCCATGTGCTGCTGTGATTCAGGATCACATAAGCCAGCAGAAAGCTGTCTAAATAATTTGAACAACTTTCTTCATTCAATTTAGAGCTCAGGTACAAAGGTCAAGTTGTTTCTAAAAGGGCTCTTCATGTGCTTCCTTATGAGTTTCTCCAGTTGTGTTTTGATACGGTCCAGAGTTATCTTTTTAGCGGATGAACATCTTTCATAGTAATTAAATGGTACACAGACACTCATACTTTCTGCTTTTTGTCCGAGATAAATTAGAAAAGAAGGAAATAGATTGAGTTGCGAACATACGGGTTTTTCTGGATGGCAAATAATGCATACACATTTAACAGGCTCTCACAGCACTTTGGACTTTCTAAGACAACTGACTGCTGAGATATGTTTCGATTTCCCAAAAGTCATACAACTTTGTAAAACAGTTTGCACTCCAGATAATTGATTTCTAGTAGGAGTAAACAGGAAAGGAGTACTGATTTCCCACAACATCATAGATTTCATTAGTGGGGTATTACTGTAATCAAAGGGTTTTTATTAACTCTGTTGCATTTGACAATGACCATGCCTCTCGGCTTCACTAAGCAGAGAAAATTCGCAGTAGACCTGAGATGACTCCAGAAGTTAGGGGGAGAGAGGTGAATAGTGTGTGTGTGAGGGTAATAATCCATGGGATTTCTTGTGCCTCCTGGGTCAACTGTCCCAGTCTCTTCACTTTGCAGAGCCTGGGAGAAACACCTGGGATTCCCTGAGGTCCATGATGGCAGTAGAAGGTCTGCTACCTCCCAGTTAGACCTCCTAAGGGCCACAGCCTTTCTCCCTTTACCTGCCTCTAAATCCGAAGACCAGAGGGCAGGTGTGGGAGTCACTGACTCCTCCAACCAAACTCTATATTGGGGGCCTTGGTACGGCACATGCAGACTGGATCAAGACAGGTACGTAGAGATTTAAAATACAAGCTAGGAGAAGGACATGCCAATAGCAGAGTGTAGACCAAATCGATGAATTTAGAGGGAGGTACACGAAAAATCATTATAGGGAAATCCAACCATGCTTTCCTCCCTGTCTTCTCCACCCCACCCTCCCCCACTACATACAAGTATCCATAGCAACAGTAAGCTGTTTGTCACTGGATGGGTTATAATTTACTGTTTTGTTTATGTTACTTATGTGACTTTCTTTCAATGCCAAGCCTATGTTTATGTAAACACAGGCAAAGGAGCCGTGGTGAAACGAAACGAAGCGTAAATATTAATAAAAGAAGACACTTTAAAAAACAATTTAAACTTTAAAATGCAAATGTATGTAGAACTTGACAATTAAGCAACTTATTTCAGATGCTAAGGACAGAACACATAATAAATAATGTACAAATTAACATATATGTAACATATATTTTTTTTATCGACAAAATAGTTCTTATAGCTATTTTTAAGTACAACGTGCTAAGTATTTAAATTGCAAATTAAAAATAAGTAATAATGACATTTACCGGTATCTAATACATAAACAGTGATGCAGTACGTGTTTTCTGCAGAACAACCTCCAAACAGGTACATTTGTTCCCCGACTACAGCAACTGCATGCCCGTACCTGTAAAACAAAATATTCCATATCTGTATGATTTAGTGGTCAATAAAATGTTGTTGTGCGGTTACACCCAGTTACAGTGCTCGCTAGTTCAATAAATGGCACATTCGACGGAACAGCATCACACAAGTACTTTTACTCAGATATCAAGGGAATGTTTCAGTATTACAAAATATTTACACACCAAATTCCACTAAAATGAGAAAACGAATAGTCCATGCGATTGAAACCAGATGAAACACGGATGTCTGGCACAAAGAACCTGCAGAAAAGTTGGCCCAAAAAAGAGCGGTTACAGGCACAAAAAATCTCCTTTAGTTTACAAATGTGCCAGTCTTGGGGCATCACCAAAAACTGCTCTCCCTTACGCTACACTTAACGCATCAATGCAAGCCACACGCTCCGCTATGCATGTCGGGGCATATTTACATTCCCTGGCGCATCCCTGCATATCAGCAGGGATGCCCCAGGGAAAATGCGTCACGCAAGTTTACCCTTGCGCCACGTCCGATGCGCCGCATTTACAATGCGGCGCATCGTGGCGCAAGGATAAGCAGATGCGTGACGCATCTGCCGGGCGGAAGGTTGGCGCAGTGCTGAAGTTGTGTCGCAAGCGCGACGCAACTCCAGCACTGTTCCAACCTTCCTATCCCTAACATGGTGCGTCAATCCTTACGCCTGCTTGAAGCAGGCGTAAGGATTTGACGCACCAGCGTCCGAGAAAAGTGACTGCGTGAAATCTTGTAGATTTCACTACGTCACTTTTCCGAGGCGTTCCTGCGCCGGAACGCCCCCTGCGCCGGTACGCCCACATGAAACCTGACGCAGGTTTCATGTGGCGCAGGGGTTTACTACGTGACGCATCTCCCTAGATGCGTCACGTTGTAAATATAGCGCAACGCGGTGCATGGTTTGCGTCGCCGCTGCGTCACATGCGTGACGCAACGGCGGCGCAAAAGGGGCGCAAGGGGCTTGTAAATATGCCCCGTCGTATTTAAGGGCACAGAGCGAGGTGTTCAATATACAAGGAGACAGAGAAGGGAGAGTGGGACCCCGTACAAGGTGGACCATGTATGCTTTTCCACGTAAACCTTTCATCTGCTGGCCACGGTTCACACAGAGGCACTCGCTTCCAGTGGCTTATGATTTAGACAGCGCCATCTTCTTTGCTGTTTATGTTTTTTCATTAACAGCACATTGCAAAGCAAAGTTTACAGAACACTCAAATCTACAGTTGCAACAGTACATGCAGTTAGTGCAAACTTCAATGGACTGCAGCTGTTTTTTTGATTTTGAAGATAGTGATTTTGCTAGCGTTATAGTTAATACAAAAAGGGTATAAACATGACACACTGGAAGAAATCAAAAAGAGAGAGTCAGTTAGATCACAGGAAGATGATTTGAGTGACTTAATTTGACCCAGTCTTTTGAAGAGGTTTGTGCCATATAACACATACGAACATAAAAAATAAGTTTCATGAGTAAATAAATTCTGTTCTGTTCCACAACTGACTTTCTTACCACACTCCACAAACGGCCCTCTAGTTATGCTATGCAGACTAGGGGTGGGCGAAGAATTCCGCTGGTAGATTTTGAGGAGTTTTGCCTACTTTGCACTCCGTGCGAAGTTCTGAACAACTCCACGAAGTGACGCGGAGTGGAGTTTTTTTTCTCCAACGGTAAGTTGGCGAGCGCTTGCGAGAAAAAATAGCGCGCTAGACCTCAACGCGAGCGGTCTCTCGCATTGAGAAATCTGCCATTCGCGTTGAGGAAGCTGCCGCTCGAGTAGAATGTCTACTGGAGTGGCAGAAAGCAGCAGCGCCCCCTGGCGCGACACGTAGTGCCATTCTCGCTGATTTTACAGCACGGGACAAACTAATTGCGCTAAAATCAGTGCCGCACAACTTAACAGACTCCGTGGAGCGCAGCAGAGTTTTTCTGGCACTTCGCAGAGTTCCGTGGAGTAAAACTCAGCGAACACCGCCCAGGCTTAATGCAGACATCACAGCCCAATAAATGAGTCTGCTGGAGATGGCGTCTTTGGCTAACTAAGCATGGGAGATGCTGTGACATTAGATCTGGAAATATTTTGTCAGCAGATGTGGCTCCTGGAGAATGCACCATAGAGAAGGGGAGCTCTGGGCTAGAAGCTTCCGTTGACAGCGTTCACACAGGTATTCACTCACATGCAAAACCAGGACTATACCTAACCTGTTCCGCAGTTTTGAGAATCTCTATTTGAAAATGGTTCCCGGGCTGTATGGAATATGTAAAAAGCTTTTGAGGTCATCAGCAGAACTGTCACTATTTGAAGTGCCTGGTGCTGAGACCGATTGCTGGCAAATATTTGAGCTATTCAGGCTTCAATTCACTTTCAATATTATGTGCATTAGTTCCTTTCCTGATTCACCTCATTGCTTTCTAGAATATTACAGACTCCTGGGTCATATTCATGGACTTTGACTCCTTCTTCTCGGTGGCCTCTCTTCCTTCTTAAATTCTACCTTGGTGGCTCTTCACCGTGAATGCTGTATGCAGGGCCAGAGTGGCCATTTATTTCACCAGGCATATCCCAGGTGGGCTGGAGCCACTGAAGGCCGTTTTCTTGAAGTCCCAGGGCCACCACTGGTTCCTCTGTCTCTTGCAGGGGATTATTGCAGCAGGCACAGTGGCACAAAAAAGCGAGCGGGAGAGACAGGGAGAGAGAGAGATAAAGGTATGGTAAAGAAAGCATAGGACAGAGAGTGAGTAGAGAGAAACAGGACGTAGAGTGATCCAAAAGAGAGAGAGAGAGAGAGAGAGAGAGAGGAGAGTAGGACAGAGAATGGATGGATTGAAAGAGAGAGAAAAACAGAAGGAAGGGAGCAGGCTGATTTGACCATTTTGTCAGAGTTGCTTTTGGTTCCCAGTCTGACATAGCATGTGTCCAGCACCCAATTCTCCAAGGAGATCCTGGATTGCTGGTTGGACACTCCACTCTGACCATGAACAGGCACACTTCTTTAACTCTCAGCTAAGATAAGTTTAAGGGAGTTTATATTGTTTAACTATGTCATTATTCTAATTTTTTCCTTTTATCTCCCTGGGTTCCTTTCCTCTTTTTATGTATGGGCATTGACAGCACAGCTGTCAAAAAGATCTATTGCTAACAGCAATCATAGAGTGTGTTTTGTTTCTGCCTCTTTCAACCGTCAGCTTTCTTGAACTAACCTCTTTCAGCCACTGGTTTGAGAATCTGCCAATCAAGTCTTGGCTCAATCCCATACAGTATTCACCCCTCACACAATACTGCTGGCTGTTGAGATGTAATTGATTTAACTCATTTAATTTTATTTAAAAAAACAAACATACAAAAATAGTGAAATCATATGTGCAGTATTAATGTGCAATTTATATTGAATCGAAAAGACATTTAAAAATGTGCAATTTGTACTAGAAAGTTATACTTATTTGTACTAGACCTCAAAAACACCTAAAGCAGCTCTGCTTTGCAAGTAGCTTCAGTGGATGTGCTGTAACAAGCATACCATGTTTAAAAAGTTGACCTTTCCATGACTATGCCTTTAATGAAAAGCTTCACATAACTCTGCAAAATGTTTCCTATTAATAATAACGTTTTGAAATGAATGCTGAGAAAGTTTATCTTTAGTTGGTATTATGAAAATAATCAGATAAGATTGTAATGTTTGAATAGAGATGCTGACCTTTTAACATATTTTTCCTTATATAATAAGGGGAGATGTAGTGCTAGAAAATTTCTCGCTGCAGTTGTTATTTCGAGTTTACAGAAATCAATGAAAGACTTCAGGCTCATCATCATCATCAGGGTACCTATTCCTGAGCCTTACGGAGCAGCCATATTTCATTAGTATCGGTGATCTCCCCACACTAATTATGAATGTTCAGTCTGAATTGCTTGCCCCATTACTCTTTCCAATAATTTTGGGACACTCATAGATCGCACTGTTTCATTGTCCACACCTGTGTTGGTACTTGTCCCTCTATTTTCACCTTCTGGTCCCACATAATGTCTCCTACTGCTTCCGTTGACTGCCTAACTCCTCTGCCCAAAATAATTTCTATACTACATTGAAGTGCATATATTTTTCTTTTGGACTGCATTAAGGAACATCTTTCCAGTAGTCTTGGGTAAAACTATATCTAGCTAATTTCATTTCCCTTTATGTTGCATTGACATGGAACAAGTATAGTAGAGGCAGCCTTTTCTAATATCACTCAGGATCTTGCTCCAACTAAGTGTTACTCCCATGGCTTATCTTGTGCCCACATCTGTAGCTGAATTCATAGTTCAAGCTCACCGATCCTCTCCCTTCGCCACCAAACCTTCTCTGATAACACTACCTCAGATGTGAATATTCCATTAGCACTGGACTCCTGCCATTAACCTGTTGCACCTTTCAATAGTTTATTTTCAGTCCTTCACTATTGTACTTGTTGCCACAATGGAGTTAAACATCTTAAGTCCTAGTGACAGCCTGATATCACAGGAAGGCCGCAATGCGCTCAAGATTATATACCCCCTATCCTTTCTAAAAACGCAGCCAAAAACTTCAAATATACAATACTTAAAAGAATCCCTGAAACGCTCATCTCTGATGTCTACATTTGCTCTAATAAAGATTCTGTGGTTACTGATTTAATTTTCTTCACCAACAAAAGAGCACAATGGAGGAGAGCCTTTGCCTCAACGCTCAGGATTAACACATCTGGGAAAACACCACTTGACCTTCGAATCGCCATAACACCCTCACCGTTCCTCATGGCTGAAGTCACCATCTCTCTTTACAGCAATAGAAATGTTCTGATTCAAGAGCCGGACCATAGTCTAGAGTTTTTTGATGAAATATTCATGAGGAACAAAAAATTGTTTTCGAGCAATCTCCCCATCTCATCCAAAGGTTTGCATCTCCCCTCCTGTTCCTGGACAGATACACTGTCAGCTGCCAAACCCACCTCTACAATGTCACCTATGTCTCCTCAGGATAACTCTCTCTTTTCCATTATTGAAACCAGCGCCGACAGTCCCAGATCACCCATTCCAAGAGTGGTCTCTTGCTCTTCCCTTTCATCCCATCCTGCTGACATGCCTTGACCCTCTGCTCATAGAACAACTAACACCCGTAATGTGAGAACGGACAACAGCCCTAGCCTGAAGATATTCACGCATACTTTGTTGCCTCCCTCGTTCAATGGTACACCCTCTCCTTCCTCTTCTGCTTCACAAGCAGCCACCCATTCAATCTTGCCGGTCTCCAACTTGTCTCTAGTTACCCCCTGGCACCATGTGCTCCATGGTGATGGTGCTCTTTCGACCCCTCCTCCAATAACCACCCCAATTAGACCCCCTCTCATCCCTCATCCTCCTAGCACTTCCCCTATCAAACTCCTCAATTCTCTTGATCCGGGTTGTCTGCAGAACACGCCCTCTGCCCCTGAGGGGGATCACTCATTCTCTGTCCCCAGGCCACACACCACTCCCATAGGCACAGACCACCTCCCTTCACTGGAGAACAAACTTGCTGAAATTAGCCAAAACCTTCAGCTAGTTTAACAATTCTTCAGAATTTTATTCAAACCACGTCGAAGCTCGAGAAGTTCAAGAAACTCAACCTGACCACTTGGGGTAACGAAACCCCACACACCAAAAATCTTATCTCTCCCCAACTCGAATGCCTGAACTTTTCTTTGCAATCGACAACGTACTCCTGAAACTCACCGAACTTGAACTGGAAAACTCCACCCCATCTCAATCCCATCACCAGACTTCAGAGAGTTACTGACCACCTATCGAATGATAGCTTTCACTCACTTTTGCTATCCTATACCTACACTAATCCGATATCCGTGTCAATCACTATCTAACCTATTACCTCCAACCCTCTTAGAGAACTTAGTCGCATCCTCTGAACCTTGAACAAACACAGCCTATTACAAGTCCCCATAACACACCTTGAAGTTTCAGACACCAAATCTCGCATCATATCCATGCTTCTCAATTGCAGATCAGCTGTAAAACACGTTGCAGACATTGCAGATCTCATCCTCACTATTGACCTTGACCTCCTGATATTAACTGAAACGTGGTTGAATGAGACCTCATCACCTTGGACATTCTTGTTCCACCCAACTATGACATCATTAGTCTGGATAGATCGGGAAGAGGTGGAAGAGCTGGGAGTGGCTTAGATTTCATTTATCACACCTTGCTCACACTGAAACATTCACAAACTATACAAAAGACCTCCTGTGAATACCTAGGCATCAAAATATGGAGCAATGACAAGATTGTATTCAAACTCCATTCCATTTCCCACACTCCGGAAAACAATCTACCTTTCATTGAACAAATAATTGAGACTATCTCTTCCAACTCGGATCAGCACACCAACCATATCTTCCACGAGGACTTTAACATACACTGGACTGATTCTAATGACCCTTTAATGAATTCCTTCAAGGCCTTCCTCACAGACCTCAACCTTACCGTGTCTTGTAATGGCTCCACCCTCGACCTAATCATCTCAAAAGCCAATGCCATTCAACTTGAATACATAACCCGCTGTGAGAGGTCAGATCACTACCTAATCTCCTTCTTCATCCTGGAGAAGGAGATGACTAGAAAGGGTCAGCCGCTAAAACCCAAACGGTGGTCTAGAGACTTGAGAAATTTTAATCTATCCACCTTAACCTCTAATAGCAATAACATCCTACAACCTCCCACAAACATGACGAATGTGAATGATGTCACTGTTTATTACACCCAATACATGTGAAACATACTTGATACTTATGCGCCGAAGCAGCTAAAAAGAATTCAGATCAGACACTCTAAACCCAGGTTCGACGGTAGCCTCAATGAAGAAAGACGCAAATTAAGGCTTGCAGAGAGATCTTGGAGAAGCTCTCCCTCTATTGCAAACCTCAAGCACCTTCTACAACAAACTTATCCAAAACTCTAAAGCAGGATACTTCAGGGAGCAATTAGACAATGCCAAAAATGGACCCAAAAAACTATTCGTAATCATCAAACAACAAGTAACATGTTACTCTAACCAACACTTGGTAGACACCGGACCCTTGCCAAGGGCGAGGAGATCTCCACCAATTCTTTTGAAAAGACAAAGAGGATTGAATCTGATTTGCATCGCTCCTCACAGCTTCCTTCTAATCAGGCCCAGTACAGTCTCCTACCGGTAAAGCACTTGGCTAGAACCCCTCCTTCAAGCTATACTACTAAAACCAATGCTACCATGGAGCTCCTTCAAAATCCCTGGTGAAGCCGCTTTATTCACAATGTTAACAACAATTAAACCCTCCAACCACTCAATGATCCCATGCCGGCCAATCTTACCAAACAGTTTAGCCCCTCCATACTCCCTCGTTGATCCAACATTGTCAATGCCTTTCTCTCTCAGAGCACGTTTCCCGATTGTTTAAAGATAGGTCAGGTCACCCCTATTCTAAAGAAATCAAATGCAGACCTGTCTGACCTTAACAACTACTGCCCTATCATCAACATCCCGACTTTAGCAAAGGTTTTAGAGAAATACGTACACCTGCAACTTTGCAACCATATTGATCAATTCCAATTCCATGATCGTCATAAATCAGGTTTCAGAATAGGGCATAGCACTGAAATGGCCCTTAAACACATTGTTGATGACGCAATGAGAATGCTAGATGAGAACAAACCCTGCCTGCTTATACTACTTGATCTCTCCTCCGCTTTTGATACGGTCAAACGTGATACTATGATTGACTTTCTCGAGAAGAGGATGAGGCTATCTGGTCCCGTCTTAAAATGGTTTGCCTCCTTCCTTCAGAACAGAACACAAAAAATTAAGGTCAATCAAACCCTAACTGACATCACACCAGTCACAATCGGAGTTCCCCAAGGATCTATGCTCTCTCCCACTTTATTCAATCTGTTCACGGAACCTCTTACCGATCTTCAGAATCTCTCTAACATTCACTATCACTTGTATGCTGATGACACACAATTGTATTTGAAAATTTCCTCTCCTGATGACATCAAACTGCTCAACTGCACTCTGCAGAAAACCCAACAATGGCTGACCTGAAGAATGGCTCAAGCAACTCACTGCACTAAATTGGATCCCACACGTGATCGATTCAACTAGGTCACATGGTATAACGTTGGAGAAACACCTGAATATGCAAGACCCTATCCATGCCACCACAAGGGGAGCCAACTACCATCTAAACATATTAAGGAAAATCAAACCGTTCTTGCGCCAGATGACTTTCAGTTAGCAGTCCTATTCCTGGTTATCTCCCGTTTGGATTATGGGAGCGCTACCCTTGCTGGTCTACCCAACGCAAAGCTAGCTCCTCTAAAAGTCACTCTGAACTTTGCTGCTAGACTCTTCACAGGATCTAGAAGTTTCAACCATATGACACCTGACTTCATTCACCTAAAATGGCTCCCATTTGAAGTCAGAATCCAGTTGAAGTTAGCCTGCATGACACGCAAGGCCCTTCACCACAACACACCTGTTTAGCTGGCCAACACACCTGAACTATCCAGTGGTTGCCGCTCTTCAAGAAGCTCTAACACCCTATTGCTGAAGCCACAGAAGTAAAATAAAGGCTTACAACTGCTCCTTTTTGGGTCTAGCCCCTAGAATATGGAACATACGTCCACCAGAAACTAGGACAGACCCTTCCTTCACCTTCTTCAAAAAAGAAGTAAAAAAGATTCTGATGAATAGATTCCTTCACTTGTCATCTTAGTCATTCAACCTGATCTTTGTCATTTGGACTCCTCGGGATCTTGGATCCTCCAAGCCATTTTTGATATAATGTATCTGTATTTTTATCTGTATTTATATGTGGTTTTTACCCTTGCAAAGACCTGAATGCGATTTTTACAGTGGTCTGACACCCTGTAGGGCCATGTTCGCGCTATATAAAACTCTGCAAATAAATAAATAAACATAGTTCATTATTTAGCTAAAATACAATTGATTTATTCGAAGGTTAGAAATGTGGTCATGTTCGTGGGAAAAGAGGCTTGTAATCGAAAAGCCTCTTATGTAGCTATAGAAATTAACTTATGTTAACTGTCTGTAGTTTATTGTCTCGTACGTGGGAAAGGAAGGAGCGAGCCTGTTCTTAGGAGAATACAGAGAGCTGATTGGACAAGAGGAGAAGAAGATGCAACATGGAGTGCAACATTTCTTTCAATTGTTTATATTAGTGCGTGTTCCTATAGTAAAGTATCTTAGAAGGAGACGGAGACACCTTTGGCTCATAAGTTTACCCTTATGCTTTTTTCATACACTATTCCCTATCCACTCCTGAAACTGAATGCTAAAGGCTTAATGCTGAATGCAGGAAGCTGATTTTCTCACCTTTTTAAACCTTATTGCTGATTGCAGTTGCTACTGCTTCTGCATAATTATTTTGACCTTTTTTCTTTGAGACTTTACTGATTTCATGAACCTCTGCTTATAGGAAGTTTGCTGTTGTTGATTAACTGTATTTGAGCTTTATGCTCTATATCTCTCTTATGTCTCACACTGGCACTCTGTACAGGTTCATACTGACACCTTTTCGCCCCATTCTTAGAATAGGAATTCTCTAATTCATTTAGTTCAATGTTAAGATTTTGCTCAACCAATATCTTATTATCAATTTAGTTAACAAATTGAACTAATCAGAAAAATAGAGATTTTTCTAAACCTTGAATGGAAATAAAACCCTTAAAACTAACTCAGACTCTCATTATTGACTGAACTTAGAAATAGACATTGTGATTATGTTTTATTTAATAATTTACTCCTCATTCTCAAACACGATGGCCAAGGTCTGTCACATATCCTGATCAAAGACAAGGAGAATGGGAAAGACAAGAGTATACCCGAAGCGGGGATCAGCCCTGTGAGAGAGACAATAAACTATTTTATTTAAACTGATTCCCGCTCCAGCATATCCTTCTATTGCCACTCAAATGTTTGCAATGAACTGCATGAGGAGCTACTTTACAACCTCTGTCTGCTCTTGCTGGGTCTCTTCCATGTGTCTCCCTCTAATGTGATGATGCTGCATGGGTTTGCATGTTAAACCTAGACCTATTGGCTTTACCAATGCTTATTGTCCCAGCTGTTTCCAGCTTGCTATGTTTTCTTACTAGTGCTCTCAGTAAGTAGTGCAGGGTACAGAGGAACAATGGGTCATGAGGCTGTTATCAGCCTGCAGTACCACACCACCTGTGAGAATTCTGCAATATATTTTAAGTAAAGAATATGTATCCATTACACTTATCGCATAACAGTCATCAATCACAGTGGAATATTTTGCCCCGATATTCAATTACAACTACTAAAGAATACCTAGTAGAGATTTTTTTCCTAAAGCACACCTTTTTAGATCTGGTCTAGAGACTGCTTTATCTATTTCGCCAACCTTTGTAATAGAAATAAAAACCTAAATTAAAAAACAAACATATACGTATAGATACACAGAAGGGCTTTTGGTAAGCCCTCTTCATCTATTGGTCTGTTGCACTGCCATTCATATTTTGCTTCCGCCCACCATAACATATACCATGGGGGAATAGGTCAGCCCCGTCAGTCACTGGCTTTATTGTACTCTAAGTGATGGCACGTCATTAGATCTCATGTGCACACCAACCCATTCATTATCTTTTTTTAATTTTCAGTCACCCCTCACTCTAAAAGTCAGTTGAGCATTTAATGCCAAAATGCTAGCAATTCTGGACAGTTCTTATACACTTTTCTCTGGGTGCAAATCTATAGAGCATAAACATGTAACAGAAACTGATACTTCAACTAAACGAATGGGCTGGAGGCAGGATTTTCTCACAGAGAAAATGCAAGAAGTCCTTGAAAATGAAGATAGAGACATATAAACATATTGCTGAACTAACTGCTTTCCTAAAATAATGCTTCTGTTTGCCAACATCAAGTGAAATAGCTTCTAGGCCTATGGGAGTCATGAAACATGCATGTTAGGGCTGATGAACGCTTCAGATTACTATATAACAAATGTCCAAATTTGATTATATAATATATTTTGTGCTATAGATTTCCACAGAAGCATTGATATTTAAGCGGAACAGGAACACACCGTTAAGTTTTCCAGGTGCAAAATCATCTTTGGGTGCCAAATAGCAGTTGGTACAAAGTAAGAAGCATCGTGTTAGCACATTTAGGAACAAAACACATTTAAGTGCAAAATCAGCATTGCTGCAGCATGTGGTGTACAAACACTTATAGAAGAAGCACAAATGAGCCTCTTTTGCAGTCCGTGGGTGCTTTGCTTCATAGGTCATGTGCCACAATGCGAAATCCTCTTTAGGCACACAGACTCCCATTTCGAATAACCAATCTTTCATCATCGAAAACGTGAATGACACTATCCTAAAGCAATGGCTGAAGGAGGCTGAACCTGATGATTTAATGGCTGAATGAATCTGACCCAAAGCTCCTCTCAGTATATACTTGTAATGTGCTGTTGATGGCATAAACTGTGGTAAACAACTGAAGCCGTCTGTAGCCAGATCTTAAAAGTAACAGTACAACATAAATACTCAGCATCAGTTGTGTTTATATTGTTGCCAGATGGCAGGAGTATTTTACAGATGTGGAGTGTCCAGGAGAGATAACTACACTCGTAATTCAGTAGTCTGTAGTTACACTAGCTAACATATTGAACCAAGTGCATACCTAATCCATACTTAACAGGTATTTCAAATAATTATTTTCATATATTCTATCTCATTTGTTTTATGTTTACGTTTTTAGAAGTCCCAGGACATATTTAAATAACTATTTGTGCATCGGTAACACTTTGGTGCGCAAATTGCATTTACTGGTGCACATCCAACATTGTTGTTTCACAAAACATGAATTTGCAATTGTTACTCGTTTTATTTACACATAAAAATATATGGGTATGATTTGACACGTGTATAATTTTCCTCACTGGGGTGGGTTGTGGGCATTCCACAGTAGTAAACCCTGGAACAATTGGTGAACATCCATAAATCTGCAGGTTTATGGGCATTCACATAACCTTTGCAGGTAGGTAGTATCCCATCCCACCCTTGAAAGCGTGGGTAATTTAATCCTGGCCAGGGTAGGATTAAATCTATTTTCAGAGTGGAAGAGAGAAGGGAAAAGCCCCCAAATAGTAAAGTCTAAGGGGAAGGTGTTTCTCCATGGGGAAGAACTCCCCCAAACAGAAATATAAAGTGAAAAAATAGCAAACGTAAATGGACATATGAATGACATTTTCCCCATTCGGAAATGCACACCTGTGACATTTCTGAATGTATAAATATTTACACATGTGAGTACTCCTAGACTGATGCTACAGTTTCAGAGTTCTAGGAGGTCTCCTGAAATACTTTGTGAATTTCATGAAAGTCAGAAATTTTCTCCAAATGTAGACGTTAACTTAGAGAAGCAAATGGTCTTTCTTTGTGAATGAGGCTTCTCAAAATTCACTATTGATTTAGTTTAGTTTAGGTTTCAGACCTTAACCTTGTCCTGTCTAACATGACCTATTGGCGCAGTTGGCTCTTTTTGAATTTCTGGAGCTGTTGTTATTTAAAACTTTAAAATTAATATCTCTGGTTCCCCTCCTAAGGGGTGTTAGGACCTGGCAAGAGGGTTTGCCAGATCATCAGTAATTCCACCTGTTAGTGTGCCCATTTTCCACCACTTGAAAACCAGTTTCACTCACTGCACACCTGCAAAGAAAATAATCATTGCTGCCACGTCACGTGTGTACATCCAACAATGTATCCTGATCATCTTGGATTGCTGTGTGTACATAAGATTGTGCCTGTTCAGTTGCTTCTGCCTTTTTTGTCTGTGTGTAGCCATGTGTGTGTATCAGAGCCATCATTGTGTATGCGGTGTGTGCATCTACTGTATTTGTGTGCATCTGTTTTCTTGTGCCTGTTTACAGTTTTGTGTTTTGTCTGTGATTGTGTTCTATTTGTGTTCAGCACAGAGGGCTATCCCATTGTGGGATAGCTTTGTCACATCTACAACTGGCATTCAGACAATGCTCCCTCAGAGCGCCATCTTCTAAATCAAAGATCAAGCCATGAACTGTACAATTTCTCACTATAAAAAAACATGCCCACTGAGTTTAGGGCGGAATGATTGAGAAATATGATGATCTCATACCTCAAAGTCAATAACAGAAAGTATGGGGGTATAATATAACATAAGAATTTAAAAAATGTGCATTCACCTGAGGGTATCTTGACACTGAATGAATTATTTATTTCAGTGGTACTCATTTTATCAAACTCCGAGCTTACCAGGATTTGAACCTTTACTAAGGGGTCACGCATAGATCTTTCCAGTAAATACATTAATTAGTGAGATGGGGATGTGAAGGACAGACAAACGCTTGACCAGGTTTTTACCTTTACTATAAAGGCACTGAAAATAGATTCAAACTTACTTTTTTGTTTTATTACACAGTGCGCTGCTCTAGTCACATTGTGGATCAAGTCTGGAGGACATTTTCATTCCTATGTCACTGCTGTGCCACTTCACTTGCGCTGACAGCAAGGTTGACACAATCAGATCGGATTTGCCAACTGTCAGCCAAGGCTCTTTCTTAGCTCCTTTCATATAAGTGCATGGACCCATCATTTTGTCTGGTCATATGTACTAAATAAACAAGCATTGGAAATGCAATAGGTCTCGCATTTGGTTGAGTTAGAGCTATTGGCGTTGTAAATGACAATGTCTTTTACCAGTGTGTTATGGAGTGTATGTATGTGGTGTGTAGTGGAATTATGTGGGTTGGATTGGAAGTGTTAGTTGTGGAATTGTGTAACGTGGAATTCTGTAGCGTGGAGTGGATTTGTGTAGTGGAATTATGTGGCATGGTGTGCAGTGGAAATATGTGGATAGCAATTATGTGGTATTGAGTACCGGAATTATGTGGAGTGGGATTGTGTCTTATCGTGTGTAATTATGTGAAATGTTTTTTGTGTTGAGGAGCAGGATGTAGAGGAATTTAATTAAGTAGCGTGCTGTTGAATTGTGTGGCATGGAACTGTATGGATCGTTTTGCTTTGTTGGTGACACACAAAAAACAGGTAGGAGCAAAGCTCCAGATCTGTGTTTTTGGGTGTTAAAAAAAGACAAGGGCAGCAAACATTTAACTCTTTCCCCACCAATGACATAATCGGGTTGCCTCTGTATAGTAGTTCTTTTAGTACTTCTCGCTGTAGCCAACTCCTGAATTTTCCAAGCGTCCACTGTCACCTAATGGAAACAGCAAAGTTGCTTTTAATAAAAATTGTGTTATTTTTATTTCTGCATAGCGGCATGAATGGGTGGGAAGGTAAGTGAGTGAAAGGATGGATGGATGAGTGAAATGGTGGATGAGTGGGTGAGTGAAGGGGTGGATGGATACATGCATGGATGAATGAGTGAAAGGATGGATGAATGAATGGATGGCTGAATGAATGTGTGAAAAGGTGGATGGATGATGAGGGAAAACATGGATTGATTAATGAGTGAAAGGATGGATGATGAGTGAACGAGTAACTGGATGGACAGGTGAAAGGCTGGATGGATGGGTTGAATGAGTGGATGAATGGATGATGGCTGGATGGGTGAGTGAGTGAAAAGATGGATGTAAGGGCAGATGAGTGAAAGAATAAATGAATGAGCGAAAGAGAGGACAGATGGATGGCTGGATGAAAGGAAGAACGGATGGATGAGTGAAAGTGTGAATGAATGGAAGGATGAGTGAATGAAAGGGTGGATGGGAAGGGGAAAGGATAAATGGATGGATAGATGTGTGAGTGAAATGGTGGATTGCGGGTGAGTGAAAGGATAAATGCATATATGCATGGATGAATGAGTAAAAGGATTGATGAAAGGTTGTATGAATGAAAGAATAAGGATGGATGGATGAGTGAAAGGATGAATGGATGGACGGTGGAGAATGGATGGATGAGAGAAAAGATGGATGAGTGAGAGGATGGCTCAATAACTGAAAGGGTAAATGGATGGATCGATGAGCCGGTGGGTGGATGACTGAGTGGAAGGGTGGATGGATAAGTGAACGGATGGTTGGATAGATGAGTGAAAGAATGGGTATAAGGATGGATAAGTGAAGAAATGTATGGATGAGTGAAAGGGAGAGTAGATGGATGACTGGATGAAAGGTTGGACGGATCGATGAGTGGAAGGGTGAATGGATGAACGAATAAGTGAAAGGGTAGATGGGTGAATTAGTGAAAGGATGTCAGCCTTGAACAGAAGTGAGCTATCGGCTGCCAGAACGAGTCAGGATGCAGCAATTAAGTGGGGCACTAGAGGGAACCTATGGCATGCAACAGGCAGGAATAATGTTGTGTACGTGATTACCGCAGGTTTCGCAGTGACAGCGCATGCGAGATGTAGCTCGACGTAAAAAGGGTACAGGAAGAGCAGCCCATCACATAGGCGAGGAGGCTTAAACACTTGAGATTAAAGTGATGGGGGTGGACATCTCCTCCAAAGGGAAACTGAATAAATGAATAAAATAGCTATGCAAAAATGAAAGAGAAGCATAGAGTGAGGAAGAGAGGAGAGCGAATCAAGGGTTTATGACTTGGTTTCTCAGTGGGACATGGAATGCATCGAATGATCACCCCTTCTTAAGGTACAAGTGAAAAAAGCAAATGATTAGTATACAAAGGAGGACACCAGCGAGAACAGTAGGACAGAACACAGGATCTGTGTGGTCCTAGAGAGAAAAATGGAGGAAAAAGACATTGACTAAATTGGATTAAACAATTGATTTCTGCCATTCTGCTTATTTTTAAGGAAACAAATTTAATAGAATGGAATTTTACCAAACCTGTTTCACCGAGACAGATTTTCTCCAAGGTCTCAAAGAAGCTTATTTAGTATACTCATGTTAGACCTGGCATCCTTGGCGTGGTTTCCCCTGACTTTTTGCCTCTACCTCCTGTATTTTTGACACTGTGCTGGAATTCGTTTTTGCTGGTTTAGATGCTTTGGGCACTTTGCCACTGCTGATCAGTGCCAAAGTGCAAGTGCTCCTTGGTTAAATTGTTATTGTGATTGGCTATCCATGATTGGTATATTTGCTTTACAGTAAGTCCCTAGTAAAGTGCACTGAGTGTGCCAGGGCTGGTGATTGTGCCACCCACATGAGTAGCCCTAAGATGGTGTTTCAGGCCTGCCACTGCAGTGCCTGTGCGCAGTTTGTGAACTGCCATGTTGTCCTGGCCAGTGTACACTCTTGCCAGGCCTAACCCTTCCCTTTTCTTACACATTGGACACCCCTATGGTAGGCCCAAGGTACCCCCCTGGGCAGGGTGCAGTGTATGTGAAAGGTAGGACATGTACTAGTGTGGGTGACATGTCCTGATAGTGAAATACTGCCAATTTCGTTTTCACTATTGAAAGGCTATCTTGCCCATAGGATAACATGGGGAATGCTGTGTAACATGTTTACCTGCATATCTTCCCATAGCAGCAAGATAGAAAGTTGGAATCTGGTACCCCTGAACTCAGAATTTAATAACACATCTTTTAGTGAAGATGGTTTTTAAATTCTAAGTTTGGAAATAGCACTTTTAGAAAGTGGCTATTTTCTTGTTCAACCTTTCTGTGTGCCTCTGCCTGTTTGTGAATTGACTGTCTGGTTTGTGAGTGACAGGGGCTGGGGGTGGCTGCAGGAGGTTGGGTGAGTCAGCACTAGGCTGAATAGACCTATCTGCATGTAGAGTGGTGGGAGGAGTAGCACCTGGGTCTGAATAGGGCTGTGCCTGCCTTCCACAATGCTGGCTCCACCTCCTGCGGTGTGTCTGATGACCCTAGCCCACACTCACAAAGGAAGGAGAGGTGCCCTGGCAGAATGCACCCTGAACTGGTTTGGACTGGGTCCAGGACCCCTTACACATGGAGAACAAAGACTTTTGGGGTATAAATACTAGAGCTGAAACCCCTGAACTTTAGACTACTTTTGGAATCAAGAGCAATCCCTGCCAAAGAAGATCAGCTGAATAGACTGAGGAGAAGTACTGCCCAAGTGTGTCTAGGGCTGGCCTGCAGTTTGCTGTTTCTACTGAGGAGAGATCTAAAGGACTTTGCTGTGTGCTGTGTCCCCCTGCTTGAAGAAGGACTTTGCTGAGTGCTGTGTCCATCTGAAGAAAAGTCTCCAAGGGCCTGAGAAGAGCTGGTCTCCTGTTTCTGAAGTCCCAGGCACAAAAGGACTTCACCCCCAGCTACCCTGAGCTTCCTTGCTGGGAGTTCCCGTCTGCCAGGAGGGCCTGTAACTGTGTGTGAGGCCTCTCTTGCTGCTGGGAGCTGGAAGCGCGACGCAACGAGAGAAGCGTGACGCCGCAGTCGCATCATCGAGAAGCGTGTCGCCGCTGCTCGCCGCCGCAACACCGGAGAAGCGTGTCGCCGTCACCGAGGGTGTCGTCGCATCACCGGAGAAGCGTGTCGCAGGGCCGTCGCATCGCTGAGGAAGCGCACCGCCGCTGATCGCCGCCGCATCACCGGAGAAGCGCGTCACCGTCACAGAGGGTGTCGTCGCAACACCGGAGAAGCGTGTCGCAGGGCCTGTCGCGGCTCAGAAGATCACCGAGTTCGCTGCACGGCCGTCGGGCGTGCACGCATCGCATCTACAGTGTCGCATCGCAACAAAGATGCCATTTCATCGCATCGCACCGGATCAGCGCAATGCATCAAGGCGCCATTTTGTCTCACCGGAGCGCAGGAAGAACCGACGCATCGCCTTCACTGCGCCCCTTTTTGCTTGTTGTTTTGTGTTACGCATCCCAGGTACTTTGAGACTGAAAGTGTCGCATTTGAGATCTACAAGTTTATTTTTGCAACAACCCTTTTTAAAGACATTCTACTGAGTTTTGTATGTTGGATTTTTGTCGTTTTGGTCTTGTTTAAGTTTAGTAAAGATACTTTATTTTTCTAAACTGGTGTAGTGTCCATTTGTGGTGATTTCACTGTGTTACTGTGAGTGTTGGTACAAATACTTTACACATTGCCTTTGGGATAAGCCTGTCTGCTCATGCCAAGCTACCAAGCGGGGGAGCAGGGGTTATCTAAAGTGTGTATCCCCCTTACCCTGACTAGAAGCAAGGGTCCCTATTTGGACAAAGGTACCTACCTCTGCAAACTAGAGACCCCCAGTTCTAACAGCTCATATCTCAGGTCTTCCTACATCATGTGCATTACTTTATCAAACAGGTCGCTACCATCTTATAACATTATGGTGCCTGAAATACTCAGAACAACAAAGAGGACGGGCCCTGAAAGAAAATATAATGAAACTGCATCAACAGGCAATTATACAGGGAAAACCCATTAGGTTTTTAGAAGAACACTCACCCACCAACCTAGTTGGTGCCATGCTTCATCATTGGGTTCCCACCTAGGGTGCCGAGTGCATCCTAGGTGTGCTTCAACGCCTGATTACAGCGGAGCGGGTGTTTTTGTGACAAGGGTGGAATAAGTGAAAAGTTAAAATTGTCTCAAGAATCGTCCTCCAAGCCTGGAGAAAAATATTTTAACACTGGGGTCCTGGGACAAGGTTAAAAAATGAAAAGTGGATATTTTTAAGACAAAATTGATCTTAGATATCCTGGTAATGGTCTACATGTTTCAGCCTTGGTCAAGTAATTTAGCAGGCTTTCTTCAGGACCAGAAGTAGATTAAGGCCAAAAAGCCTTGTGAAATGTGAGTACACACGCTAAGGTGTACTAACCATAAGGGGGTGAACCGGCTACTTATGGTTTTCACCACGTACGATGTATATGCGCGCAACTGCTAATGAGCAGCATGGATCCCGGCGGGGGCGGTGCCTGTAGTCACACATGCATCAAGTTCAGCCGCTACGCCTGGTGTAATTTTGACCCACGTGCCGTAAGTTTGGTTATAGACATCTCATCCTGCCGAAGGTCTCTGCTGACATATGACAACTGCCTTGTATAGGATCGCCCACCTGTGCTGCCAATGTCCCTGCCAATAACCACTACGTACCAGATGTCAAAAATGATGTAATATAGGAAGCAGGCAAGCAGACCACGATACGCACCACAGGCAAACTCGAAGAAAACCAAAAGTTGCTGGCAGGCGTTTGTAGCAGCGCTGACTGTTTATGGTAGCATTGCAGAGAGGATACATCATTTTTTTTGTTAATATTTCATATTTATACTTTCATTTTCTTCACCAAAATTTTAAGGGCCTTTAAATGGGACCCCTATGAACTGGCAGTGGTATGTTTAAACATAACGAAATACAACACAGAAATGACATTTCACAAATACGAAGTCTTTTTCGGCCTTGGACTGATGCAGTAAAAATGCCACAAATTTCCATGTACCACAGCGCACAGTTCACTTTATTTTTTTTACTCTAAACTACAATCCAATACTTACTTCTGTTATTAGAAAAGCAATTGACTTGAGGACACTAGTCTATTTTTCGGCCAGCAGGTGTCGCTGTTTAAATCGGGCCCTGTACAAACATAACATATCCCTGTACCCCACGCCTCACATTCGTGCATCTCTGTGCGCACAGTAACACGTACAGAGGCACCTTCAATTTGAAATGTTTTTTTAACTTTTGTTTATTTATAATGGCATGTCTGATGCGCACGCTATGGGGCCCAACAAACAAGCACGAGCAGGAGTCTTCTCATTAATCAGACTAAATGAATGACTACAAAATAAACGGCCAAATATAAAATTAAATACTCATTACTGAGCAAGACGTCTAAAGAACCTGCACTGTGTAAACGCTTTACAAAATGCAGCTTCTGGTCCGAGGACGACAACAATTTGGAAATGACCTCCAGCACATTTATTTCCGCAAGAGGACTCATGCTGCGGGAAAGAGGGCCTGGTGTCCTCGAGGGAGGGGAGGGCAGGTCAAGGGGGCTCCTCTGTTGAACGCATTAATCTGCCAAGGGCTGGTGGCCCCATTTGCCTGAGCACTGAGAACAGAAGATGAGGTGGGTGGGTAGGGAAGGTGGCCTCTCCATGGGGTCGCCACTCACTTCAATATTTTACAAGGGGCTACAGGCTTCAGACTGCCCAGTTCTACCTCTCAACTCTGTCAAACACATTAGTGACACCATTCAGCGCAGTCCGCGAGAGGGGGCCAAACTCTGAAATAACTTAGCAAGAAGCTAATTACCATGCAAATGTGAAAATAGTGCAGATGTATCCTTGGCTTCTGAGAATATTTGGGGCGCTTCGTTCAATTTGCAGAGCTCGATAATAAAAAAGGAACTGAAAAAAATTGAATTTAACAATGAAGCATAGTTTCCATTACCAGCCACGCTAAATTACTTTTATCTTATACATGAGAAAAAGCAACCTTTAAAGGTTTCCATCTTCTCTGAGAACAGCATCAATATTATCCAACACGTACATCAGAACACAAGCCGAGGCAGGAAACAATAAAAAAAAGAGTCCTCTCGAACAACTGATAAAGAATGCCAGCATAATGAAATTGAAATTGGCAGGTGCTCCTAACCCTTGAATGGAAGTGAGCTATCGGCTACCAGAACAAGTCAGGATGCAGTAATTAATAGGGGCACTGGAAGGAACCTATAGCAAGCAGCAGGCGGAAATAATGTAGTATAAGTGATTACAGCAAGCCTTGCAGCCAGCGCATGCCCGCTGTAGCTTACCCTAAAAAAGTGAAAGTAGATGTGGTCTGACAACAGAAAGCAAAGATTATGGAGTATATCCCACTCTTCTTAATGTACCCTTTCCCTTTTGTCACAGTCAGGGTGGGGTATGATTAATGATGCTTCCTGATGCCATCCCTCCCTATGACAAAATGGGAAAGGGGGGGAATTGTTTTTGAGTGATATTCAGCCTCCTACAGCCTAGGCTGAAGAATGAAACACCTGAGGCTAATTTATACGAATGCTGCCGAAAAGATGAGGCTAGGAAGCGATGACAACTGAGATTCGAGGCAACGTATGTATGTACATAATCCCTATTTATGCTACAGCATCAGACACACTCAGACATGTGCAGTGCAGCTACCTGAAGTGCCTGACTGCCTGTCCCTCTGTCTCAGAGGAAGGCAGAAAGTCATGAGCCTCATTTACGATGTACAGTATAACTTTGTTTATTCATGGTAGAAGATTGAGACTCTTAAGTATAAGGGCCACAAAGGTGATGGGTGGAGCCCTAAAGCTCTCAAGCACCAGCCGCTACTGCCTGCATACCAGCAATGTCATAACAGCAGGGTCAGTATTGTTTTACAGAAATAATAACCCCAAGAGTGATCTTGTTTATGAAAAAAACAAGGCAATGTTTCTGAAAACAGTAGGTGTTATCTCCAGCATGTGCTGAACATTGTAGCTTTTTTATTGTTTGTGAACACTGTAACTTTTATGCAAATCACACATAGAACATAAAAAAGAATCTGAAAGACCACCCTTGAAACCGCGGGCCTTCCAAAGCCGTGGAATTTAAAATCCCTTGGTGGCTAGCCAATCGTAAAGGGATTTCTGAAGCCAAAACCAGCTTCGGCTCTGCCATCAGACCCAAAAAGCACCCAACTCTAAACTGTTAGAGGAAATGGGGCATTCACTGACTTTAAGCAGATACCCATTACCTCCCATATTTAAATCTGCCCCAGATAATCATACCCATTGCCTGTTTGTATTTTTATAGGCGTTCTTTGAAGGTTACTGAGTTATAGGTTTTTCACCTTTATAAATTATATTTTACCCATACCACTAGCTTGTATTGTTGCCTTCCCACTTAAACGAACCATAATATTTGATCAAGGGGAGACTAATTCCCACCTTTGAAAAACCAGACAAGCAAAAAGAGAAGCATAACTGAAGTAGAAATGTTGACTAGACCGAACAATGTCTATTTCTTCAGTCGATCAGAGGCATTGTAAATTTTCAACAAAATGTAAAGGTTTTGCCAGGTCAGACTTGAATTTACATAGAAAACAGATGGTTAATTGCTAAAAGGATAAGTAAGGATTGGGGACTGCACCTGATTAAAGTGTATTCACTTATGATAGGGCTATTTCATTAATCAATAAACTTTCACAAGACGTAGAAAATTGCCACTATAAAGGTATCTAGATCTTTAATTTAGTAACAGATCTACTACTGGATTGAGGCTGGCTTTCCAAGACACCAGATGATAAAAATAGAGGAACCTAAGAGGAGCCTAAATAGAATCTAAGCCTCACATTCATCTATGCTGATAAACCCTACAAATTGTCATTGCGATTTTTGCTAGGAGTACCTAAATCAGACTCACAAGCATTTCATTTCTAGCTCAGAAAGGCATTGACAAGCAAAACAATTGTGACAAGAATTGGTAAAAATTTGTTTTCAACCATGGTACAATCGAGGTAAACATGGACCACAACACAATAAAGCTTAAAATCAAAGCACCTGAAGCTTGGACAATTTGTTTACCCAGTGAGCGAGATTTGTGAAGCAATAAGGAAACACAAAACAAGCATCAGGGATGAGAATTTAGGCACAGGTGCCAGAATGAATAAGCATGTAACAATAAAACAGTATATTATGTCTTCTACTATCATGAGATAACCAATGGTTTACCACGAACAAATTGTGAAGAAACTCAAAGTCACTCCATTGGACGAGAATGTAATTACATAAACAATTAAGGCAAAATTCACCATCAAAAAGTACGAGTCCTGAAAAGCAAACCATGCACTCTTTTGGCACATCAATCTGCCTTAAATTTGCAAACACCTATTAACTCAGGTAAAGAGTTTAAAAATATGTCGGCTGGCTTAAAAATCACTTCTTGAATTTATAAAGATAGTGGTGAGGAGACAGGGAAAGGGGATTCAATACTAATGTGAAATAGGTTACCCTTAATGTACTATCTAGAGATACAAATAGCCATTCTATGTTCTGTGAAACTGATACATTTTGTTATTTCATTTATAATGGAGTTCCTCTATGGACTCTAGTTATAACAATGAGTTTCAAAAGGCTGACTTGGAGCCAAAATTGTAATACTTGCAGTTATATCGAAACGTTAACTGGTATCTGTTAATTGGTATTCAGTCAGAGGATAACTGAACCTACCTACTTTTGAAAGGGCAATTTACCTGCCAAGAAGGTCACGTCATGGAACATGATCACTGAATTTGATATCACCTGGAAAATAGTTTTTACTCATTGTAGCAAGCTCTAGGGATATCCCCCACTCCGATTCAGGTGTGCCCTCAAAAACCCATTAGATTTCAGGGAAGGGAGCACAGCTCCCATTCCTGGCTCCTAGCCATTCCCACCTGTGTCTCCCTTGCACCATTAACCAAATATTTAATATAGTCAACCTCCTATCTGTCAGTGTTTTTATGTACCGCTGTCTAAGTCATTTGGCATATAATGCTTTTGCTCCAAATAAACACTGATACAGGGCTTGATTCACAAATGAATTTGCACACTACAGTGACACTTGGTTGTGCAATGTTATCATTTACAAGTACAGATTCATGTCATAAACTCACAAAACACGAATTTGCATTGGTAAAACAATTAAAAGTGTGAAACCATTGAAAACTTTTCAGCATGAGTCAGTTTACTTAAGGGATGGATTTTGGACATCCAGGGTGGGGACATCTGCAAACACTTGTGAACATCCACAGACTTTCAATATAGTGAATAATCACATTTTTTGACGTGCACATTTACATTCTGGATATGGGCTGGCTTACTCCTCTCAATGCCAGGAGTAAATCAGAATCCAGGATAGGTGCTTGGATGGAAAAGCTCCTAATTTGTGGGGGTATGGAGAAAAGGCTTTGTCCATGAGGAAACCATGGGGCATATTAGCAAGACTGGCAATAACATTATCGCCGTTTTAGCGGCAGGAAACTGCCGCTAAAACGGCGATAATTTTATCGCCAGTCTTGCTAATATGCCACCATATTCCCCTTAGAGACACAGAAAACCCGTTGAGAATGGTAAATTCACATTGGTGGTTAATTTCTACATTCAGAAATTATGCATTTCCGTCAGCAAAAATCTTTATTCATTTGAGAAATCTTGGGAATCAGTGACAGTCACAGATTCTGAGGGGGACACATACAATTCCTAGAGATATCGATGACATCAAAAGACTTTGGGGCATATTTACGTTCCCTGGCGCATCCCTGCATATCAGCAGGGATGCGCCAGGGAAAATGCGTCACGCAAGTTTACCCTTGCGCCACGTCCGATGCGCCGCATTTACAATGCGGCGCATCGTGGCGCAGGGATAAGCAGATGCGTGACGCATCTGCCAGCCGGAAGGTTGGCACAGTGCTGAAGTTGTGTCGCAAGCGCGGCGCAACTCCAGCACTGTTCCAACCTTCCCTATCCCTAACATGGTGCGTCAAGCAGGCGTAAGGATTTGACGCACCAGCGTCGGAAAAGTGACTGCGTGAAATCTTGTAGATTTCACTACGTCACTTTTCCGAGGCGTTCCTGCGCCGGAACGCCCCCCCCCTGCGCCGGTACGCCCACATGAAAACGACGCAGGTTTTATGTGGCGCAGGGGTTTACAACGTGACGCATCTCCCTAGATGCGTCACGTTGTAAATATAGCGCAACGCGGCGCATGGTTTGCGTCGCCGCTGCGTCACATGCGTGACGTAACGGCGGCGCAAAAGTGGAGCAAGGGGCTTGTAAATATGCCCCTTTGTAAATTGGACTAAAAATAACTGACACCTAACGTATGTAAACGTTGTTATGTACTGTCAAAGCCAGGACCACAAGAAGTCTGATTTTCCAACCATATAAAAATCTACTTAGTTAGACATTTACACCTTGATTTATCATCTGCTCCAGCTTCTGCTTACTTTGGAGATAAATAATGTGGTTCCAGTTCAAGCAGATTTCAGAAGGGTCCCCATGCTAAGCCCTGGCAAACAATAAAAGTGAAGATAAACGATAGAGGATGTATGAACTCAACATCAGACTATGAAAGAATGGGCATCTAGAGATTTAACTCCTCTGGACTCTTTTCTAACAAGTGGGTCCACAAGAAGGGGTAAATCAATTTTATATAAGATGCTCAGAAACTTATGTCAAACTCTGATGCCTTTATATATAGCCACACGAGAAATTGACCTTAATCCACAAGGAGAACAAACACCAGGCTTACCATTTGGACACAGGCGGCTAAAACCTTGATTGGCACACAGCATACAGAAAATAGCTACAAAATAATCCTTTGGTGGTACCTAACCCAAACTCATCATTAGACAATGTTTGGGTTGCCGGACTGGCTGCTGGAGAAATCGCAGAGAAAAAGGAACTATGGCACATATCTGGTGGCCTTGTACGTTAGTTCAGTCATTCTTAAGAAAGGTTTTTGATCAAATTAAATTAATAATGGCTATTGATTTGTCCCTCAATCTTTTAACCCTATTAAGTTATCACTCACTTTCTTTAGGCTGCACAACTGAGGATAGCACATGCATGAAAGCAACTGCAACCCTCCAAGATTTATGGTGCTCTAAATTACGCTCAATTAATGTGATGATAAAAAATACGGTGCTTGTGAAAGATAAGACAAGTACATTTTTAAAAATCTGGGCTCCATTTTCGTACTTTTATTTAAAACGTTGTTTGTCATGGGAGGGGGGTGCTTGGACACATGTCAATATTATTACACAGATCAGGGATCTGCTAACCTAGTTCATCATCCTCGAACACTAGCAATGAAATCAGCTATAGGCAGGCACATACGCTTAGTTTAACTATAATTATTCAGCTTCTTGCTATTCGGTCTTTGCTATGATGGTGTTAGGATTGTTTTCGCATGAACCATGCAGACATAATGTGTCTTATGTGTCTTGATAAATTACAAGATTACAAATTGTGAGTCCTTTATGTTTAATGAAAATGCTTTAAAAACAGTAGCGGCTCATAGTGGGAGTATTGCGGGGCGGTGGGGCGGGCGGGGGAGGGGCAGGGTGGAGGGTAGTAAACTCCGGCATACGGCCGACCGGAGGTAAGTACATAAATAAATAAATAAAACGAATTACATTGCGCGCGCTGCAACGCAAATGGCGTAGCAGCGCGCGCAATGTAATTTGTTTTATTTATTTATGTACTTACCTCCGGTCGGCCGTATGCCGGAGTTTACTACCCCCCACCCTGCTCCTCCTCCACCCTGCCCCACCGCCCCGCAACACTCCCACTACGAGCCGCTACTGTTTAAAAACTGATGTAAGTAGTCTCACACTGGGAATTTATATTGATGTCAGATCTTAAAACTATATAGAGATTCTTGAACAGATTATATTGGTATAATGCTCTGCATATACCTATGATATGACTCAAGAATGTTGGCCTTGAATTTTCCATGGTCAGATGGGACTTTATAAAATGAGTACTGCTCTTGTTACTTACCCAAACTTTAAATAAAGTTATTAAAAAATATGTATCAACTAACTCCTGTTCAGGTAAATACTCCAAATATTGGACTGATGTGATATTATCATTGAATTAGTTATGCGTTATTGACCCGTCAAATGTTTTAAATACTGGAGACATCTCTTTGTAATATCTTAGCATATAATTGCCATAATAACTTACCAAACGCTTCTTAGATTTCTTAGATTTCTGCTCCTCCTGGCTTGAGCCTGCAGCCTATTTCCGACTTTGAGATTCCTTTTTGGTTTGCATTGGGCGCCCGACGCTGTGTTGGCACTCTACACCCTGCCGTCCCTGTGCCACTGGAGATGTAAGTTTGGTGCTGCCTTGTGGCCCCCCCTAGCTTACCTTAACCCCCGGAGACTGGGTTACCAAACCGCGCTACCTACCTGTAAGTAGTACCACTTCGATTGCCCCCTTTCTCCATTGGATAACATTGGCACCAGATACCAAGTTTGACCTCTGCACCCGGCTGCCCCAGTGCCGTTGGTGGTACAGTTTTGTCACTTACCTGAACCTTAACTGCTACTGATTCTTTATACAGAAACTCAATATCGTATATCGTTTACTTACCTGCAGATTATGATTGTGTTTCCTCCCATAGGATAACATTGTATTGTTGAAAAATTCATTGTGTCCACTTTTTACATTGAAAAGCATTGATACTGCAAAACGTATTTACATGTAACAAAGTATCTTTGGTTCTATAAAATAAATATACTAAAAGTATTATTTTTACAAACCATTGGTCTCGGATTTAGTCATTGAGCGTGTGTATCATTTATTGCCTGTGTGTGTACAACAAATGCTTAGCACTGCCCTCTGATAAGCCTAACTGCTCACCCACACTACTGCAAAAGAGAGCATCAGTATGATCTACATAAGCCTCTCTAAAGTCTCTGGGGATCCACTGGACTCTGTGCACACTAGACCTCAATTTGGTATAATATATACAAAGCCAGCTTCCTACAGGCCATTCTCTGGCTTCATTTCATGTTTTTACGTTTTTGTGATGTGTCATTATTTTCTGTTTGTGTTTTGAAAGCATATGCACGCAAACTTTAGATTGCTGCATTTTTACTTCTGTTGAGCACAGCCCCATTTGGAACTGCATAGGGTGTGATCTGCCTTCACACAAAGGGCCTAACGACCTCACCGTGTCACTGCAGCCAGCCTGCAGCCAGAGCCGCGAAGTAAGGAAATTCCATGTACTGCGGAGAACCTTTCTAGAAGCTTCTCCAACCTTCCAGAAAAAGGGCACCAGCGAATAAAAATGGACTCTTCAGTACACTTCTGGACTTGTGTATACTCTGCCTGGAAGGACTGCGGTGCTGCTGAAAGGACTGTCCCTATGCTGGATTGCTGACCTGCTGCTACCTTGCGAAATTGCTGCCTGTCTGCCCTCCTGCCCTCTTCCCTGGTGAAGAAGAACTGGACCTGCAACTTAATCTATCTTAAAACCATAGCTACCAGAGTGACTCCAAGGGCTAGTCTGCTGGCCTCCTGATCTAAGCCTCAGGGACATAAAAGGCTCCCCAACATCCTGCTCCAGCACCTGGACCCAGCTGAAGTGAGTTCCTGAGTGGTGCCCTTCAGGTCCTGGACCCTCGGTGTGGCTCAGAGAGCTGTATTGAAGCATTTGGGATCTTTGCAACTGCTAATGGACCCATTGACACCAAGACCTTGCTGCTTGCACCACAATTCAATGCGAAGCTGTGTCAGCCCAACCCATCGCGGTACAGCATCAACTGCTTTTGGGAACCGCTAACACGAAGCTCCAACAAGGCCCGTCCATGACGCCTGGTCTGCTCTTCACGCTACACCAGCAGCCTCCGGTGATGCTTTCCCTGCTCCTCGCAGCGCCCTCCACCTTGAAGAGGACTCTTGGCATAGATTTCAGAGTGTAAAACTTCAGCAGGCCTAACCTGGTGACTGTAGCTGACCTGTGCTCCATCGCAGTCGGCCTGAACTTCTACCTTTGATCCAGTCCAGCGCAACCAGATATCCACAGCGATTTGTGCTTTTTAATGCCATTTTCACTAAAAATTCATAACTCTGCTTCTACTGATTGGATTTTTAGCGTTTTGGTGTCAAATGATTTATTAAAATGTACTCTATATTTCTAAATTGGTTTGGGATTTTTCGTGTGTTTTGTTTTCACTTTAGTGCTGTTTGTGTGCTGCATAAATACTTTACACATTGCCTCTAAGTTAAGCCTGACTGCTTTTTGTACCAACCTACCCAGGGCTAAGCATAGGTTAATTTATGTGCTTTTTGTGGTTCATCCTGGAAGGGACTGTGGCTCTCACCCTAGTCAACCAACAATCCAATTTCTCACAGGGGTATACTGTGGTCCTGCAACACCTTTAGTCGGCACCTTCCAAACCTGTACACGAACAGAGCTTTACTTCTGTCGAAGTCTATATTCAGGGTGGGAATGGGAAGGAAACATCACAAATGTGGAAAAATATTTACATGCTGAGAAACACAAAAAACAGGTTGTGCACATGCATTTGTGTTTGCTTTGTTCGCCCTAAGTTGGCAAGGGTATGCCCAGACGTGGGTCCCTTGCTCACTTTGTCACTGGATTCAGGCTAGCCTGGCTGATGAAGGGTGTTACCCAGAAACCGTGCACAGGATGCTTGTTTCCGGTTCAGGGAAGACCTGGCTTGGCAGTTCGGCCTGGACTGTTCCCATGAGGCACAGGGTCAAGACTGATTTGCATATAGCTGGGTCTGAACTGAGGTGGTGAAGTGAGCTAGAGAATGATGATGGATTCAACCCAGATCTGTGACTGGGGTGAGTGTCTGAAAAGTTTCAGCGCTCCGTCCATCATCTCTTTGTGTTTGCTTTGTGCACATGCATTTGAGCAGGATATTTATCTGTGCACATGCTTGTTTTTACTGTGCATTTCTGCATGAATAAATATTAGCAAACCTGATTACCTCTGGTGAGACAATACCCTTAGATAAAGGGGTGGTTGTAATGCCTGTAACACTGCTGATTACAGGCCAAACTAGCTTCTTGTAGCTTTCTTCTACTAGTTACCAGTGACCACTTTTTAGGTCTTGACTGAGACAGCGCATGAGCTGTTGCTTGCAAGATAGTTTGTTAGCTTACAGTGGGCTTAGAGGCTGCCCATTGCTTACAATTGGTTGGCTTAATCGTCACTCTCATTTACCTGCTTCTCTTTGGTCAGCGTATACCAGATGCATGTGTTTGTGACATATCTACCTTATTTGCCCACCCCTCCATGTCACTCTCTTTCACCCTTATTCTTTTGCTCCCCACATGTGCTCATATTCCACTCTCTCTCCCATGTGCTGCTGCCTTTTCATCGCTTGCCCTACACACCCTCCTGTGCTGCTTGGGTTTGTAGCTTGCCCCCAACCATCCCATCCCGCTCCTCTCTGTGTTGGTGCTTTTCCCCACTCTCTAAGCCTGCTCCGCTCTGTGTTGTTGCTTGCCGTCATGCTCCCTCCCGTCCCACTTGGGATTGTTGCTTATGTCCACTCTCCCGTCCCGCTCCACTCCATATTATTGCTTGCCCCATCCACCATCCTGTCCTGCTTTGCTCCTCCAGCTCTGTGTTGTTGTTTGTCCCCACCCACACTTTCTTCCTGCTCCATGTTGTTGTTCACCCCAACCACCCGTCCGTCCCTCTGTGTGTTATTAATTGGCAAAAACCACCGTCCTGTCCTACTATGTGTTGTTTTTTACCCTCATCCACCCTCCTTTCCTGCTCTGTGTAGTTGTTTGCCACATCCACCCTCGTATCCTGCTCCATTTAGTTGTTTGCCCCGCGCTTCTTCCCATCCCGCTCCATGTGGATGCTTGCCCCGCGCTTCTTCCCATCCCGCTCCATGTGGATGCTTGCCCCGCGCTTCTTCCCATCCCGCTCCATGTGGATGCTTGCCCCACCCACTTTCCAGTCCTGCTCTGTAATTTCACTATAAATAAATGTGACAATCTAATTATAGATCAGACAAACTGATCTATTGTTTTTTCAATCATGATGGTATCATTTACTTAATGCATCAAAACATGCCCAGAAACAACAAATGTCTGCCAAGTTTCCAAGAGCAAAACCATGTTCCCCCTGAAGACTTTGATGCATCTTTTTAACCCAAACTGCCTGAGAAAAGGGCTTCATTTATTACTCAGCCTTATCAGCGAACCTGCAATTAACTTTTAAAACTTAAAACATACAGCCGTTAAAACTAAGACTCACACAACCTTCAAAAACATACACACACACATACTATCACATTACACTTCAATATAATAACAACTACACAATTCAGACATATTAAAGGCGAGACCTGTTGGCTTTACCAATGCTTTCTTTATTTGTGTCTCCAGTACTTCCTGTTTTCTCATCCATCCTAGCGCTCAACTCTCCCTTAAACCAGAGTTACAGTCATGGCCTGCTTTAGATATTTTCCCTGCATCAGCTATGCTGTTAGAATAAAGCATGGTGGAAATATATTTATAGAACTTGCCAATACATGTTAACAATTTTGCTTTGGCCTGCCAAGGACACTGGTGAGTTTTATCTAAGAAGTTATTCCATCTGGCCGGGAGCCAATGGAGGAGCGTGTAATATTTTGATACTCTTGAACTCTGCTTCCTCTCTTTTGTTTGTGATATAATAAACATGTATGAAATCCTGTCCTTGGAGGCTGGGACCCCACCCTGAAATCCATCCTAGCGGGGATGCGCTACTATAAACATAGGTGGAGAAGGACAGTTTTTTTTTCTTTCACGGTTATCAAAAAGCTGCAGTTATAAATGTTCCACATCCAATTCGCCATTTAAAAGCACCGAAAGGTACTTATCTTTCCCGATAAATTGATCACAGTTGTGAAAAAGAGTAAGGCAATGTCGCACAGTAAAGTTTGTAAAGAGTACACAAGCAAATGTCACGCAATTCACAAAAGGTATGTGTGCACATGTGGTTTGGGATGTGGGGGCGGTCTGCTCGAATATTATCATATTCCATTCCAGCTGGTATCCCTTCCCCAGACTCCAGCCATCAAACGTTGAAGTGGAATAAGCTGGGAGACCCAGAATTTCCAGCTCGAAAACCACAGGTTTTGCCCAGTTCCAGGATCTTTGTGATCTGATTTACGGCCTGCTTGTAACAGGGAGTAAATCAAAGTGATGACGGCTAATGGGGCATGGACGACAGGATGATGGGGTCAGGGAAGGCTGTGAGGCTGCTTGGGGGAGCTGTGCCTGCTCCCTGCTGCTGTGAGATAGGGTCACATGGGGGCCAGGGGGTGCCACTGCACTCGCCCACTGGACCGGAAGTCCAGTGGTTTCAGCACTCAGTGACTCCAGGCTCAGAGTTCCTACACCAGGTAATCCCGAGTGTGTGAAAACCAAGGCCCATTAGAATCGCCCAGTGCAGTGTCCTCTGTGGGAATGCCGCTCTGGTCCACTCATGACGAGGCCTCATTGGAGTGCTGTCACTGCGCTCCACGACAGCCTATTTTCAATTGCAGCAAGTCCTTATTAGGAGCACATTGTGTACAGTGCATTGTATACAGAACAGCGCTCAGTCCTGAGCCCAGTATGATGTATGCCCCCAATGGAAAGGAGAGTCTATCACACTTATTTCCACCCTTTCAGCAGCTGTAAAGCATTTGTACAACTTAGATGAAAATGTGTGCCTGTCTGTGCTTTTTTGCATCAGGATCTCATGGCTATTCAGCCTAGCTCTCCCACAAATGTACCTCTAAACCCCTACCCCGAACCCAAAGGAACAAGCCATGCAAACATTTGTCTATCCGTGACCTTCGATCAGGATTCAGAAAGTCTTTATCGTCTAGCCTTCTGTGGCTGAAGAGCTTGTCGTAGTCCCTGGACACCAGGAGAGAAGAGGATGACTAAGGTATCAAACACAATCACAGATTCTGGGGACAGCCAAGCAAGGGCTTTGGCCAGAACATCACCAACACTGCCTCACATCCTTGGCGAGATAATCACTGCTGAGCCAAGATCCTGTATAGATTATCAGGGCTTGGCAACATGGTTACCTAGAGCTGGTAAAGCAGTACTGAGCATGATCCTCAGTACTTGGGTGGGTTCTTTATACAGGCTTTAATACCACTCCCTCTGCGCTTGAGCTTTTGGGAAGATGAGAGGGTATGTATGTGCCAGCCTCTCCCTATCCCCTAAACTGTCTTTCCCAGCAGGGAATTCTGTCTGAGATAACATGTCCATTGCAGGGGAAGAAGGAGAGCAAGATGGCTGCTGCAGAGGATCTAAGTGAATAGGAATGGCATGTGACAATGAAAGGAAACAGAATAAAAGTACCCTGCTTCCCTCCTCATGCACTGTCAGATTGTGGGATCTATTTTTCTAGACTTCCCTGCGCTATCACATTTCAGTTCCTTTCAGCAAGCACAGCATTTCATAACCTACTGACCTTGTGTCACATTTTCAGGACTTGAGTCCTATTTTCTTCTCTAGGACACCCTGGGCTACAATCCATGCTCTAAGATGATGAAGCACCCATCGGATCTGCAGGTCCCCACCTCCTGTGTCACATGAACTACAATACTCCTAGCAATACACCACCTGCAATGTAATAGTACAGTGAAAATTGCCTTGTTTAACCTTCTTATGCAATTATCTATTTGGAAGAACAATATACTGGTTATTTCCCTGACAATGCTGGGCAAAAGGTACAAACTGCGAATACTTTGTCCAAGGAAAACATTGGTTACCATTGGTTTGAGTCCAAGCCTTATCACATAATAAACCATTCTTATAGCACAATACAAATGAGGATAGCTTCCAGAGGGTTAAGCGTGCTTTTATTTAGTGACATTTGTGGCCACCCTGACAAGGATTGTCGTTATTACTGCAGGGGAGCTCTCACCCCTATCAACTAATAACCCAAATTCTTACAGGAACACTGGCCCATCTCACACGCTGAAAAAAGCCTCAGACCAACGGATGACATTGATGTTGACAATTTGCACCTCAGTCTTCCCAGGCTTGAGGGTTGACCAATTCATCCTCATCCAGTCATTCACCTCACAAAGAAAAGGTTGAAATGCAACAGGTGAGGATCCATTAACCCCAATTCTTCCTATAGACTGTATGCAGTTGGCAGAAGGGTAGATATAAGATTTTTATAGAGTTGGTGATTTCTGACTTCTAGTGCAGCACTTTATTTCAATCTCAAGCAGATAGGCCAATGGGAGGACATTATTATAGAATTTTTAAAAGAATTGCAAAAACAGACTGTACCTCCTGCAATTGCCACAGATAATAGAGGTTTGGACTCTGAGGATATTGCACAAGATAATTTAGCCTAGTTTGTTCTCTACTAGTGGAAGATCAACAATGTTGAAAAGTGAGGACAAAAAAACTACAAACCCAACTCACACCCATACATTCAACTAAGGTAAGGCATAGAGACAATGCTTAATTTGTAAGAGAATGAGTGTCGATACCCAAAGTTCTGCCCAAGACCAGTCTTATTAAATGTTGGCACACTGAATACCAAGACTTGTAGTCTTGAATCCACCTCATGTCTTTTTACTCTACAACCAGACTCACACTGCCCCTTTAACCCACTCTTGCAAGTTCCTGCTGTCTCCCTTTGTGGCAGTTTTTCATATTTTTCTTCCACTATCTTTTGCCTATGTTTGTTTTTCCCTCTTGTTAGACCTGGCACCATTGGCATGGGCCTCCCCTCCATTTCTCGCTTTTTGTCTCCTCTGTGTTTGCTGGTATTAGATGCTCTGGGCACTGTGCCACGGCCATTCTGTGCCATAGCGCGAATGCTCCCTATGGTAAATTGACTGTATGAATTGATGTTCCCCTAATTGGCTCATTTGGTTTACCTGTTAGTCTCTAGTATCGTGCACCGTGCGTGCCCAGGGCTGGTAGACCGAATGCTGCTGGTGAGCCTGCAGCGCTGATTGCGCCACCCACGGAAGCAGCTTGTAAAGTGGAAAGTCGAATTTGGTATGCCTGAGCTCAGAATATTAACGTACATCTTTTAGTGAGGGTTATTTCTATATTCTGTGTTCGAAAATACCACTTTGGGAAAGTGGGTATTTTCTTGCCTAAATCTTCCAGTGTGCTCTGCTGTTATGTGTATTGGCCGTCTGGTTTTGGAGGGACAGGGTAGGCTGAACCCGACCTGGGTCGAGTAGAGGAATCTGCAGCTGGAGTATGGGGAGGGGTGACCCTTTGGTCTGAGCAGGGCTGGGCCTGGCAAGGTGAATGATGGCTCCAGCCCCCACTGTGCGTCTGATAGCAGACCCCCTCTTCCTCAAAGGCAGGATGCCGCCTTGTAAACAACGTGCCCCCAGGACCTCCCCGAACTGGTTCTGACTGGGTGCAGTGACTTGTGTCTTTTGAGAGAACAAAGACTTGTGGGGTATAAAGATCTGTGCCGAAACCCCTACACGGTGTGTTACTTCTGGATGCCAAGACGAACCTCTGTCCGTGTAACTAGAGGGAAAGGACTTTGAAACTTTCATCCATCTTGCTGAAGCACTATCCAAGGGCCTGATTTGAGCTCGCCTCCTGCCGAAGTCTCGGGGACATTAGACTTCACCCATCAGCCGTCTGGATTCCTATTTGAGGGGGATTCTACCCGCAGGTGAGGCCTCTGAGATTTCCGGAGCCTCTGGTTCTACTGCGGGGAAACGCGGGCTGAACGTCGCTATCGCTCTTGTGTGCCGCTGCAGCTGAGGAGCTGTGCCGCTGAGTGCCCGCATTTGCCATCCTACGAAACTCATCGCTATCGCTATTGTGGGCCACTGCAGCTGAGGAGCGGTGCCGCTGAGTGCCCACATTTGCCATCCTATGAAAGTCGCTATCGCTATTGTGGGCCGCTGCAGCTGAGGAGCTGTGACGTGGAGTGCCCGCATTTGCCATCCTACGAAACTCATCGCTATCGCTATTGTGGGCTGCTGCAGCTGAGGAGCTGTGCCGCTGAGTGCCCGCATTTGCCATCCTTTGAAAGTCGCTATCGCTATTGTGGGCCGCTGCAGCTGAGGAGCTGTGCCGCTGAGTGCCCGCATTTGCCATCCTACGAAACTCAACGCTATCGCTATTGTGGGCCGCTGCAGCTGAGGATCTGTGCCGCTGAGTGCCCGCATTTGCCATCCTTCGGAAATCATTGCTATCGCTATTGTGGGCTGCTGCAGCTGAGGAGCTGTGCCGCTGAGTGCCCGCATTTGCCATCCTACGGAAATCATAGCTATCGCTATTGTGGGCCGCTGCAGCTGAGGAGCAGTGCCGCTGAGTGCCCACCTTTGCCATCCTACGGAAATTATCGCTATCGCTATTGTGGGCCGCTGCAGCTGAGGAGCTGTGCCGCTGAGTGCCCACACTAGTCACCACTTCCAGGATCTTGTTACCCCCTGCGGGTACCGCTGGGTGCCCGCCTTTAAGCCCCGTCCCAGGATTATCATGAGTGCACGCCGCGGACGGCTACAGCCGGGAGCTGTGGCCGCTGTGAGTCCGCCTGTCATCACCGCGGCTTCCTTGTGAGGCTGCGTGGCGTGCCCCTTTACATCCCAGGTACATTGTGCATCACCGGGTCGCGTGGACCCCAGCCCCGAACTAAGTCCGTTCCACCCCTGTTTCGAGTGCCTTTATTGCTTTTAAAGTGAATCTGTAATTGTGTGCATTGTGGTACCTTGAGTGCTTTTAGCCTCGTGTTCAGTCTATATAAAGACAACTATTTTTCTATAACTACTTGTGGTGTCCGTTTGTAGCGTCTCTCCTGTGTTATGGTGTATGGTCATTAATGCTTCACACACTGCCTCTGAGATAGGCCTGTCTGCTCGTGCTACGTTACCACAGGGTTGAGCAGGGGTTATCAAAGGGTTTAGCCTCCTTACTCTGACTTAGGAAGAAGGATCCCTATTTGGACCTCGGCGCCAGCCGCGGCAAACTAGAGATCCCCATTTCTAACACCTCTCTTGCTCTCGGTAAATATATGATTCAGAAAAATAAGTGCTGGTTCCCAAAAATGAGTGCCGGTGACTCCAACCAACTACAACTGGGTCAAATTAAGCACTGTTCCCTGTATTTCACCCTGCGCTTCTGCAGACCATGCAGTCTTCTGAAGCTTAAAGCCATGTGATATTGCAGTCTCAATCAGTTCCACTCAGTCCCAGAGGGATTCTTCTTTGAGTTTACTACATTCCAATTCTTTAAGTCACAGTGTCAGTTTAGCTTTCTTTGCAAAACCTCAGTTTTTTGGTTGACCAATCCAAAGTTGTTTTCATTTAATCTTCGTTAGGGAGGAAAGTTGTGCAAAGTCCATTCATTTCATTGACTGCACTGTGATTTTATATCATATAAATGTAAATTGTTCCAGGCTGCATTGAGCAAATTGTTTCATCTTAAACAGTAAGCATGTATATAGTAGTATATCACTGATTTGAGAGATAGATTTATGAAGCACACTGTCCTGAAGAATAAGGGGCCTTAATTATCAGAGATCACACCAAGGATGCCTTCATCAGATAATAGACCTTAATAGTTTCTGTAAGAAATTGGGTTATTGGTTGAGAAGGATGGAAGCCCCACTCATACAACAACCACAATCCTTATCAGGGTGAACCATAGAAGTCGTTTAATTAAGCTGTGTCTAACCCTCTGGTAGCTTGGCACAAAAGCAGTCAGGCCTAACTTACAGCCAATGTGTAAAATGTTTATGCAGCAAACAAACAGTAATAAAGTGACAACACAACACAAGAAAAATCTCAAACCAATTTAGAAAAATAGAGTGAAATGTTATAAATAAAATCAGTAGACTCGGAAATATTGAATTTTTTACAGGTTTTAGTGACAATAGCGCCCAAAAAGCAGAAAGCGCCACTTGTGGTTATCTGGTAAGACCGGGTAAAAGTCATAAGTTCAGGCCGACCATAATGGAGCATGGGCTGGATACAGGAACCAGGTTAGAACCGCTGAATAGTTGCCTTCTCAAGTCGAGTGTGAAGAGTAGGTCGAGCACAGCAGACAATCGTCGCTGTAACACAAAGATACGGTCATCGCTGGAGCTTTGCAGTGGTGAATTGTCGTCGATGGTCGCTGTCGGCGTGAAGTGCAGGGCCTGCCAGTTGTCATGGATGGTCGCTGTCCGCATGAAGAGCAGGTCTCACTGGAACTTCGCATTCGCAGTCATCGGGGGCGGCAGAGTCTTGGCGTGAAGATGCCTGTTCGCAGTCACAAAGAGCCCAAACACCAGGATTTTCAGCTTTTCTTCAGATGGAGTATACTCTGATGCCAAACTAGGATCCAGGACATGGGAGGCACTTTTTGGGGATGAGGACTCACTCCAGGCAGAGGCCAACAGCAGGGCTCAGGCAGGTCCAGGTGGTGTCGGGTCAGCTGGGCAGTTGCAGGGAGGGCTCTGAAAGCTTGTTGAGGCTCTGTAGCTCACACAGGAGACTAGCCAACTAGCCCTTGGAGTCACTCTGGTCGTACTGGGTTCAAGAGAGTAGGGCCAATCTTCCTTGGCAGTGACAGTGACAGTGAAAGACATTGCTCTGTTGAGATGCACCTCTTATGAGGCCTCTCATGTCATAGCAATCACAAGTAACCATTATCTTTCGCAGCTTTGCATCCATGAATATCTATGTGATTACTGTGGGGCAACCATCATTTTTATTGACACCTCCAATGCCCAGAAAAAAAGGTTGTGAGCTGGTTTCCAGAACTAAGCACACTGCAGTAAACAAGGAAGAGGGTACCAAACTGACTTGTAGTCCCTTAATCCTTGGACCATAGTTAATTAGGGGCTAAAGACGGGCATTCCCAGACCTAGTGTTTTGACGTGATTGACAAATTTAAATTTAGCTACTGTTGTTTGTTGTGATTTAATTAACAGGTTATCACTGGTTAATTCTGGTTAAAGTAAACTATATAAACTCCTCACTTTAGATAGAAACTCACAGTTAAAAATTTATGGATAACCTTCATCAGCACCAATACCACAACATAGATCAGCTTATCAAAATGAAAAGGAAACTAGTCCAATACATTACATTCCTTTGCCTAGAATACAGGTATATTATTGACTAGTAGCGTCACATTTTCCTCAAGCTCCATCCAAGCCTTCAACACTGCTCTGATGACATTAACATAATCTGAATGTAAAAGTGACTCCCATACTTTTTTCATTCCATTTAATGTTAGAAAGTATTCACAATGGTCCCTCACTAATAATGTTAAAATAGGACCAGTGCATTAATATTTGCAATTGAGTTTCAACTATGTCCTGGCTGCAAAACAGACATAAGAGACAATCTCCATGCATGCCCTTACATGTTTTACTAGATTTGCACATATAGTCTACACAAGTCATTCCAAACTAGGGGCTGATTAGGATGGCGGGCGGATGTCCACCGCCGGGCCGGCGGTGGCGACCGCCGGGCCGGCGGTGGACATCCGCCCGCGATCGCAACCCAGAAAACTGCCGGTCAGATTAGGATGGCGGTGGTGACCGCGGCGGTGGGAAATTCCGACCGCTGCTTTTCCGCCAGTTGCCATCCGCACTCATGCCTGGCGGATGGAGCATGACCGGGATAATGGTGGTGGTGCAGAGCAGGCTCCGCCGGCACGATTATGATGCCGGCGGTAGCCAGCCTTTCCGCAGCGGTCAAACCGCCATGGAAAGGCAGGCGGAGATTGTCTTCCGGGGGCCCGCTGCGGGCCCCCAATGTGTTGGGGGGTGTGGGTGCACTGGGGGGTACCCATGGTTCCTCTCACATTTCCCTGTACCAGGTGGCAGGCACTGTGCAGTGCCTGCCACGCAGTGCAGGGAAATGCAGGACATGCTCCTTTCGACATCGGGGCGGTGCTGCGGGCAGCAGCAACCGCTGCAATGTTAAAGCCCGCGATCGTACCGCCGCGGTCGGATTTCGACCGCGGGCCATCATAATTCGACCGGCGGTTATGTCGCAGTCCATGCGGGCGGTCTTTTCCTGCTACCATGGTGGTCGGGGAGGTTTTCCGACCGCCATCCTCATCAGCCCCTAATTCCGGAGTGCGGGAGTGAGTAGTTGGGTCAGGCGTAAAAACACTACAGGTCCCGCATACCCTACGGTATAGAGAAACACACCAGACTGATATCAAATCCAACTCTTTACGTGCCCCTTCCAATGGACTGGCAGAAATGAAACTGTTTCATATAGCTTGCACCACCTAAGCATAACCTCAGCAACATAGGTATTAACGAGTGATGGGCTCGAATTTAAAAATTAAAAATTTAAAAATTATTAATTCTGTGCTAAAAATTAACTTTAATTAAACACATTTGAAATGTTTACACTGTATTTCAACATGACAATGTTGAATCGCGCACGCGTGGAATTCTTCAGCACAGCGGGGGAATTCCGGCCGCAGCGAAGCGGTTAGAGCTCTCGTCTTTAAAGATGCACACATAGCCCCGATCCATCAATCAGCCTTTTTAATGCTAAAAGAGCCGACAATAGGCACCATATTTATCATCTAAAAGTCAATATGCACCCCAGTTTAACTCTTCAGATTGGTGAATTAAGCACAAATTGGATACCAGATCACTTGTTCTGGCCCCCAGAATTATGCTAGGATTTATATGCTTCAAATTGAGTGAATAAACACCTTTGTCAGTTGTAATTAACTCCTACACTGTAATCCAAAATAAATTACAAACAGTGGTTTGAATCCGAATTGGGATCTGCAACCCCAATGTAAACAGCATTCAGAGCATTAACAAATGCTTTTGTTGCTGATTTTTTTTTGCTTTATTACTTTCGTGTCTGTTAAGGTTATTCGTAATTGCTGTCATACAGGAACTACGATTAAGACTACCACAAACCAGAAGTCCCTTTCATACCCTTAGTGTAGCCTGCTAGATTGTTAGGCATTCTCAGAGTCTTAGATTTTGGTTGATTCAGGAACTTCACCAAATATTGGGGGAGGTCCTACCCTACCTATGCTGAGTGCATAGGGTCTCTACGCACTCTAAATAGGGCAGACAGGACATCTGCCACTACTGGGGGCTGTCCAGTATCTGTCAAGCTCTAAACAAGTTATTAAGTCTTTTGTGTGCTTGCTTCTATTTTTTGTGCCCGAAAAGGGACTCAGACTACAAACTGAGTATCACGCAATCAATCAGGTTACTGTAAGGAACTGCTACACGATTTTGTTACTTGGTGAAGATTACAGCTGGATACAAACTTTTCTACTATCAAGGAATGTCCTTTGGCTTGGGCAAGGCTCCTGTTGCTTTCCATTTCTTTATCAATTGTTAGAACTGGGGGTCTCTAGTTGGCAGAGGTAAGTACCTTTGTCCAAATAGGGACCCTTACTTCTAGTCAGGGTAAGGGGGAAACACACTGTTGATAACCCCTGCTCACCCCCTTGGTAGCTTGGCACAAGCAGACAGGCTTATCCCCAAGGCAATGTGTAAAGTATTTGTACCAACACTCACAGTAATATAGTGAAACACCACAAATGGACACTACACAAGTTGCTTATAAAAATAAAGTTATCTTTATATAGATTAGGCAGATCAAAACGACATAAAAATCACATACACAATTAATCCTTCCTTTAGAAATGTTCTTTTGTGGAAAAAGTTCTCTTTTAGCAATGTTCTCTTTATAAAACGTGTTGAAAATAGTAAAAACACTGGTAGACTCAGACTGGCTGTGAGCCCTTCTTTCTAGCGTAGGGAAACTCTAAAAATGGTGCCTGTATCGATAACGGCCCTGCTGTACTTGTAGCACGGAATGTGCTACCTGGGCTTGCTCACTTCCACCTTTGGGAAATCGCCCCTTTGCTAAAGCGCGGGCGCGCGCCAGTCACCAACAGGACACTGCCCTCAACTATTGCCCACGCGGTGTTTTACATCAAAAAGGCGCCGTTCTCTTAAATGCCCCCGCTGTACTTGAAATCAAAAGGGCGCCGTTCTCTTAAATGCCCCCGCTGTCAATGCGCCAGGCAGGCCGACGTCCCCGTCTTTCTAAGCGGCCCGCCAGCAGCGCCCTCGAATGCAATTCCCCTCTGCGCTGGCTCCGGTTTACCTTTCTGGATGTGGCGGGGGCTCGGCAGTCCGCGCTGATCTTCCGACGGGGCAGCTCTCTCTTTGGCGGTGCTCCCTGGCTTCCGGTCCGGCTCTGTCCTCGATACTGAACGTGAAGAAGCCCCAGTTGCTAGGAGACGCCTACGCTGTCCTTCTTCCTGACGCGGCTTCACGGGGACGAGCCTCCTGGCTGCCAGGCAACCCGCGACGCTGGGGCCAATCCCAGCGCGGCCTGTCCATGACGTAGGCGGGTGAAGGGGCACAATGCCTGCGAGGCTCCCGGGTCGGCGGCGGTGATTTTTATTTGCACAGCGCTTCGTTTCTTCTCTGTACCGGGCCAGCGGCGGTGATCTCGGCCCCTTTGGTGACGGCCTCGGGTAGTGCACGGGCACGCACTCTCGAGCGCCGAGGCAGGTCTTCAGAGGATTCGCGGTGGAGGCACGGCAGACCCCACGCAGAGCCCCACTGTGTGCTGACAAGCACACCGAGTCCACACCACACGGCAGGCAGGGCAAAGGTCACGAGGCCACCGTCAGTGCGCAGCCACACGCACTCAGCACTAGAAAGATGGTTTCCTCTGCAAACTTTTGTGTCCCTGAGTTTGGTAACAGAAGTCCAGCTCTTCCCAGGCCCTTGGAGATAGGTGGACTTCAGAGGGGGCAAAGCACACAGCACAGCTCCTCTTCAAGCAAGGGGGACACAGCACACAGCAGATAGTCCCTTAGTCCTTCTCCTCAGTAGTACAGCAACTGTAGGTCAGCTTCCAGACACTCAGCAATGGCAGCACTTTTCCTCAGTCTTCCTGGCTGTTCTTCTTTGGCAGGGATTCCTTCTTGATCACAAAGTTTCCTAATCTAAATTCTAGGGGTTTCAGCTCAGATATTTATACCCCAAAAGTCTTTGTTCTTCATGTGTGAGGGGTCCAGGACCCAGTCCAAACCAGTTCTGGGTGCACTCTGCCAGTGCACATCTTCTTCCTTTGTGAGTGTGGGCCAGGGCCATCAGACGCACCGCAGGAGGTGGAGCCAGCATTGTGGAAGGCAGGCACAGCCCTATTCAGACCCAGGTGCTACTCCTCCCACCACTGTACATGCAGATAGGTCTACTGAGCCTAGTGCTGACTCACCCAGTCTCCTAGAGCCACCCCAGCCCCTGTCACTCACAAACCAGACAGTCAATTCACAAACAGGCAGAGGCACACAAAAAGGGGGAACCAGAAAATAGCCACTTTCTAAAAGTGCTATTTTCAAACACTGAATTTAAAAACCATCCTCCCTAAAAGATGCGTTATTAAATTCTGAGTTCAGGGATACCAGACTTCACTTTCCCATCTTGCTCCTATGGGGAGATATGTAGGTACACATGGGACACAGCATTCCCCATTCTGTCCTATGGGCAAGATGGCCTTTCAATTGTGAAAAACGAAATTGGCAGTATTTCACTATCAGGACATGTTACCCACACTAGTACATGTCCTACCTTTCACATACACTGCACCCTGCCCAGGGGGGTACCTTGGGCCTACCATAGGGGTGTCGAAGGTGTAAGAAAAGGGAAGGGTCAGGCCTGGCAAGTGTGTACACTGGCCAGGACAACATGGCAGTTAAACTGCGCACAGGCACTGCAGTGGCAGGCCTGAGACACCATCTTAGGGCTACTCCTGTCGGTGGCACAATCAGTGCTGCAGGCCCACTAGTAGCATTTGAATCACCAGCCCTGGCACACTCAGTGCACTTTACTAGGGACCTACTGGTAAAACAAATAAGCCAATCATGGATAACCAATCACAATAATAATTTACAGAGAGAGCACATGCACTTTAGTACTGATCAGCAGTGGTAAAGTGCCCAGAGTCCTATAGCCAACAACCACAGGTCAGGAAAAATAAAGGAGGAAGAAGCAAAAAGTTTGGGGATAACCCTGCAAAAAGGGCCGCTTCCAACATCAATGATAACAAATATGTGTTGGGGGAATCCATGAAGTTTACATGCAGGTCTGCATCGACTATATTTCCATTTACACATTATCTGAAACCAGGGGCACAACTAGACCCAAACTTCAGGGGGGAGGGGGCTAACACTCCCAGCCAGGGCTGGCCCTAGCACTGGTCGCACGTGGTGCAGCAGTCTTTTTGGCACTCCCTCCCCCATTTCCTCCTTCTCCATGAATTCCCTCACTACCACCCACCAACAACACACCTCATCTCTCTATAGCACTTTTTTGACAAATTAGATTTTTTTATAAAGCTACTCAGTTTACTCACACTAAGTTCTGTGATCTGCATGGTACACGTTCTTTGTAGCAGGCACATTAACCCTCTGCGCTGTGTGGGTGGCAGGAGTGGCCATGTGAGTGCACGGTGAGCGATGCAACAGTGTGAGAGTAGGGTAAGAAGAGTGACTGCAGGGTGAGTGAGGTAACCATATGAATTAGGGTGCAGATGTAAGTGCCGGTTTGGACGAATGAATACATGGTTAGTGATGGGCTTGTTTGAGTGAGATTACAGATTGAGCAGTGAGGGGGACAGGTGAGTGAAGTGTCACATGAGTGCAGGGTGAGTAGTGTGCTCGTGTGACTGCAGGGTGAGGACGTAACCGAGCGGGTTGGAATTATCACCGGTTGAGAGCCCTGAAGAAGTCAAGGGTTATCACCCACTGACGAAACACGTGTTGGCTGGTTTTGTGAAAACCCTGAACATTAAAATGAACCACACCGGCTAAGGACTTCATCGTTATTGTGTACTTCTAGGACAGTGTTACATCACTACCCTGTATATTGTTTGCGTGTGCATAGGATTGGTTGTTATATATTGCTCAGGACCCTTGTCCTGGTTTGGGGGTTTACAGGGTTATTTCCCCCACCTATAGCACCGCTTAAGTTTGAATTGGATCTATACTGATCACGTTATTAGGTTTAGCGCCATCGAAATCACCTGTGAGAATTAATAACCCCCCTCCGTCTCAACCTCATGAAAGCTGGGCCATTCCCGGCGAGGGCTTTAAAGATGGTACATCCCAGTTTAAAGGCACAGTGTTTAGCCACCTGAAGCCAGTGTAGACTCTTCATCAAAGGTCTAACATGGTGGTGTCTGTGTTTGCGATAGATTAGCCTAGCCGCTTGATTTTGCACCAGCTGCAAATGATGTAATTGATATGCTGGGATACCCACATATAATGAGTTAGCATAATCAATGCAGGAGATTACCAAGGCAAGGATAGCCAGGGTCAAGGCCTCAGTGGTCAAAAATCTACTGATCTTCCCGATTCTGCGCAGATGAAAAAAGCAAGCAGAGACCACTGAGCCAATCTGGGCTTTCATGGACAGATCATTGCTGATCACAATCCCCAAGCTCTTAACGGGGCTGACTGGGCTTGGGGGGCTACCCAGCAGCAGTGGCCAAAAATTATGATTCCATGGATTCGCAGTTCCTCCTGTTAAAATCAACTCTGTTTTATCGGGGTTCAGTTTCAGTTGGTTGTCGTTCATCCATTCACTGATGAAGCACATTGTGGACTGGAAATTGGACAATGAAGAGATGGAGTAATTGATATCAAACACCAACTGAAGGTCATCAGCGTAGTTAAAAGTTTCAACCATTCTTTCACGCAGGGACCGAACCAAAGGTAATAAGTATAGGTTAAAAATAAGGGGCGATAGGGAAGAACCCTGAGGAACCCCGCAGGTCAGTTTCATTTTTTTGGAGGAGAAATTGACAAGGCGAACTGCTTGAAATCGATTGCTAAGAAAAGAAGAAATCCACTTCAGCGCCAAACCCTGGATCCCGGCATTGCTGACACAGTTGATCAAGAGACCATGATCGACCATGTCAAAAGCAGCTGACAGATCCAGGAGTACCAGAGCTTGGGTGAGGCCTTTGTAGGCCCCTCTTCTGAATTCATCCATAACTGCAAGGATGACTGACTCCGTTGAGTGTGCAGGTCTAAATCCTGCCTGGTGGGAGTCAAGGAAGTGGGAGTGTTCAATGAATGAACTGAGACAGCTGGCCACGTGGGCTTCTAAAATTTTGCCTAAGTAAGGCAATAGGGAAATGGGACGGTAGTTGCTAAGAACCAGAGGGTCAGAACCGGGCTTCTTCAGAATCGGCACAATTTCGGCGCTTTTAAAGGTGTCTGGGACAATGCCTAATTTAAGAGAATTGTTCAGGAATGAGAGGAGTGGATCTGGGCAAATGAGGAAACTTCCCATAAAATATGAGGAGGACAGCAGTCAGTAGGGGAACCAGATCCAACTTTTTTAAGCAGTGCACGGAATTCTTCCCTTGAGATTAAAGGAATTTGGTCAAGTAGGAGCGGGTTTTTGCATATGATAGGAGAGGTCATAGAAGGGATGGGGATAGGGATGCTAGCCTTGATTGTGGCAATTTTCTCAATAAAATAAGAGTTGAGAGAGTCGCATAAGGATTGTGAGGGAACAGGTTTCGCCATAACTCTGTCCGGTTGAGCGAGCTCATCGACTATAGAGAAGATATCCTTGGCCTTGTTAGCTGAGTTTACAATTTTTGCGGAGAAGTAAGCTGCCTTGGTCTGGAGGATGGCATTTTTATATTCTTTGAGCTGAGTTATATAAAAGACCTTTTTATCTAAAGAATAATTGCGTCTCCAACTACGTTCCGCTTGCCTTAAGGCTAGTTTCTTTGATTTTAGGTCGTCAGAAAACCAGCGTTGGGCGTCATGAAGTCGCTTCATCTTGATATTCTTAAAAGGGGCAATGCTATCACTGGCAGCTTCAAGCCAATTCTTGATGCTTATTGCCTGATTGCAGAGGGACTCCTGTTCAGTAGGCGCAGTGGCAGTTATTAATGAGCAGAATTCGCCAATATTGGCATGATTCCAGTTTCTAGCCAAATGATTTCCTAACTGGGGACTTTTTGCTGGGGGGACACAGGAAATAGTGAATGTGATAAAATAATGATCTGTACATGGGGAAATTAATAACTTTGAAATTTCCAAATTGGATGTCCAAACTTGGTCTAAAATGTTCCCCTTTATATGGGTAGCTGTGTTCACATGCTGAGTACAATTCATTCCCGAAAGGAGGTCTGTTAGTTCTACAGAACCAGCACTCTCCCGTGCATCGTTAGGCCAATAGTTAAAATCTCCAATTATAAGAACTCTGGCATGATTAATTGCTAAATGGGAGATCATTTCACCTAACAATTGGGGGAAGGAGGGCATGTGGTGAGGGGGTCTATAAAGTAAAGCGCAGATAAAAGGGGACTGGGAAGATTCAAATTTCAACCGAGGCTATGCCTGTGATCCCTAGTGAAGTAAAGTGGTGTTTTCGATGAATGATAGCTGCAACCCCTCCCCCAACTTTACCCGTGGATCTGTTGGCCTGAAGAATGTAGTAGCCGTCAGGGACTGCTGCTAAGATATCAGGAGTGGACTCAGTAGTAAGCCATGTTTCGGAAAGGAGGAGGATAACTGGTTTATCAGCGTCTAAAAGCTGGAAAATCTCGAGCTGATGTTTCACCATTGAGCGGGTATTCAAGTAAATAATAGTAAGTCCCCCCCCTTCTGTCGCTCAGGAAAGATTAAGTCTGGCTGGCCCTTTACGTCAATAGGAGGCTCTCGGCAGCTATAGTAGATTTCTGGGAAGGTGTCCCTGTGTGACTGAATCCCCGCCTTGTCAGCTCTAGCCAAGATTTCAATATTGACAGGCCAATTGCCCTGCAGCCGCTTCAGGTCTAATGCCGAATAGGTGAGGGAATGGGCATAGTGTATGGCCCCTGGCCCCGGCCGGCCGCGGACGGGCGCAGACGGGCTTGCCTTTGGCGCGCCTTTGGCGTGCTGGCGGCGCGTCCGCTGTGCGACGAGGAAGGCATGCCAATTATATAGGCTGCGAGCACTAGAGCGCTAACCGCTCTACTCTGCCCCCAGCAGCCCCCAGCAACAGAAAACCAGGACTCAGAAACGCCGGCACCCTCCACAACAATCGGGGAAACCCCGTGGTGGACCGGGATGCGAGCGTGAACTCAACAGTGCAAGCAGAAAGTGCAAAATGCGAGTAAGGAGCAGCAATGTGGGTTACAGAATAAAAGTATAATGAGTAAAAGCAGTAAAATAAAATCCGTGCTGGTTTTAAAAATCAGGAGACTTGATCAATTACAATTCAGGTCAGTTTCAGCAGCAGCAACTGACTCATGTCTGCGCGCGTCCGTCATGTTTTGTTTAATGTTATCTGTAATCTAGTGGAAAGTACACAGCAACGTTTTACATGCAAGTCACATTCATATGGCTCTGCACTACTAAATGCAGTTCATGAGATATGCACTATTCTCTCTGTTAAGTATTTTCATAGGATGGTGTGAGCTAGTTGATACAATATCTGATCTGTGTTGGATGGTTGTGCAGTCTACGATCTGTTGTGTTGTGCTGAGTAATTGCTCCTGATGGGGAAGTGTGCTGATGCCCACCCATATAGTATATCAGTACTGTGTTGAATGCATGTTCAATGTTTTGTCCACAGATTCTTGAATGATACATGGTTGATGTCACAGTTGATGTGACAGATAACGCCATAAATGGCATAGGCAACAGAAACGAAACTGCTATTTTTCCAGAGACTTTTCCTGATTACTACTTTCCTAAAAGGACTCTTACAATATTGAGCCATGTTAAAATAAATCATAATCATGCAGTAACAAACCAAGAAACTTGAAAAGGGGGGGGAGTAGTTACACCACTGTGTGGATTAAATGTTGTGTAAGATATCTGTCCCAACTAAAGATTGGACCTTTCACTTTATGCATCAGATGTTGGTCTTCTTAATTTGTTAGAATATTTTAGGATCGCCAGTGCTGAGCTAAAAGATTAAGATCTCACAAGAGAGTAAGGCCCCGTACGTATTACAACCCATTATAAGATTGGTAAAAGGTGACCATGATGAAGAGAGCTTTTATATCATTGCTCTATCTGTATTGGTGTTGAGAAATGTATTCATAACTATGACTAATTGCAAAGTACCAGTTGCCTGGTCAGTCCTTCAGATTGAAGAATTGCTACATTTCTGCCGAGACCAACAGCAATATTTAAGAATCAGTGTCACAGGGGGACAAGTTTCAACAAGACGCTGTCTTGGAATGTTTGCCGATGAATGGGGCACTCTCACTGAATCTGCACACACTCACCATTATCATATAATAACTCTTTATTAAGCACTGCTCCATTAAACAACATTTCTGTTTTCACTGTGCTTGACCTATCAATGTGTGAATGTGTGACGCAAGAGGTGTTGGAATTCACCTGTATAGGGTTCCAGAGCCCCATCACTACCGATGTTTATACTTTCAGTTCAGGAAGTACATTTATCATCAACGAATGTTGATATCTAGTGTTAGAGAAAGTTATGTCAGCAGCATCAGGAACTGCATTTCCCATCAGCCATAGAAGTCCTCTGATGTCACAGGACGTTGGGTTAGCAGGCTGTATATAAATCCGTCACACCGATTGCAATGCTCCATCATGCATCTGCTTTTTTGCTGACAATTCCTGTTCTCTGCTTTTTTGTGTGATGACTCCACCTTCTGCTTGCTTCTTTACCAGAATATGAATCACTGCTTTAGCATCTGGTAGGAATTGCTATGTAAATTTGGAATGCTGACTGCTTGCTTATTTTCCATTAATTTCTCCCTAATTATATTTCTTTGAACTGGACACCAGTTTGTTGCATTCACATTCTTCATCCATTGAAACTTTGACTCCAGACATTTTGGAACTGCGATCGTCTGGAGGGACCTGGGAGGGTTCTTGCTGTCTGGAGACTGCACAAATGATATGCAACAGAGATATCAGAGTATATATTTATCCTTCCTTTTCCTGTATCATACCAGGTGTAGTATTTGTTTCTTTCTATGCTGTTACTGAGATTCTAAAGATCACATATTCATTTCAGTGACTTGGTATATAATTCCTTGGAGCTGCAAGGATGTCCTGGTGTGTCACTGACCCCCATCTTGTCAGTAACTCTGTAAGCCTTGTGTTGCTGCTGTTCATTGGCTGTGATGTTGCCAGTGTAGTGGAGCTGGCCCTGCCTGTTTTACGTGGAAATTTATCAGTTCCTGACACATTCATTTGAAAAACCCTGTGGCTGAGAGATACCAAATTATGACAAATTGGCCCTCAGGTCTCTGTAAGCTTCATAATTTCATCGTTTTCCATAAGGGGGATTTATTGTATATAGTTACAGAGTAAATCCACTTTACAAGAAGAGATGAAACCGTAATGTTTGTCCTGTGCTTAAAGGAAGCTCGCACAAGTTGCTTGGATCTAGATGGGGGTTGTTCTGAGTGATCGTCAAATTAGATAACAGTAGAGGGTCTAGTTGCTTAGCACATATTACTTTAAATCAGGCAAGTTATATGAATATTTATATGTGTATATATATATATAGATATAGATATATATATATACACATACATACATACATATATATATATACATATATATATATTTCTCATTACTAACCTGGCATCAGGGGCAGGACCTGTGGTTTTGACAGGAATCCAGTTGTGAGACACTGAAAGAAAAAGTATGATACTTATTGCTCATTCATAAAATAAAATTTCTCTGTATCCATATTTTACATACTGTTGTAAGAAATAATAATAGTGCTCTATTTTTCAAAAATAGCATGCCTTACTAAAAATAACAAATGTTGTGAAACTGTTGACCTGCTTGTTGATATATAACAACAACAGCATATATTAGCAGAATTGAATTTATAAACATGTAAAAATCGGTGCACATGATAAATAATTTTGAAAGGGAAGATAATCCACATAAAATACATTAAACACAGTTTAAATGCCATATAGTGCTCTCTACCTCCCTTCTCGCACAGATAAATACTAGGGGCCTCATTACAATGTCGTTGGTGGGACTGCCGACAGTCTGTCGGTGGCGGTGTGACCACTGACAGCCCTTTGGTCCTACCGCTGTGTTACGATACTGGCGGTCGGACCTACAGCTGTCAGACGCAACACCGCCGCCTCCGCCAGGATCACAGATCCCGATGGTGCGGCGGTCGGAAAAGTGTCCCAGAATGCCGGCGGTGCTGATGCAGGCCCTGCCGTCAGGATTACGATTGCTCTTTCCAACAACCTTTTCATGGTGGGGACCCCGCCATGAAAAGGTTGTTGGAAAGGCAACAAGGGGACCCCCACAGGGCCCCCAGGCTTTGGAGCTCGTAATAACATGTGCCTGGGGGCACATGTGGTCCCCCCGAACCTTAGCACTGTCATGTGTCATGTGTGCACCGTGTGCCATGCATGACACAACGGTACACTTACATGCTGAATACGCTGCACGTCAGAGGCATCTGATACAGCATATTCCTATGGCCTCAGCTGCCCCCACCGTGGTACTGACAACTTCTGACCACCAGCCCGTGGTCAAATTGAAATTCGGCAGTCGGACGCCTCATGCTTGTTGATGGTCTCCAGACCGCCGCAATAGCAGCCGGTGATCCGACAGCCCAGTATCGTAATCGTGCCTAACTCACAAGGAAAAGCAGTAAATCTGCACCCAAAGTAGTAGTCCTACAACCGGGTGTGGATTTACAACTGTTGGGATGTCTCAAACATTCTCACAGTCCCTGGAAAGTTTTGCAGGCACAGGTCTTCAGGTGTGCTATTAGAAATATCATGTGACATGTTCCCCAGGCTCCCATTTCACTAATGCATAATTGTACGTAGTATAAAGCTCTGCATTGGGGAAATGCAGCGATATGGAATTGTGCATTCTTTCTTTTTAAAATGATCCACCCTCCGCCAGCCCTTTGATGGAGTAAAACTCTGACAATTCCCAGATCGGAAAAGAGTTAGATCATAGTTTGTGAAAACTGATTAATTCACAAGACTGTAGGCATTCACTGACTTTCAGGACAAACCATGCCTTGATCTACTCACTCACACCATTTGCATGGGGTTTACTATTGCAGACTTTTCTGAACTAAGTCCTCGCAGGAATCATTTTCTGAACTCCTGTCAGATGAAAATGAATCCTTTTAGAAGCCAGAAATGTACATTTATGAAAGAAAATGTGTTTTGAATCAGACTTCCGATTATTCAGAATTTCTCAATGGGTGCATACACAGAATTATCCTTTCTTACAGGCTGCTCTGTCATCATGACACCTCTTGCTCTCTTTACTCCCCTCTACTTTAGCAAGACCTAAATTAGACTATCCTCTGCTATCAGTATGTAAGGACTGAAATTGAGATCATGCCTTCTGACTTACTTCTTCTCCATGCAGGCAAACGGCCACTCCCATAATCTGCATGTTTATCCTCATACTTCCACACAGTTGCCAAAACCTTAATTTAAATGAATTCTTCTAGTCTTCTAATGCTTGGGCTGGAATCTTATGCAAGTAATATTTGTACTTAATAAAGATAATTGTTTCAAAGAAGAGTTGGACAGGCAGCTTGAAGTCACCTTACGCATGATCATTCAGGATTAACTGTGTTAAGCCTTTCTTTAAATATTGCAAGATCCCCTGTAACAATTTCTTTTCACATGCGTTACTGAGTCTGTTCAGATATCAAATGGCTTCTCTCCACAGGAATGTGTTGATGTTAACCCACAGTCTACCCCAGAAAACCAGGGACTATAGACTCGCCTAGTCATCAATATATGGCACCTCATTCCTGCTCCAAGGGCTATTGACAGCATCCTTACCTACATGTGGAAGGGTCTCTAAAAACTGTTCAGGTGGCTCTAGTCAATGCCCCTTCAACAAACCATGAGCTTCTTTGAAGTGTGTGTTCTCGGTCCATAATCATGCGTTTTAATAAAATTGTTTTTATCATCAGAATATTTGTGTCACTGAAGTCTCAAGCCCCCTCAAAAGTCCAACCAGTGACTATATGTTAATGTCAATACGCACTTCCCCATTTAGATCAAGGGCAAGAGTTTCTATTCAACAAGGGCACCTGTACCTTTAAGAGACATATTTAAATAATTACAAGTACAATATTTGGGCAACGACGGTGCATTGTCTGCCCTAACCTTCAAGACTTGCTTGAAACTGGACGAAGAGGATGCCCCTGCTTCCTGCAGGAAGTCTGCTTGCTACCTGTTAGACGACAATTAGAAGGCTATTCCTAGCTCTGATTGCAATATCGTCTTCCAAGACTTCATTCCAAAACTGTGGAAGTCAGTTTCCCCAATGAGTTTAAAGGGGCATTTAAGCCTAACTCTTTTGGACACAAAAGCGGCCTACTGGAGGACCTTGAGAAGTGTTAAGTGCCATAGGTCCTCAAAAGGTCCAGAATTGGAGGAGCTTGGTGACCAGACAGAATATTCATCAATAGGTCCCTAGGTATGGCGGCTCTCTGGTGAGTGGCCCATTGGCAAGCAGTCCCTGGTGATAGAGCTGGTTGAGGTGCACTATAATAAAGTAAGTAGCTTACCCACCTCTAGATAAGATGGAGAAAGCAAGATGAGGTTGGTCAGGAAACCCACTTATTTTTATTTGGTTTCCAATTACAGTGTGCCTTTAAATGAGATGCTGGGTCTTTAAATAGGGATGAAAAATGTAGAATGGTTAGACTACAACACAAGGAGGAACTCAGAAAGTCCACCATCTTTCCCAGGCTGAAATATGACCTCAAACAGCTTTTCAGCACTGACCCAGTTGGATGCTATGCCTGATAAAGATTGAAGCATAATGGCAGAATTATGTTACTGGGAGGGATCACAAAAACTTGCCAATCTTGTAACTCCTAGGGTATCTGCAGTTTTGTTGTGCATTTAGGTACCCACACTCTAGGAGATGAAGGGTATGTACTAGACAGGGCATTATAATATATCTTGTAGACAATTATATATCTGCCCTTGTCCTAGTTTCTCACAGAAAAGGGCTACAGGAAAAGGTAATTTACTAGGCCTTAACCAATATTATAATATCTGCAACCAAGCCATAAAGCGTATTATGTTCCCAAAACCACTTAGTAAAAAAGCCTTAAGTTTCAAGTCTTATCCATGGTGCCTGGTGGGTATAGTGTTGGGTCACTGGACACAATCCAGGGAGGATCAATTCAATCTCAGTTGGACCTCTAGTGACCATCTCACTCCATTTCACTGTGAACAGTGTTTTCAATTCTGGCCTTTCAATTGACAACATAATGTAATTTGAATACTGTTGTATTGGTTTGACAATATTGAACTAATTAGACTAGAACACCTGAAAGTAATTGATTATGGTTAAAAGCCAAGGGCAGAAAACAGTGAATGTGATGACATGGAGAGCGGTAGTTGCCTTAGTTGGACCTCAGTCTGATCCTAGGCAGCTTCACAGCATCAAGGCAAGCAGTTCAGGGAAATTAATGTTACTTCAGTTGACTGCCAAGATTGTTCACAAACTGCAAAGGCTTGCACGCAGAAATGGGATATTGGGCAAGATTGTCAGTGTCAGTATTACCAATGGAAGTAAAGCGCCCACTGAAGAGGCTAGCAAACAGTGTGACTAGAGCCACCCCAGTTTTAACAAAGCACTAAAATGTGAAAATAGGGAATCATAAATCGTAGGATAGCTGCCCCCACTTCAATTTCAGTGGAGCAACACACTTACAAGGCATTGAGATCCCCAGTAGTTCTTCTCGAGTTGCAAAAAAGGATATATAGGTACCCACAAAATCAAACAGGGTTTAAGAGACATCTTCAAAGCCACAAACCCAAGTCCATGTCTTGCCATTGGCCCAAGCGCACTCTACCAGGCTGGAGGGCAGGTTTACAGAGGGACAGGTCGAGATAGATGCACAGGCTCCTGAGTCAGTGCTGTCATTCAGTGTCTTTGACATGTCCTCTGTCCTCTGGAAAGGGCTGATACCTACTGTATCGCATTCACAACAAAACTGATCGGCTGCAGATCCTCAATGCTCCAAGACAGGATTTTCTTTTTATTACTCCTTCAAGTAGGTCTCAAGCAGCTAGGCCTTGGCTTTGTTATTCTGTCTGTCAACTAAGGGAAGCTACTCTCCACTCAGGACAGGGCCGTCTAAATGCTTGTCTTTCAACTAGGTACACAGATATTGTTGTCTGGTCCTTGGTGTACTCCTAGCCTTGAGGAGAATAGCAATGATGTGTCCAACCCCTCACACATCATCTCTCTTAGCTGATGCTGCAGAGAGTTTTTATGAAGACTAAAGGAAGATCCATCCATAGGTCCAATGATAATGTCAAACTGGAAACACTGGTCTCCATTAAGGTATGTGAGGTTATAGTTCAGCAATCCACTCCAAAAAGCCTCTTTGCAGGGTTTTTCCAAGGATTTGATTAATAGAAGGAGGCAGTGCAGGATTACTCGACTGTTTCGTGTTTTCACAGGATACAATGTTGCTTTTTAATTTTTGGGCTGGGATAAGGGGAATGCAGAGGGAGGGGGATGGGCGCAGGAGGCCATGTATTTTTTTTATATATCGGATTGGAAGGGGAGACCGTGTTATATATGATTCACAATTAATATTCTGACCATGCATAACTGTTGAAAGCAGTGGAAGAGGACTTGGGATAGGCATATATAACATAACATTGTGGTAAAATGTGAAAAACAGGGATATTTTTTATCTCGGTGTTCTGAGTGACATCTAGGCAACTAGTGCTTCGCTCTCCTTGTCTATTTGATGTCACTAGGAACCTGAGGTGAAAAATATGCCTACTCTAACCATAGATGGCCTGCAGGGGTCATCAGTGCAGGATCGCACGAGGATCACACGTGAGTCCCCACAAATGCAAACAGGGCAGACTTAACCAATGTCTCGTATGCGGAATGGCTGTAGCATCAAGAATAGTAAATGCACAATAAATACGCCAAGCTGCACTGTGTGGACACGTGACAGGCTCGTCAATATCAACCCCAGAAGCAGGTAATGGCCACAGCAGAGAATGGCACAGCGAGCAACATACCACTATGCTGCACTGCCACAGAATGTGGTTATCAATACCAATGTACCTGGCTATGACAGCTATAAGGCAAAAGTGCAAAGCTTGCCAGCCCACATGAGAGACTGTACATTATGGCAGAATACCACAAATGCAAATGCCGCAGGCCATGTTAGCTGTGTGGCCAAACTCATTTCTTTCATGCTGCTCCCACGGACAAGCAGAAGTAACATGGAATACACTCAATAAATGTGTCAGCAAGTGTTGCAGACAGATAGGAGCACAGCATACTCAGTCTGAATAGCACACAGTCCAAGTTTTCAAAAACATTGTGTCAGTCATTCATAGTAAAGAGTGATTCACCAATATTTACGTGTTGTAAAATCTTTCTTTGTGACTCGACATAAGTCAACATTTCAGTCATGCTTTGAGTAATGATTTACATATCAGGAGCCTGTGGAATCAGATTCACAATCAAGAAGATCATTAGGCTTCTTAGATTGACATGATCCCAACAACTAGCTACAGAAACATATGTCAAACAGGCATTCCAGGGGTTAAACAGCAACTTTCTCATTTATGATTGACTCCTCCCTGACTCTAGCGGATCAGATTTCTTCAGTAGTGAAATCATGTTTTTGCCCTGCACCTTCTTCTCTTGTCTTACATCTCAACGTATTTAATATCATCCGACTCCATCCTTCAACAGTAGACGTTTCCTGGATGACCCCAAACCACTGAGTAGTGTGTACTATAGCACAGGCCCTAACATTATCTATTGAGCCATCATCCTAGTCAGGCTAGGAGAATGACAATGTTTGGGCAGGTTACTCAACACGTCTCTTGATTAGCACTGGCCAACTGTACATTATGTTTATTTTCCAGTAAGAAGGGCAGACCTTCTATGTTCATGTTTTAAGACTGCTTGTTGAAGTACGTACCTGTATTAAACATGAACAGATCATCGAAAACTTTGCCATGTTGAATTCCACCAAAAACAAATATATTTTCACCCAGGACTGCAGAACTGTGTTTGAGGGTGCGAGGAGCAATGCCGCTGGTGCCTAATTTCTGCCATGTTAAGCTACCTATTATTGAGAGAAAATACAAAAATAAGTATTAAGTGCTGAAGAAATCTCTTTTTTATATAAATGTTCTAATAGAATTCACATCTGAATTTCATATCTCTTTCGATTTAAGAAGCTGTGCATATTAGGTTACATGTCCTTATACCTTATGTTATTGCTTGTTTGATATAAAATAGTACCTTCCGATGTGCATTAAAACACCTTTGTTGCATGCAGTGTCGTGACACTGATGAAGGCAATAAGAGCCTGATCATGAGTTTAGCGGTGTGGGAGCGGGACGGAACGCCACACCACTGCCCCGCTCCCACACCACCAAACCTCACTGCCGGCCACCCGCCAGATTATGAGTTTTCTCGTGGTCTAGGGGGTGGTCCTTTGGCATTCCCACGGCGGTGCCTATTAAAAAGGCACTGCAATGGGAACGCCAAAGCCCGTTCCTGCACAGCATGGACTGTGCAGTCCATGCCATGCAGAAAAGGGGGTGCATGCAGACAGGGGGGGCACACCATGTGCCCCCCTGCATGCATTCTCAGGGCATGAGGGAACAGGGGGCCCTGTCGCTCCCCTTAGTTTCCTCACTGCAACAGGTTTCATGGCGGGCTCACTGCCATGAAATGTGTGGCAGTGAGGAAACTCTTAATATGCTTGCACCACCAACATTTTGCATCCCTCAGACTGCCGTGCCACCACCAGGGTACACAGATCCCTGGTGGTTGTGGCAGCCCTATGTTGGCCTGACCACTGTAGTTGTAATATGGCAGTTGGAACACTGGTGCAGCACTCCCAGTGCTGCACCAGTGACCGCGACCGCAACTCCACTGCGAGTTTGGCAGTCCTATACTGTCAATCTAGTAATTAGGCCCTTTGTATCCTAGCAACACAAACTTAAGAGCCAAATACAATGTGACTAACTTAGGCTAGAATTATTTTCTGAAGAGATAAGTACATATACAATTGAGATATAAACATCATTTCATTTTTCTTAGTTTATCAAAACACCAAGAACATTTAACTCTGATTTACAGATAAGAAACATTGTCCACCTAACTTGTCCCCTGATCTTAGCTAGAAGGCCCACTATCTTAGGAAACCCACAACCATATCATTACCTTCTTCAAAGACCACCTCAAACAAACAAAACCAACGGGTATTAATTCATGCTGCGATAGGTGTGTGAAACAATGAGGGAACAAATAAAGGCAATAAGGATGCGTGCCATTACACAAGGTTTCCATTATTTGTCAGTATATTGTGCATTAGGGCTTAGTTTCATTCTCAGCTCTGTCTCTGATATTCAGGGTTAGAAACTGAAGGTACCCCTTTCTAGAAGAAATGCTGGTGAGCAAGAGAATAAGGATGAAAGGTGTATGTATGCAGTCCAATGCCGCAGGGATTTGCATCTCCTGTTGGTCCTGTAGGTGGGAGTACACCTATTTAGTGGTGGCGGCTCTTCCATGTGGGCGGAGGAGCGTCGCCCCACTGCTTTCTCGCAGTGCGAGAAGCAGAAACGTAAAATGGTATTATGAATACCATTTTATGTTTCTGCTTCTCGTACTGCGTGAAAGCAGAAGGGTTTGGTTGGGGGAGGGTGGGTGGGCGGTCCTGCTCCAGGCAGGGGAGGAGTGGCTTGCCCACTGTTGTGGGCGCTGACTGTTTGGTCGGCCCCAGGGCCGACCAAACCAGTCATGCGCACTCTCCGTTTTCTCCATGTAGGCTGCATGCAGCCTGCATGGAGAAAATGGCCTCCCCATGGACGCCTGTGTGGTCGGCGTCCCAGCCAATCACAACGCTGCCATTGCAGCGTTGTGATTGGCTTAGGGGAGGGGAGGGAGGCTGCCTGCTTGGCTGCTTCCTGTGTGGAAGAGAGGACGCGGGACCAGACCGGAGTGGGCCGCGAAGGTAAGTTACATTTTTTATTTATTTATTTAAAATTACCCCCCCCCTGCGCAACTCCCTCCCCTAGCGACCCCCCGGACACCCCACCTGTGAGTCATGCCAGCCGCGACTGCTATTTAGCAGTGGGATTGCATCAGGTGCCTGCTTATTTGTCTATGCCTGTAGCTTTTTGCCTCATTGCATGTATGTATGTGTTTATGCACGCAGTATTTTAAAAACACATTTTTTGGTCATTTTTGGTCATTGTGGCTTTGTAAATGATGCAGCTGTTTTCATGAAAGTTCCATCAGGATAGAGGTGATGTGATTTCTTTAGCAGTACACAACTAACGGCACATGGATGAGACTCCTAGAAGGCACAACTGATGCTACAAGCCAACCCAAAGTCATCTACAACCCATTTCATCCCCAGGTGTCCCTCAAGAGCAATTCTGTTATCTAAGGCAAGGGCTCGAGCACTGGACATTAAAGTTGAGGCTAACTCTACTAACTCTATGCTGTTCCCAAGGTGACAATTTAAGGTTATTGACTGGAGTTTCAACACGGGGAAATATTATATTGCTGCTTATTAGATATTCTTGCTCGATCTGCATTAGGAAACACATGCATACTGCTGCAATGTCGAAGCTCATTCCCACTAATAATTGGTAGCCACATTTAAGATAATGGGATTCTCAAGGGTGGTACTCAGATAGGTTTCTGAAGGTTGAGTGACAAAGTTAGTGTAACAACATTCTATTTCTTTATGTGTATTAGGTAAAACTGTCTGCTTTTAAAATAAGAATTAATTCATAAGAAGCTGTCTGCCTTTAGTTATTTTATTCTGTCAGACTTCCCTCAGTCTCCTGCCATTGCCTTGGAGATCATGTTCACAATCATCATAGAAGAATAGAACACTAAGGGCCCGATTCCGATCTCGCCAGTAAAGCCCTCCGTACGACTCTGATCCGTAGGGCTTTACAAGCGATTTGTGCAACTGGAGTCCGAACGAGCGAGTACGATGCATTCTTATGCTTACGGACTCGGTTCGCTCGGACTCCCATTGAACTCTATGGGAGCCTGTATACTGGACGCGTGCACAGGCTCCCGTAGCAAAAAGGGGTGGGTGGGGAAAAGCGTACACTCTGTGGTGGGCACCCCATGGCGCCCACCACACTGTGCATGCATGGGAAGGGGGGACCCATGGGTACCCCCACGGATCTGAATCGGAGGGCTCCAGGTGATGGTGGGCCAGCTACTGGCCCCAAAAGAATAATTACGGCAGCTTTTTTGATCCGGACATATCGAATCGTGAAGGCTGTCCGAATCGTGCATCGTACTTGCTCGCTCGGAAACAGAGTCCATAGAGTACGAAGCGTCTGCGTATGAGTAATACGGACTGGATTGGGTTGGGAGACGATTCGCTCGACACGTACGTGAACTTCGCATCGTACTTGGTCGTTCGGACCAGTGTACGGATCGGTCGGGAAAAAGGGCTACGAATTGGATCCGTTAAAGCCAAATCCGATTCGTAGGCCTTCCGAGCGAGATCGGAATCGACCCCTAAGTAGGCCTGCTTCACTATTGTCTTCAAATGCCTTGAAAATGTACCTATGGTTGGTAGAAACGGGGCCTCTAGTTGGCAGTGGTTTGCACCCTGTCCAAATTGGGACCCTCACTCTAGTCAGGGTAAGGGAGTCATACGGGAGACATCCATTACAAAGCAGGCATTACATCGTAATGCCTTTACTACGCAACTTTTACAACGCAGCTACCATTAGATCGCATGCTATTACAACGCATGTGCCTTTACTACATATGCCTTTACAACGCATGACATTACAGTGCATGCCATTACAACGCATTGTTAGGTAAGTACTTTAGAGTATTTTTAAATGAATATTAATTCTCATGCAATTTTATTAAATTGTAGATTGTTGATTTGGGTGGGAGTGTTTATTTTTAATACTCAGGTAATATTTTGAGAAACGTTTTTATTTCTAAATATTTGAAAATGATTTTATTTAAACTTAACTTTAGAGTATTTTTAAATGAATATAAATACTCAGGTAATTTAAAAAAAAATTAAAATGTTGATTTGGGTGGGGGTGTTTATTAATTATAAGTTATTAATTTTATTACTAGAGTTTTTTATGTTAAATGTTTAAAAAAATTATTTTAAAAGTAATTTATTATAATTTCAATAAAAAATAGTGAGACAATAATAAGTATTAATTAAAAATTTGGGGTGATTTATAGTATTAAAAGACATTTTGTTTAAAGAATTAATACTCAGGTATTTTTTAAAAATAAAATACATAGGTTTAATAGTTTGATGTAAAACAAATTTGGTATTTATATTTTTAAAAAAATAGTAAAATTGAGTGAGACGGGATGCTAGGAAAATAGGGGTTTTGGGAGGGAAAGTAATTAAATACTCAGGTAAAAATGTAATACTAGATTCTTTTTTATATTTTAACATTAATTTTAAAAAAAACATTACAATAAAAGGAAGCATTTTGGGAGAGGGGATCAGAGTAAAAAGTAATATATTTTAAAAATTGATTTAGATAATGTAATGAATTAAAATAGATTTTAAAATATAAACATATTAATAGTCAATACTATTTAAAAATTTACTAAACCTAATATGACTATATAAGTATGTAAAAATACATATACAAAATTTAAACATCACAATATAATATAGTAAAAATAAAACAGTCAAGAAAAAAATAATACACAGGTTAATTATGTTTTTTTTGTAACAACATTTTTTTATTAACATTTATAAAAAAAACATAGCACTATAAATAAATATGCAACAAATGTTCAAAAAATACTTTATTATTAATAATCATCAAGCACTTCACCTGAGGCATGCACTGTTCGGAGTAGGAATAGTTATTTTGCCCCCAGCAGCATCCAGCACTTTTCCTGAGTCAAACACTGGTCGCAGTTGGAATAGTAAATTTGTCCCCACCTCCATCCACTACTTTTTCAAAGGCAAACACAGTTTGTATTTGAAATAGTAAATTTTAAAACACAAACATTCTTCAGTTTCATTGATGTTAACACAGGTTGGAGTAGGACTTGTAAATTTGAACACTCCCACCAACATCCTACATTTTCCATGTGGACACTATGGTTCGGAGTAGGAATAGTAAATTTGTTTCACAGTCCATTTTATACTTTAAGTGAGTGAAATACTGGTGAGATTTAAATGCGCTCATTTTTTTTTTTACCACACCACATTTTGTAAGAGTGAAACAGACCTCTCTCTATTTTTATTAAGTTTTACTTCAGTATATATTTCACTCTAAAAATATAAAAATTATTTAATTATTTTTAAATAAATCTTTGTTTTACTTACAGAGTTTGTGGATTTATTGGCTGGGTTGTAACTCGATTAAATATGTGGCTGTTTTTCAAAATCAGCAAATGCTGTAAAACCTTTATACATCATCTTCCATACTCATCTTTGAACATATCAACTTAGCAATATACTGTAGCAGGATGAAAAATAAACTCCCCTATAACAAACTCAAATACATCTTGCTCATGTTTTGTATCACAGAATAATATCTCCTGACATGTTCCATCCTAATAGTTATTTCAATGACTAGGCACTGTATACATATTATCGATGACTTCCAATTATATGTGGTGTGTTGAGTTTCTCCCAGAGTAGAAACCTATAATGTTTAGTCCTTATGTGTGTGGCACCAGCTCGCAGTCCTTCAAGGGGTCTCCATCTCCAGTAAGTATCCCATATAGAGAATCATACTTCCTTGGCTCTATATCCCTGAGGATCTGACAATACTATAATTTCTGTGTATGACTACTTCAATATATCCCTCCACCAGTCTTAAATCAGAGTCACCATCACTGCCTTCCAAAACAAAGTGATGCATCTTTTTGCTAAGATAAACACCAAGTCAATGAAGGAACAATGAAGGCACATATATGTTTGGATGACTTTGTATGGGTCATCAAGCCTAAAAGACAAGCTGCAGGGGGTTTCGGTATTAACCTCCCTGTCACCTCCATCAGACTCTTAATCACTCCGTCCCAGAAAAGTGACACTCCTGAGCAGCTTCAGTTGATACACCTGGATACGGATCACTGACATAATATCGAGGCACACAATACCAAAACACAAAAATATCGGAAAATAAATATTGTAAACAAAAATGTGGCCTCCTGATACTTAACTAATAAAACCACAAATATCAAGAACACAAATATCATTTTTAATAATAGTCATTTTTACTTAAATAGAAAACACAAGTATCAGAAACAAAAATATTGTCACCTTTAAATAAACATATATTATGTCAAAAATATTGATTCACACAATATTACCTACATTCATATCACAAATAATAACAGCATTAATAAACATAAAAAGCCCTTTTTACTTTAAACAATCATTTAAAATAAACATAAAACATTATATACATGTTTTTGATTTCAAAATAAATATATTACATCACCAAAATATTTAAAATTCACCCCAATACAAATTTATAACTAAATTCATCATAATATGTCCAAAACAAAATTTGCATTGACTACAAACATTTATACAACAATATATATATATATATATATATATATATATATATATATATATATATATATATATATATATATATAAAAATATATATATATATGGTAGTAAGAAAACACAAAAATCATATGAAAATTAAAACAATGTATTACGCTGGTAGTAAGAAATCAGAGAGGGAAAGGCCAAAATGCATTAATGCAGAAACATGATTACCGCGTTGAAAGATTTTGCACATTTTTTTGATATTTATATCTATATTTATTTGTGTGTGATGATATGCATGTTAGCAGCTCCCCTTGCCCAAAAGCAATGCCGGCTCCCGCAGGAGGCGGGGAGCCGTCAGGGACCGTGGGGGCATTGGGGCTCCCCCCACGGTCCCTAACTTGAGGGCTGGCCCCTGGGGATGGGGTCCCTGGGGCCAGAAGTGGCCCTGGAGGGGTCCCCTTTAATTTTTTTTAAAAACAAATAAAACGGAAGGCCGGCCCCGGGGGATGGGGTCCCCAGGGCCATAATTGGCCTCAGGAGAGGGGCTACGCAGTCCCCCTCCAAATTTTTTTTTAAAAAAAAGCAAGGCTGGCCAGGCCTTGGGGGATGGGGTCCCCGGGGCCAGAAGTGGCCCAGGGAAAGGGGGCCACGTGTCCCCTCCCGAATATTTTTTTTTTTATGAGGCAATGCCCCAGGGGATGGGCCTCAGAAGGGAAAAAGAAAAGGCTGGCCAGGCCTGGGGGATGGGGTCCCCAGGGCCACTGGCCACTGCTGGTGGGGTGATGAGGTCCTCTTGTGTCCTGAGGACCTCAGGACTAAAGTGGACTTCATCCCCTGAACAGCAGTACACCAGGAGGTGCGTTTGCAGAGTGGTGTAAAAAGGGGGCATGGCCTTGGACCACCTCTCAGCAATCCAGCTGTGTGGGGCTTACTGCAGGTAAGAGGTAGGCTAGTTGGCCCCTAAGAACCCCCAGCAGTGAAGGGGACTTCAATCCACATCCAAGAGTGCACCAGTGAGCGCGTTTGCGGAGTGGTGGGCAAAGGGGGCGTGGCCTGCTATGAGAATTTAGCAATCCTGCTGTGTGGGACTTACTGGAGGTAATAGGAGGGGTAGTTGGCCCCCAAGGATGTCCTTGGGGGCCAACTACCCCTCTTGTTACCTTCAGTGAGTCCCACACAGTGGGATTGCTAAGACGTCTTTGGAGGCCACACCCCCTTTCTCCACCACTCTGCAAGCACGCCTCCTGGCAGACTACGGGATGGGGGATGAAGTCCACTTTACTCCTGAGGGACTTTGGGGGCCAAGAAGCCCTCCTGGCACCTCCTGTAAGTCCTACGCAGCGGAATTCCTGAGTGCTGGTCGGAGGCCCAGCACCTTTTCTCCACCACTCTGCAAACGTGACTACTAGTTAAAGAAGCATTTGCAATGTAATAGGTTTCGCATTGCGAGAGTTGGAGCTATTGGCGTTGTAAATCTAAAAGTTTTTTACCAATGTTTTTTGGAGTGGAGGGGATGTACGTTGTGTGTAGTGAAATTATGTGGTATGTTGTGCAGTGAATTATGTGGCTAGAAAGTATGTGGTATTTAGTGTATAGGAATTATGTAGAGTGGGATTATGTGTTATGGAGAGTAATTATGTGGTATGGTAGTCTGTGTTGTGAAGTGGTAACCTCAGGTTTAGTCTTCCTCGTTTCCATAAAAGCTCAACTATGAACTCAGTGAGACAAAAAAAGAAGGAATCACTGAGGAGCACTTGTGGACCTAGTCAGAGGCATGAGTAGGGCCACTGGAATTATGCGACTGTTTGGCTGCACTGACTTTCGCACAATTATACATTTTCCGCATTAGCCACATAATCCATCATCTGCTCCCTAATCTGCAGATTTGAACAAAAAAAGCCTTGTTTCTAGCTCAAACGGCTCAAACGTTATCAAAAATGCTGTGACAAGTGTTACAGCGTGGTGGAAGGCCCTTTGCAAACCTAGAATGGTCACCTGTTATTTATTGCTAAATGTGGGTGTTAAATTGGTACTAATGGTGTGCAAGCCACTCTTGCTTCTTTCTGCGCCTCTCTTGCCTCTTTCTGCATTTCTGTTGCTTCTTTCTGCACATTGTTTTCTTTTTCTGCACTTCTCTTGCCTCTTTCTGCACATCTCTTCTACTTTCTGCACCTCTCTTGCCTCTTTCTGGACCTCTGTTGCCTCTTTCTGCACCTCACTTGCTTCTTTCTGTACCCCTTTTGCCTCTTGATGCACCCTTCTTCCCTCTTTCTGTACCTCTCTTGACTCCTTCTGCACCCCTCTTACCTCTTTCTGCACCCCTCTTGCCTCTTTCTGTACCTCTCTTGCCTCCTTCTGCACCCCTCTTACCTCTTTCTCCACCCCTCTTCTCCCTTTCTGCATGTCTGTTGCTTCTTTCTGCACTTCTCTTGCCTCTTTCTCTACCCTTCTTCCCTTTTCCTGCACGTCTCTTGGTTCTTTCTGCACCGCTCTTGTCTCATTCTGCACCCCTCTTGCCTCTTTCTGCACCTCTTTTGCTTCTTTCTGTACTTCTCTTGTCTCTTTGTGCACCCCACTTGCCTCTTTCTGCACCTCTGTTGGTTCTTTCTGCACTGCTCTTGCTTCTTTCTGCACCTCTGTTGTTTCTTTCTGCACTTCTCTTGCTTCTCTCTACACCTCTCTTGCTTCTTTCTGCACCCCACTTGCCTCTTTCTGTACCCTTCTTCCCTCTTTGTGCACCCCTCTAGCCTCTTTCCGCATCTCTTTTGCTTGTTTCTGCTCTTCTTTTGCCTCTTTCTGTACCCCTCTTGCCTCCTTCTGCACCTCTGTTGTTTCTTACTGCACTGCTCTTGCTTCTTTCTGCACCTCTCTTGCAAATTTCTGCACCCCTCTTCTCTCTTTCTGCACCCCTGTTCCCTCTTTCTGCACCTCTTCTGCCTGTTTCTGCACCTCTGCTGCCTCTTTCTGAACTTCTCTTGCCTCTTTCTGCACCTCTGTTGCTTCTTTCTGCACTTCTCTTGCCTCTTTCTGCACCCCTCTTCCCCCTTTCTGCACCTCTGTTGCTTCTTTCTGTACTTCTCTTTCTTCTTTCTGCACCTCTCTTGCTTCTTTCTGCACCTCTCTTGCCTATTTATGCACCCTTCTTCCCTCTTTCTGCACCTCTCTTGCCTCTTTCTGCACCTCTCTTGCCTCTTTTGCACACACAGGGCTACTTTTAAACTGACCTCAGGCTCAGCAGTGCACACATGCAAGTGCAGAAAGGGCTGCTGGCCTCTAAACTGCATTGCCCTATTATATGCTAGGGACTTAGAGGTAGTTTTAATCCCCCTGCCCTATTATGTACTAGGGCCTTACAGGGGAGGTCATGCCAATCACAGGGGTACCCCAACCCATAGTGTACCCTAGTGTATGTAGGTGTTTTCACTGTATTCTAAGTGTCTTTCAGCATAGCACTGGCTCCGGGCCTGGTTAGGCAGAGACCAGGGTCAGTCAGAGTCAGTTACCACCAGTACCAGTCAGCAAAAAGTTGGGGGGTGCCCAGGCACAGGTTGACTTTGCAACAAGGCCTCTTTCTGCACCTCTGTTGGTTCTTTCTGTATAGCTCTTGCTTCTTTCTGCACCTTTCTTCCTCTTTCTGGACTTCTGTTGCCTCTTTCTGCATTTCTCTTGCTTCTTTCTGTGCCTTTCTTCCTCTTTCTGCACATGTCCTACCTATGTAGGCATAGTTAGAAATTAGCATTTAAAAAACCTTTGAAATTCACTGAAAAAACCATAGGCTTCAGGGACGTTATAGTTAGAAATTATCATTTAAAAAACTTTTGAAATTCACTGAAAAAACCATAGGTTTCAGGGACGTTATAGTTAGAAATTATCATTTAAAAAACCTTGTAAATTCACTGAAAAAAACATAGGTTTCAGAGACGTTATAGTTAGAAATTAGCATTTAAAAAAACCATAGAAATTCACTGAAAAAAACACAGGTTTCAGGGACGTTATAGTTAGTTGGACATTTCACTCGTACAAAACCAGAGAAATTCGGCCATTATAGTTAGTTGAGCTAACTATAACTCGCGCCACCGCAATGCACTGCTGATGACATCACATATTACATCACTTATGACATGGTCAGTGACATCACTGATGACATCACTGATGACATCTCAAATGACATCACTGATGACATGTACACACACAAAGAGGGCCTAGAGGAGTTTTAAGGACCTGCGTGGGCACACTCCCCACTTAGCAACAACAGCACACAACGAGCCCACGGGTCCAAAGTGTATGACTGAGAGGAATGTGGACTAAGAAAACCAAGCACAACGCAGGGGATATCCCCTTTTAAGGACGGTTCCCCTCACACACCACAGGTGTCATGCTTCATCATAGGGGTGCCTCCTCGCGTCAAGACCTAGGGGCCGATTCCGATTCAGGCCGGAAATCATTCCAACCGAGCCAGACCCGGAGAGATTTCCGACCGAATCGGACTCTAGCAGCCCGACCGAACGAGTACGATGCGTACGCATGCAATCGGACTCGATTCGGTCGGACTCCCATTGAAGTGAATGGGAGCCGGTCGTACAACGCGTACGCGGGCTCCCATTGACTCAATGGGTGCGAGGCAAACAAGGGCGCCCCCTACAGCGGGTACGCGTCGATGCGAATCGTGCCATACATGCACAGGTAGGGGGGACCCATGGGTCCCCCCTGTGTGCGACTCACGCGGCTACGCGTACAGGGGGGTCCGACACGGACCCCCAAAGTCCGGCTCCAACTGCCCTTTGGAGCCGGACGGCGCGAGTCGGTCGGACTGCTCGAGGCGCGCATCGTACTTGCCCGGCCGGGGAACGTCTCCATTGCGCGGTGCGAGTCGTGTCCGTGCGAGTCGGTCGGAGCGGGTCGGACCCGCGTACGAGTCGGTCGGCGATTTCGCGTGCGCTCGCATCGTACTCGCTCGCCCGGACGCACGTACGAATCGGTCGGGAAAGAGGGCTCCGAATCGGATCCGGTTAAGCCGAATCCGATCCGGTGCCCTACCGGCCGAGATCGGAATCGGCCCCTTAGTCTTAACGCGGGCTACAACCCCCTCTCTACGAGGGAGGAGCTCAGGGATGTTTTCAGTTTGGGCAATTGGGTTGTACTAAGAACCCTTTGTGAGCGTGGTGTATGAAAAAAGTCATAAAAGATGTGCAGTGCTCAAATGTAAGTGATAGTGAGTTTAAAACTGCCGGCGAGGCTAGCTGATAGCAAACTTTATTCGGCTACCAAGCGGCAGGGTTAAAAAGCAATAAGCTGAGTAATGGAGCTGACCATCATTAGAGACAACTACATATACAAGATCAACATGTTTCAGCCACACGACCTATTCAAGTGTCACGGCTTTCATCAGGATCAATTAGTGAGCAGCTACTGCAACAGGTGTAAAGTGCACAACAAAATATATGATTTAAAAGGTGCCTCGGTATACTATACTGAACCAGAATGTTTATGTCCAGTAGGCCTCACCGATGGGACCAAAAAGAGGTAAAATTGTTACCACTTCTGTCTAATTTAGCCGTAGGTACACGCGCCAACCAACGTGAGCGAGGAACGTTGTCTCCCAGGGCGGGTGTCCAGCCTATGGTGTGTGAGGGGAACGGTCCTTAAAAGGGGATATCCCCTGCGTTGCGCTTAGTTTTCTTAGTCCACATTCCTCTCAGTCATACACTTTGGACCCGTGGGCTCGTTGTGTGTTGTTATCACTGATGACATCACTGATGACATCATCCAGTGACTGTGTGTTAAACAGATCATAATATTTTCTGGGGGTGAATGTTTGCTTTGTTCCGCATTCCGTCTATCATTTGTGTGTATTTTGCTTTCTTGCCCTAAGTGTGCCAGGTATGCCCAGACGTGGGTCCCGGGCTCAATGTGCCACTGGATTCAAACTAGCCTGGCTGATTAGGGGTGATACCCTGAAACCGGTTCCAGGATGCTTGTTTCTGGTCCAGGGAGGTCCTGACATGGCAGTTCGGACTAGACTGTTCCCATGTGGAGCAGGGTCCAAACTGATTTGCATATGGCTTTGTCTAAACTAGGGTGGCGTGGTGAGCAAAAGAACGGAGAAATGGATTTAGCCCAGATCTCTTTTGCTAATATTTTCTACAGCAGATAACTTACTAAAACTAAGCCATTGTCAAACCTGGATGATGGATGGGACTTTTAAATGTGTCCCAAACCATTCACTCAAATATACACCATACATGGTGAATATTACAACACAAATATCACTTTTATATAAATTAAACAAAACAGCACTTACTACAAACTCTTAAACCACATTAAGCATAAAGCAATACCTACTACCCACATATAATAATCATAGACTTTGAACAAGCCATGAGTCGATCCGTTTTAAAAATGTACCCCCACACATCCATAAAAGGCTGTTACTACCATTTCAGTCAAAGCATATGGAGACACCTCCAACAATCTGCACTAAGTCAACAATCTGCACTAAGGGGCTCATTATGATGGCGGAAGGACCGCCACCGCCAGGCTGGCGGTGGCGGTCCTTCCGCCATCACTGAGCATTTTACACACCGCCAAATTAGGATGGCGGTGGGTATCGCGGCGGACGCAAAGTCCGTCTGCCGCTTTTCCGCCGGAGGCAATCGCACCGATTGCCTGACGGATGGAAAAGGGCCACTAATATGGTGGCGGTGCCTAGCAGGCACCGTCCGCCGTAGTCATGATGTGTCCTGTAAGAGGCCTTTCCATGGCGGGCCCCCTCTGTGTAGGGGGAGGGTGTAGGTGCACTGGGGGGGTACCCATGGTACCCCCCATATCCATGCACAAGGTGGCACGCACCACGTGGTGCCTGCCACGTTGTGCATGGAAATGCACATCCTGGCATTTTAACACTGCGAACGGTGCTGCAGCCAGCAGCACCGTCCGCAATGTTAAAAGGCCAGGATGCGCCCGCCAGTATGGCAGACGCATCCTAATTGGACTGGTGGGACTGCCGCACGTCTGGCGGGTGGTCCCAGCACCGCTATGATGGCGGGCGGACTGATGTCAGCCCACCATCATAATGAGCCCCTAAGTGTAGACTATGCTATTGCCTTTGAAATTAAAAAAATTACAGCGCTAGCCTATGTTCCTGCCACAGAGGTGGCTAACCACTGCAATTTACTATTAGAAATCCCTTTCTACCAACAAAATGAAGCCTGACTAAGCATTCTAATGGATTATTTCAAACATATTTGGGTTGAGAGATTGCATCGCTCTGGACACAGGCGCTAACCCAAATTCCAAACAGCATGGTGGAATGTATATGACAGCACCTTGGCACAGAAAGCCAAAACAAACAACGCAGTTAAAAGATGCCACTATGCCTTCCAATCCACACTAGTCAGAACCCAACCTACACTCTATAAATTTATAGAAGCATTTTGAAAAGAGCAAAGCTACCAACAACTATGAATGGAGCAATCTATAACCCAAATTGCACCTAAACCTAGCAAACAAACCAAAATAATGCATGACATGCTACAAATTTCAAGTAAAACTCTTCATAAACAACAAAGGAGTAGATTACTTTGAAATAATAACCAAAAGCATATTATAAAATTAATAGTAACCTACAAAACTCCCCAAAAAGTATGTCATAATCTTAACCAACATTACAACTCTTCATAAACAACAAAAGAGTAGATTACTTAGAAATAATAGCCAAAAGCATATTATAAAATCAATGCTAACCTAGAAACCTCCCCAAAAAGTATATCATAATCTTAATCAACATTGCAAATCTTTTTTTCTATAAATGATAAACATAATATTTTATTACATTAACTAATACTCCACTGTTAAATAACACTGAGATAATAAAATAATATATAAATAATTTGCAAGAAAAATCTAAACCTCACCAAACAAAAAGCTCAAAGAACAAACTCAATCCATCACGTAATTTTAATACAACACATAGACCACACATTTCCAAATAAACAATCACATAATACTTCTACAAAAAATAAAATATAACATTTCCCATCCAAAAAACAAATACAATAAATGAATTATTGCTCTGTAGCTGCAGCTTTTCCTCTGTATCCACATAGTCAAAAACAATAATCCACCCAAAATGGGAAAATATTTTCAAAAAGCCCCCAGAAAAATGCAAAAATAAAATGAGTCCAATGGAAATCTCTCAAAGCAATCCAAAGTATCTAGGAACCATAAAAACCTGAAAAATGGTTTAAGAAACAGAAACGCTCCTGGAAACATGGAAAAAAAGAAATCAAAATTAAAAAATATTGGTTTATATTATGTTATGTGACTAAGTATTTCTAAAGCGGGCGTACGCCAAAAAGGTTTCATGTCCCTGGGGCAGAAGAGGCAAAGGACTCAGAGCTTATCCATAAGCCTGTCTGAAGAGCCATGTTTTTAGCGAAGTCCTAAAGCTTGTATAGGAAGTTGTGGCTCTAATGTATGGGGGAAGAGAATTCCATATGGATGGGACAGTCTCTTTTTAATGTACTTGGGAACCACAAGCAGATTTTAATGAGCTGATCTAAGATTACGTTTGAGGGTATAGTTCTTGATTCTGGAGGTCACAAAGGTAGGATTTCTGCCGTGACGAGATTTAAAAATAATGCACCCAGTTTTAAACAAAGTCCGCTAGGCGCAGGCAGCCAGTGTAATTTTGCCATCAAAGGTTTAGTGTGACAGTGTCTAGGCTGGCACCAGACCAGCCTGGCTTCCTGGTTTTGAACCAGCTGCAACTTCTGACTCAGTTCCTTAGGAAGTCCCAGATAGAATGACTTTGCATAGTTGATGCAGGACAAGACCAAGGCAATAATAATCTGCGTACTAGCCTCTAGAGTTAAATATTTCTGGTTTTATTTGATTTTCCAGAGATGAAAAAAGCAAGATAAAATACTGCACTTATCTAGGGCTTCATAGATAGACCTTCATCTATGATGGCCTGAAGGCTCTTGACCGCTTTTTTGGGGGGAAGAGGAGCACCCATCTTCACTGGACAAATGGAATGGTTCCAGCTATGCAGTTTGTTCTGTTGTCACAATTTCAGTCTTATCTGAATTCAACTTTAGCTGATGACAATTCATACAGTCACGGATGTATAGCATGGTGTTTCAGAAGAATTCTGCAGATTCTATTGTGTCATCTATGTTGAAAAGCAACTTCTTATCGTCCGCATAGTTGTATATCTTCACCCCCTGTCCCTATAAGGTACAGACTAGTGGGCGGATATAGATGTTGAAAAGATGGGAGGACAGAGAGGACCCCTATGGTACTCCGCAGTTAAGTTCTACTTTTGATGTGGAAAAATGGGTGAGATGAACCGATTGTGAGCGGCCAGAAAGGAAGGACTTTATCCAGTCTAATGCAGATCCCTAAACAACTGCGGCCCTGACAATTCGATTAAGATGTCATGATCTACTGTGTCAAAAGCCACAGATAAGTCTAACAGGACCAATGCCTGGGTCACTCCTTTGTCCACTACTTCTTCCATATTGTCAATTATGGAGAGAATAACTGTTTCCGTGGAGTGAGCAGGGAGAACTCCTACCTGGTAGGAATCAAGAAAGGAGTCCTCTAAGAAAGTGCATAAAAGTTGAGCAATGTGTGCCTCTAATAACTTGGCTGAGTGAGGGAGGAGTGAAATGGGGCAATAGTTTTTCAGGGTGGAAGGATCTTCCCCAGCTTTTTTTAGTGGGATTACTACTGCCTCCTTGAAGGTATGGGGGACAATGCCCTGACTTAGAGATAAGTTGAGCAGTGAGATCACAGCATCAGGGAAGGGTGAAAGATTTCTTTTAGGAACCGTGGGGGGCAGATGTCTTCTGGAGAGCCAGATTTGTCATTCATCATCAATTTCATTCAGGTCATCTTTAGTGACGGCCGGAAAAACTGTGAGTTTGATAGGATTCACATCTTCCGAGCCAGTAGTTAGGGGGCTGGGAGGAATACTGTCTTTAATGAACCGTATTTTGTCGATGAAAAAGAAGCTCAAGTTGTCACACAATTTTTGGGTGGGGACTAACTGCATACTTGAACTTTCGGGGTTAAAAAGTTCTCTGATAGTATCAAATATTTCTTTAGTTTTTTTGCCAGAATTTAGAATTTTATTTGAGAAATAGGTAGATTTAGCCCCCCACATTGATTTATTTTAAGCTTTTAGTCGCACAATGAAAATGTCCTTATTCTCCGGAGTGTATGTTTTCCGCCATTTTCGCTCGGATTGGCGCAGCTCACGTTTGGCTTTTTTTAGTTCCTCTGTGTACCATTTAGATGCTTCTTGGCGGCAAATTGGTTTTGTTTTCGGTCTCTAAGCATATTCGTTACTGGCTTCCCTGAGCCAAGAGGTTATAGCCTTTTCGTGATCGTCTGTGTTTTCGCTATATGTAGGTATGGTTGCTGCTAGAGAGTCACATAAATTGTCTAAGTTAACGCGGGTCGAATTCCTAGATGAAGTGCCAACACCAGCAGGTGGTTTCCTGCAGTAATGTCAGCTAAATCGAATTTTATTAGATGATGACCAAACCAGGTACATGGGGAAACCTTGAAGTTAATAATTGTTAATTCAATGACCAGACCTGATCCAGGGCATGGCCTTTAATGTGTGCAGTTGTGAGTACCTGTTGGTCAAAGTTCATACTGTGTAGAAAGTCGGAGAGGTTTAAGGAGGCAAAGCCTCAGTTTTCCTCACTCATGCAGAGGTTAAAGTCTCCAAGGAGTAATATTTTAGCATAATCAATAACTAGGGCAGATAGATGATCTGCTAGAAGTGAGGGGAAATGAGGCATGTGCCCCAGAGGTCTGTACAAGAGAATGCAAATTAGGGGATGGATGGGTGAATCTAGTTAAATTATAATTGTTCTCTACCGTCAAAATTGGTAGGGGAGTAGGTTTGGTGAAAGAGAGGTGCTTTTTGATGTTTGCAGCCACCCCTCCACATTTTTTCCCGGTACGTCTATTGTCATTGAGTATGTAGTAATTCTCCAGGAGTGCCGCTAAAATATCTGGCATAGAGTCCTGTGTTAACCAGGTTTCTGTAAGAAACAGTATATCTGGGGACTCAGTATCTCGGCGATAGAATATCTCAAATTGGTGTTTGACCAGCGGTCTTGTGTTGTGATAGATTAGGGTTAGATCTTTTACTATATTTATTTATTTATTTAAGAAGCTTGTAGAGTGTGCAGCTACCCAGAAAGGGTGTTGGCCTTTCCTGCTCACCCTTATCTTTGGTGGGTTTAGGTGTCTGCAGACTGTCCATTTGTGGAGTGTCTAGCTGGCCAGGCTTTAGCAACCCCAGCCTATCAAGTTTTTGCAAGAGAGGGGTTCTCAGTGATCATTATTAGATGACAAGTTTTTAATAACATTTGGGGAGTATGCTGGGATTTTACCATGGTGGCTGGCTCCTGGACCCGGATGGATGTGGACGGGCGCAGACGAGCTTGCCTTTGGCGCACCATCGGCACGCCCACTGCACGCATCCGCTGTGCATCCTCGACGCCGCCAGCTTTTGTGGGCTCATTGCTCTCACAAACTCCACCCACCAGTAACCCGATTGGTTCCCCCTACCCAATCCGCTTCTACTCAGCGTGTAGGGAGCGTTTTTAAAAACAATTCCCCGCAGCTCTATATGCAAAATTAGCTATCTGTGCAATGCAGTTTCTTTTTTTTAAAAGAAGTTTGTCACCTCTACGCCATTATAAGCTAATATAAACCAAAAGAGATTTCCTTAAAAAAATGGTAACTCCCAATGCCCATAGGACACGTTTGCAGACAGAAACCCACAAAGTATTTAAGAAAACCCCTTCTGCAAAACACATTACATTCCCAAAACTACATATACATTACACTTAATCATCTAAAAATAAGTAACATAACACAATATAACATAACATAACAATACATTACTAAAACAGTGTACGAAAACCCAAAACTATACACTAGTCAAAACCCCTACTACTGTTAGACCTGATAGCCTTAGGGGGGCGGGTTTCCCCCAACTTTTTGCCTGCCTCCCTCCATTTTACTGTACTCGTTTTGCTGGTTTTAGGGCTCTGAGCACTTTACCACTGCTAACCAGTGCTAAAGTACATGTGCTGCCTCTCTTAAACATGTTATGATTGACTTACACCACTTTGGGATACTACTTAATTTACCTGTAAGTCCCTTGTATAGTAGTATAAAATATACCCAGGGCCTGTAAATGTAATGCTACTAGTGGGCCTGCAGCACTGATTGTGCCACCCACACAAGTGGCCTTTCAAACCTGTCTCAGGCGGGCCGTTGCAGGGCCTGGGTGTGCAGTTTTCTGCCACTTCGACTTTGCATTTAAAACTACTTGTCAAGCCTTAAACTCCCCTTTTATTACATATAGGTCATCCCTTAGGAAGGCCCTTGTGAACCAAAAGGGAAGGGTACTATGTAAGTAAAAGGTATGTTTTACATGTCCTGGAAGTGACAAACAGACTATTTTGTTTTTCACTGCTGGGAGGCCTACTCCTCTTATAGGCTAGCATTGGGAATTTCTTAATACACTTTTAAGCGGTAATTCCTGATGAGAGAGGAGTAGCTTTTTCATGTTTCATATGTTTGGAATGCTCTTGATAAATCCTCTTTACTGATGAAGTTGGATTTAACATTACTGTTTTAGAAATGCCACTTTTAGAAAGTGGACATTTATCTGCTCTTAACTCTTTTATGCCTTACAGCCTGTCTCTAATTCATGTCTAGGTTGGGTGACAGCTACACTTTGTGCGTTCCCTCTAGACATCCATAAACACAGGAAGATAAGGTTCATCTGCATTCTGATCACTCATCTGCATTCATCTGCATTCTGATGGGTCTACCTGGGCAGGGAGGAAAGGGAGGGGCTGACACTTACACTTCAATAGTTAGTGTCCTGTCCACACACAAAGCACTGATTTACCCCCAGAGTTAGCCTGGCAGACAGGACTGGGCTGAAAGGGATTGCGTGCACTTCAGCGCCCGGTCTTTGATGTCATCTCCACTTCAAAGGCATTTTTGAGAATGAGTACTGGGTCCTTGACCCACACAAATCAGACCCTTCTGGATCTTGAACTGAGCCTCAGTCAGAAGGACTGCTGTGCTGCTCAAAGGACTCAACTGGACTGCTTTTCTGGAAGGATTGCTTTTCTGCTGTTGCCCTGTTGCCTGCTGCTCCCTGACTCTTCTGAAGGAGAGCTGGACTTTGCCTTCCCTCCAAGTGATCTCCAAGGGCTTGCTGGCTTGCTTTCTGTTTTCTAAAGTCTCAGGGACACAAAAGACTTTCTGCAATCCTGCTGGTATGGCTGGACTCTGCCTCGTGTGAGACCTACCCTTGCCTGAAGTGCCTCCTCCAAGTTCTGGGCCTCAGAAGTGGGTTCTGCAGCTGTTTTGCTACAATATCAATGCATTGTCACCACTGCTCCAATTGGAACCGACGCAGTGCCCTCCAACGCAGTGCCGATCCAAAGACAGCCCTGCACGGCTCGATGAATATGCAGGATCTAACTGGGAGGTTTGATGACAATGCAGCACCAATGCAAGGTCCAGACCGCAAGGCTCGACTTCGGCGTCTCGACCCAACTGCGAGGTCAACGACGATGCAGTGCCAATCTAAGGTGCCGAGCGCAAGGCTCGACTGCGACGCATCGACCTGCCAGCTTGAATCGGAACCAACACCTTGCCTTCAATGCGTGGAGAAGATCAACGCATTTAGTTGCTTGCGACCAGGAAAGGTACTTTGTTCACAGAGTCTTGCACAAGTCCTGTAGCCGGCCTGCGCTTTCACGAGGACGGCCCGAACTGTGACTTTGCCCTGGTCCAGAGACACCTAAAGTAACTATTTTAGCACTACTTGCCTCTAAGCGCTTTACTGCATTTATTTCTTCAGAATTCAATATCTCAACTTCTACTGATTGGACTTTTGTCGTTGTGGTCTTATTTCACTCAGATAAATATTCTCTATTGTCCTAAATTATTGTGGAGTCTTTTTGTAATGTATTCACTGTGCTGTTATATGAGTTATTGAACAAATACTTTACACATTGGCTTCTAAGTTACGATTGCCTGCTCTGTGCCAAGTTACCAGAGGGTGAACACAAGATGATTTAGGATTGTGTTGTGACTTACCCTGACTAGGATTGTGGTTCCTACTCAGACAGGGTGCATACCGCTGCCAACTAGAGAACCAATTTCTAACATTGGTGATCAGGGGTGAAGATAGGACTTGTGTTTGTGCAATTCCATACAATAGCTATGTGTACTCTACCCATCCATATCTAAGACCACTTTGAATTTTTCTTAATTTTTCCCTGCTTTTGTATCTTTGATCCATCCTATACAACCATGTCTCTGGCTGGCTCTGCAAGTGGAGCCATGGAGTTTGAGCTGGCCAAGCTGGAGGATTATACAGTAAACCAATTGAAAAGCTTCTGCAAGGAGCCACCAAAGAAGTGAAGTTTCAAATGGCGCTGAGTGACTGGGCAGAAGCCCATTCCAAGGAGAATGATGGATTGGAGGGGCCTGAGATGGTCTCTTCTGAGGAGCTACCTGCAGAAGTTGAGATGGCAACCCCTAGATTTCAGCCTCCTGGGAGGGCAGGAAGCAGTGTCTCCTCCCATGGCCTATCTCCAGAGGAGCTGGCTGAGAGAGGGAGGAAACAGAATTCAAGCTGGAGGTGGCAAAATTAAAGATGGAAGCTGAGGAGAAGAAGGCTGAGGCTGACAGAGCCTTAGCAGAGAAAAAACTGTTGTTGACTCATAAACTGAGTCTGAAAGAGATGGAGATCAAGGCCAGGCAGTCTAATTCCGACAGTGATGGTGACAGCATACATGCAGTACCTGATGGAGATAAAAGGTTCCATATACCCAAGGATCCCGTGTCCAATTATGTGGTGGGGGATGACATTGATAAATGTTTTTCTGCTTATAAGGTTGCACTCAAGGTAAACATGATTCCTGAGGAACACTGGGGGCGGGGGGGGGGGGGTCTGTAGAAACACATGCCTACATTTAGGAGGGGCACACTTCTGACATTAGAGGTTGAGGACCAAACCAAGTACACTCCTATGAAAGCTATTTTGATTGTCAAATTTGGGCTTACTCCCGAAAGGTATTGCCAAAGATTCAGGGACAGCCAGAAGTTCCCCAACCAGTCCTGGATAGATTTTATTGATTACTCCAGTAAGGCACTGAATGGCTGAGTGAGGGGCAGCAAAGTTAGAGATTATAATGAGTTGTATCATTTACTCATCAGAGAGCACATGCTCAGTATCTGTTTTACAGAGTTGTGCCAGTACCTAGTTGACAGTAAGCTGACTGTTCCTAGGAAATTTGCTGAGGATGGAGACCTATGGGCTAGCACCAGAGTGTTCGAAAACGTTTCTGGGGGGGACAGCGACAAAGGTGACCAAGGTTCCCAACAGAAGAAAGAGGGGGAGAAAAACTTAAAAACAAGAAATTCTCAAAAAGCCCCCAAAATAATTCCCAAGGGAATAGTGCTAATCAGTCCCAGCCTGATTCTAAAAGAGGGTTTCTTTGACCATAAGACAGGGAGGTGTGTACCCCAATTTACAGAGTGCTACAGGTATGGGCACATAAAGGGCGACTCCAAATGTCCCAAGAAGGCATAGCCCTCCATTGGTCGGCCGACACCCGGGTTGGCGAGGGTAGTGCTTGGGGAGGAGGTAGTCCCAGTTAGTTTTAGAGGACAGACAGAGATTACACTAGTTTCCCTAGGGGATGGAGAAATGGTACCAAAAGTCTACATTCCTTCCCCTACTTCTAAATATAAGCAGTGAGTCACCATTAATGGGCAATGGATTGAGGCTCTGTGTGACACAGGAGCCAGCATGACAAAGGTCAAGTGTCAGCTGGTGTCAGCAGAGCAGGTCCTACCAAACACACTCCACCAAGGCATAGTCGTCAACAATGATGAGGCCTGGTGAACAGCAGAACTGGGCTGCTGTTCACTTGACAGAGCAGGAACATTCAGAAAGCCATGAAACAAACGGGCAGACTTTATTCACACGTTAACTAAAGTAACGGTAAAGAAGAAAAGAAGATGCCCTAGACAACTTATTTTTAGGAACACCTTTAGTTTTAAAGACATCTTGCACTAAACATGTAAAAACATGATAAACCCTCTGCAAACTTCAATAAAGTATATTTTAATAACATGCATGAGCGCTCTACCTTAGAAGATCTGACTATATCACTGCATTGGGAGGCCTTTATTAGCAGTGATAGTTTTCAAACATGATCTTAGAAACATTCATGCCGCCCCCATTCTGAAAACAATACCATTAGTGAACCAAGAGGCAAGTCATTTGTCAGGTGCATCTTGTGTGTAGCCTTGGTTATTATATAATTGGAACAACATTATAGTTTATTAAATAAAATATTTAATAGAAGAGAAGGTTTTGTGCAGCACACATCCTGAAGTCGTATATTTTATGGGGCTCTCATATGTGGTAATGAAGAAATAGGAGGCAAAGTGAAATTAACCAATTGCTTAGGATCACACTATTTTGGCAACTGGGGAAGCCAGGACTGATACCAGGTTTTCTGGTTTCATATTTTGCAATTCAGTCACCAGATGAGTATCTCTTTACCATCTCACATTTTACATTAGAGGTTAATGCTTTGAATTTCATTCTTGGTCCATGAGAATAGAGCGTTGGTGGCAGACAGAAGTCACATGAAGGCTCGGTTTGTTGTCTACACTATGCATCTGCCTCTCATCCCTTACGCTCACCTTTCATCACCCGACCCTTGTATTGCTGGCATCAGTGCGACCCTGGGGCATGCACCAGACAGTACTCTGCAGCCCCTGGGGAAATGTTTGCAAGTACCCATGCTGTAGATTGTCTGTTAGGCAATGACTTGGAGCATACTGCCTGGAGGGAGGTAGAGCTCAGGTCTCACTTGGAGATGATGGGATTGCTTGAGTAGGTGTGCGTGACCACACAAGCCATGGCTATCCGGAAAAGGAGTCAAGGGAGTCTGGAGCCTGGAATAATAGTCCAGACAGCTGCCATGGAGAGGGGTAAGGGACGTTGGAAACCGGGCCCTAAAGTTCCCACACGGTAGGTTAATGGGGTCCTTGAGGAGGAGGCCCCCGAGACCACCGGGGAAGACATTGCCACCCAAGGTGAACTTCCTGAGCTTGTCAGCTGGCAGGCTGAGGGTGGGGCTACCAGGGAGGAATTTTGCTGCCAAGCGCAGAAAAAGTGTCCCACTCTTGAGGGTCTGAGGTGCCAGGCCTCAGCCCATACAGCAGGTGAAGCCTTTGGGGATCACCTGATCTACTGGGAGAACACTCTTTCATAGCAAGCCTAAGGTTCCTGGTACTGGGGAAGCTCGTGTGCTGGTGGTCACCCAGTGTTACCAGTCCTTCCTACTGGGTTTGGTTCATGACATCCCCCTAGCAGGACATTTGGGGAAAGACAAGACCTTCACCAGGCTTGTCTCCCACTTTTATTGGCCCCAAATGAAGACAGCCTCAGACACATTCTGCAGGACCTGTCAGGCCAGTGGGAAATCAGGGGAAAAGCACAAAGCTCCCCTGATTCCACTTCCCATTGTTGGCAATCCCTTTGAAAGGTTTCCATTGACGTCATTAGACATTTGGACCCCAAGACAGCCCTAGGCAACAGGTTTGTCCTGGTCTAGGTTGACCATGCCACCCACTACCCAGAGGTCATCCCTCTGAGGACAGTGACTGTGCCCTTGGTGGCAAGAGCTCTGATGAGGATCTTTACCGGAGTTGGGTTCCCCAAGGAGGTAGTGTCAGACAGAGGTGCTAACTTCTTGTCAGCATATATGAAGTCCATTTGCGAACAGTGTCGTGTAACTTACAAGTTTACAACACCCTATCACCCTCAAACCAATCGTCTGGTTGAACATCTTGAAGAGTATGATTATGGGCATTTCTGAGCCCATGAGGCGTACGCGGGACATTCTCTTTCCATGCCTTCTATTTGCCTACTGGGCGATGCCACAGAAAGGAGTACGGTTCAGCCCCTTTGAACTTCCTGCTAGGGGACCTCTAAGCCTTGTCAAGGAGGAGTGGGAGCAAGCTCCCAGGAAGCCCCCCAGAAGGTGGTCAGCTACATGCTGGCCCTCCGGAACCACATGTATCCCTTCTGGAAGAAGGCTAAAAGTAACCTTGAGTCCAGCAAAGAGGTGATGAAACTCTGGTACAACCAGAAGGCCACACTAGTAGAGTTTCAGCCAGGCCAAAAGGTATGTGCCATGGAACCAGTAGAGCCTAGAGCTCTTCAGGACTGCTGGACTAGCCCATATGATATCAAGGAGCGTAAGGGGGAGGCCAACTACCTGGTGGACCTTCAGACCCCTAGGAACCCCCTAAGGATGCTCCATGTGAACAGGTTGAAGCTCGAAGAAAGCATTCTCCTAGTGACAGATGATGGAGTGGAAGAGGAGAATGAATCCCTCCCTGACCTCCTCTCTTTACAGGAATCCGATGGGCCAATGGAGGCTGTCACTCTCTCTGCCACCCTGACTCCAGAGTAGCGAGGTGACCGTTACCAGTTGCTGTGACAGCTCTCCCCACTGTTCTCACTCACCCCTGTACTTACACATCTGTGCCTCCAAGATGTTGACACAGGAGACAGTGTCCCTAGAAAGAACAAAATTAACAGATTGTCAGACAGGGTGAGAGCCAGCATTAAAGAGGAAGTCTCCAAGATGTTATGTTATGTTATGTTAAAAATGGATTTATAGAGCGCACAGCTACTCAACAGAGTATCCCGGCGCTAAGACAGAGAATACCGAAACCAGGGGTGAAACAACGATCCCGAGGCGGATGGCCATTAAACTGCATGCTGGAACAACCAGGTTTTCAGTTGTTTCCTGAATGCCAGTATACTTGTTAGCTTGTTAGCTTAAGATGTTAGCTTTATGTGTGATTTAGCCGTCTAACAGTCTCTGGTCCAGCCCTGTGGTATTGGTACAAAAGGCAGTCCTGCCGGGTGCCAAACCAGAACTCTGGTTCTGCGCGGGCTACCGAGGTCTCAATTCCATCACCAGGAGTGACGCACACCCCATCCCCAGAGCTGATGAGCTCATTGATTGGCTGGGCACTACCAAATTCCTCAGTACCTTTGATTTGATGTCAGAGTACTGGCAGAGCACATTAACTGAGGGGGACAAAGAAAGGCCACCATCTCATTGATCCACAGCTTGATGCCAGGGCTGTCTGCCATATTTCCACTCCATCTTGCTAGGCCGCTGATAATAACCAATGATGCAAACATCTTTCCACCTTACCTTTTCCTACCAGTGCTTTTGAAGCCTCTGTAAGTCCAGGGCTACTCACGTATGTACTTTCAAAAAAGCCACACTGCAACTGAGCCTCTTGTGACACACAACTTATTACTACTCTCTTTGAACTCCTTTTGAAAAATTGTGGCTCCTTAGATACAACTCCATAATTCAAGGTCCTAAAATGTCATATTCGTTAAGTTATTGTTTCCTCCTTAACTGTCAGAGAGGCTTGCTCTTTAGTTCCAGAGGGTGACGCTCTGCTGCTAGGCAGCTATGGTTCTAGTTAATTTTCTGCTTGCATTGGAGTGGATTGGTGTCCATAAAAATAATCTCCTAGCAGCAGTTCAAACCATGACTCGTAGGTCTCTATTTCTGCTTACTGTTTCCACTGCTGCACTGCTTCTAAGCTCTTACAATCCACTTTTAGGGGAGTGTTAGAAGCTGTCTAGCAGTGTAGTCACAGAATGAAGGACTGGGCAGCATCACCACATCAATGCCCTGGATTGGATCTTTAAGAGACAGAATATCGAGTTTTTAATTTCGACCTACCATAATATCGAGTTTTGAATATCGTAGGTCAAGAATATCGACTGCAAGAATATCGTGGTACAGAATATCGACAGTAAGGTAAGAAATATCGTTTTTTTTAATATCGAAGACAGTAATATCGTTTGTAAAAATATCGTTGTTAATAATATCGATGTTTATATTAGTGTTCTGTATTTTAGTATGTGTGTTAAAAGTATGTGATGTAATTTTTTGGTATAAGTGTAGTTTTTTTTTTAACGTATGTGTTAAATTTTTAGCAGTAAATACTTTTATGTAAATTAATTTTTGCGTATTTTAGTTCTGTAGCGGATTGTGGGTTTATAGGGGAATAGGGTGGGAAGTAATTTAATTATAAAAACGTAGGGGGTCATTACGATGGCGGGCGGAAGCACAACCGCCGTGCTGGCGGATGAATAAACCACCAGTTACCGCCGGCACGCAGCAGTCCACACGCCCGCCCAATTACGATGCGAAAAGTAGGCCAAACACCGCCGGCAAGCCAGCAACACCGTCCGCCATCAAAGTGCGCCCGTACACGTAGCGGCGCAGCCTAACTGACACACACCGTCCGACGAAAACACGTCCCGCCCGGCGTATAAATTACGATGCCGCAAACAAACGGCTCCCACGGCCAAGAGATACCGTACGACAAACCGAAGCGGTAACACGGACGCCGAGCACGGACAACGAAGAAGCGGCTCCCCCGAGCATGAATCCAGCACTGCAGGCCCTCCCCATGCTCTTGCTGATGCACCACCAAGGACGCAACGTACCGCGGAGACGCAGGTAGGCACACACACAACAAGTGCACGCAAACAGCGCACACAGTGCAAGGGCGGAAAAAGCGGACAACCCCCCCCAGCGCGTGTACACTACACATCCACCATTGCATCCACATATGACACACAGGCCAAATCGTAACATCGCGTAACACATGTGTACACACCACCTGGGACTAGGAACCAACGACCCCGTCACGGCCCCAAAGCGGCGATGACGCCGCCACACATGCGCACAACGCAGAGGCCAACCGCAGCGCCATGCATGCGTCGCACACAGACACAGGGACACAACCAAGCAGCACACACATCAGCCCCACCCCGAACGCACATGACACGTGACAGGCCTGCCACAGACATGTCCCCAACGCCCAATTCACGGACAACACCCAACGCCACACAACCGACGCACACATGTCAGTGAAGTCACGCAACAGCAGGACACACCCCAGTGTAACAAACATGGCGAAGCACACAGCGGCGGCAACACCAACTAGGAGAAGCAGGGCCCCTTCGGGAAGAGGAACGCCAGTACCACACTGAAACACCCATACCACCCTGCACATATGAACAAGACATATAAAACGGAACACCAAAGAGCCCGGGAACCGACAACAGGTGGCCCAAGAATAACATTCACACACAAGGCCCAACGCAGAGCGGAAAGGCAGCCTGCCGCCCACACAAGGGAGAGCAGACAGCACTGAATGACCTTCCATTCCAACTCCGAAACCACAGCCCTACGAAAGAAGCCGGTGAATACAGCCATTGTCCAAGAAAAGACCAACACAGGCATGCCGAGGAGACCGACCACAGGGCAGATAGCGCATATCACAGAAGCACACAACGGACGGGGAAGAAAGAAGAAAACACTCCCCCATGTCGGCCACATGCAAGTTAATTGGAAGGAGTCACACATCACTGACCTTGAACTGTCTGAGAAGCATGTGGGATGAGGGCCCGTGTCCTCCAAACAAGCCAACAGAACACAAGTCCTGTCTCCCTACGACTACACAGAGCTCACAGCAACCTCGGAGCGTGCACATTGCAGACTGCACACACAGCCGGAGCACGCCACCACAACGCACCGCTGCGAAATGGCAACCGCAACACACCTACCCAACTACGCCGGACAGCTCAAGCTGTACAAAACCAACCTGATACATATATTGGGATGCGATCTCCTGTCCCTGCTGAACGTAAGTTACCGACTGACTTACCGCATCACATTGTTCAGCTGCGTCATGCCCGTCTTCTACTGTCGGAGGTGTCCCTACCAGCATCCCGTGGAGATATGCCTCTCCAACCCGGCATGTCTAAAGGCGGACCTGCTACCACTACTCCTCCCTCTGGACGCACACGACAGGGCCTGCTCTGCCTATGGGGGCATGGCGTATGTGGCCAACATCGCACCCGCACTGAAATGGGACCACTGTGCCTCCACACGACGGATCATCGAGAACAGCTACATCGAATGTCACCCAGCATGCCCCATCATGGTCCTCCAAGGGACAACTTACGAACAACACCTTGACAGCCACCATCCGCTACATTGGCTGGCAAACATGTACACCACCAATGACATGGAAGCCCTGCTGGACGGCATCGCATACCTGACAACCTGTAAATTCGTCGGACCACAACGCAGGTTCCCCGATTGACCTATGATGTCCAACCCCGCACCCATGCTTAGCTTCCGCACGGACTGGCCAGTCACCACCACAACAGCCATACCAAACGACCGGCAACTGTTACCACACCATCAACGACATCGCCATGACATCGGATATGACCGGGACATGCACACTGTTCCCCATCACATCCAGGAACACCGCATGCATCGTGGGAGGCAGTGGCATGGGGTCTGTGTATCGCACCCACATGGACGGAACTGCACGAACAACCAGGACACGACATGGATCCAGCGCCCATGGACACACACACCGCTCAGTGGACATGAATAGGTCGCCTGGAGTCTGTGGGTGCTGCACCCCTCCCACCCCCGCCCCGGGAATCCCATACCAGGACCTTTGCATGGACGACAAGTGCATACAACAACAACACGACCCCAGTGACTGTGACATGTCCAGTAACCACCACATTGCAACAACAAGTGGCACGCCGCTGCATGCACGCAAGCACATGCCCTGATGTCATCTCACATGCACGCGTGCATGAGGAACAACCGCAGCAAACCTGTCACATGGAACTGAGATGGACTGTGCCCATGATGCCAAGCGGTCTGGTAGGCTACATGTATACCGTCTGTGTCAAAGTCCGCAGCTCCGCAGCTATACGTAAATGTACATTAGCACAGCCTTGGCCAAGCAGATGTAACTCTGAAGCCCACATCCCACATGCAACAGCCAATCACATGTAACCCCACACCCTATCCCATTTGCAATCATGCTCAGTATATCCTCAACATGTATTCCGCTGCCAGTAGTGTCCACTATACTGCATCACAGAGGACAGAAGACTCAATATAATGTTTGAAACCAAAACTGTCTCCGCTGACTCATTTCACAAGTACGAATGAGAGAGGATGAGAGTATGTGAAGTACACGGCAGTCGTGACATGACCATGTAGTCCACTGGTATTGGATGTCAACGCAAATGAGTAGCACAACTGTGGAAGACACACATGTGTCGTGTGAAGTCGTATGGACGCAGTGCTCAGGTGGGTGGGTGTGACGGGTAGATGCGCACATGCCAAGTTGGAGCACGCCGTGTCGGGAGGGGTCATGAACAGTACACCACCGCTTCCCTGGGCATTGTGAGAGGACACCTGTCGGGGGGAGTGAACACGTGTGTGCACAGCAGCCGGGCACACGTACAAAGCGGTACCAGGCGCACCTCAGCCCACCCTCTGTGGACAAGCTGGATCCTGTTGTGCGCCCGCCATGCCCCTTGACAAGGCACACACAGCCCCAGTCGACCAGGTGTAACCCCAACATAGTCAATCCGCACAGGCGATACAGGGCACGGGATGGCAGTGGAGCATGGTGTGTGAGAGGTCTCCTCGCGCTCCTCCTGGTCATATCACGCAGGCAATAGAACCTCAACGTCTAGCATGGCACAAGTCAAATGGAAGTGTAGGGGGACGCACCACAGCACGAGCAGCACTGACGTCACGGGAGGTGGCTCGCACCATCCCATCCATTGCCCATTATACCAACCACGCCACATGCCATTGCGACTAAGTGCAAGCGCGTGCGCCACCACCCCCGAGCCCTCCCCAGAGAGGCCAAAGAGTGAATGTGTGGGCCATCAGTCACAGACGGACGCGGCATGGCCGCAAGGGCAGCCACAGCCACTGGGTGTCGCAGGTGGCGGATCCGGAAGGCGAAGACTGTGATGCATAGTCCATGCAGGCCGGGTCTCCATTTGGGGCACCACGCAGGTGGACGGCGTCCCGCAACACATCATACCCTGAGACAGCCCACTCGTGCAACTGGACCCACACATACACTCCTTGCCCTCTCTGGTGCGAGCTTGGGGCTGCCTGTGCAAGCGCTAGCCTCGCAGGTGCACATGCATATTGGGGGAGCGAGGGGAGGACATGAGGGCTGGGGCGAAGATGACTGTATCACTGTCAGTGAGTACAAGGGATGACCCAGATGTGGAAAGGAAGAGACGTGTCCCGTGTGTACTGCAACTAGTCGCCAATCCAACTACCCCCCCATGTCCGGAATGTAAGCCCGCACCTAGGCCCGCCCATCCGCCACATCGAATATACCACCAGCACGACAACCTTCCCATTCGAAACACTGACTGGGGGTGGCGACCAGTGAACAATCATGTGTAGCCTACCCACGCGTACATGTGGGCCCTCCATGATCCATGTCACCTGCGGCAAAGTCATGACATGCGCAATGAGGGAAGTGAGGAGAGCTGTCCGCCCCACGCACAGAAGGTGCATCAGCTCCACAGACCCAGCAGCGAGTCCAGCAGGGGTCACATGTGCAGGGGCAGCTGTGCCTGGTGTGAAGGCACATGCATATAGACAGCACATCGACCAATGTGTAGTCTGCCCACATCTACAGTCCATCATCATGCGGACATAGGAATTGAACACAGGGCAACACATCTGAGTGGGTGCACCCACCGTGACCAACAATGCGCAATCATCGACGTACCCGCCCTGTGCATGGCCCCCCACCCAACGGAGGCACATCCAGTGCCACCATCCCACACACACAAGCCTTCCACGGAACATGCTGTGTCCAATGCTCAGTACAGAGTCAGCGCCCATCTGGTGGATCCTGAACAGGAGACACATGCACACACATGCCAGCTCCCACTATGTACGTCTGCCACCTGGCACGTGCAATGTAACCTCTCACCTGTGACGTGTGACTGCAAGCACACAGCCGTCTTGGCATGGGGCTGTCAATGTGGACACCTGTCAATGTTTCGGGAGGTGTGATCCGTACAGTGCTGTACATAGGGTGCAGTGCTGACACCTACTACTGTCTCATATCCCCTCATGCCACAGGTCCCACTTGTTTTGGCCGCTCAGCCTGTGCCCACATCGTCGTCGTCGTGTGCCATACTCATCCAGCCTCGGAAGCAGTTCCATGCTCAGCAGACATTCATGTTGCCGTGGCGTTGCCGCTTGACGAATATGCAGTCAGTCCCCATCAGCACGCCCCGCAAGTCATTGGGGCCTAGATCCCCATGTGCATGCACATGGCAGTGGTTTGTATCACTAGCCATTGCCATTGTTGGGAGACCTGTGTAAGTGTATTGTGGCCGTGCCGTCCCAGCTTGACAGCTGGGCTGTGGCTCATGTGCTTGCTCAGTCATGTCAGTGATGTGTATGCGAAATTGCTATGTGTTGTGTTGCTTTGACATGTGTCCACTGCCATTTTCCCTAGGCGGAGACCGAACATTGACCGCCCATACCAATTGCTGGCGGACATGGACGATACAGAGGTCATTAGGAAGTTTCGGCTGGACAGGCCAACCCTGCATCGACTGTGTGCCATGTTGGAACCCCATCTCCGTCCCCGCAGGGTGTATCCGACAGCTGTCACCCCCACGGCTAAGGTGATGGCCGCCATGCATTTCTTCGCCACTGGGTCATTCCAGCACACAGTGGGCAGTGGAGGAGGGATGTCCCAGCCCATGTTCAGCAAGGTGCTGAGGGATGTACTGGCAGCCATGATGCTGTACCGAAACAGGTACATCCGCTTCCCCAGGGCTCGTGAATTGGCGGCAGTGAAGGGTGCATTCTATGCCCTTGGCAGAATCCCACACGTCGTTGGAGCCATTGACTGCACACATGTTGGCCTTGTTCCACCACAGGCCACTGAGCACCTGTACCGCAACAGGAAGCACACGCACTCCCTGAATGTGCAAGTGGTGTGCCTTGCGGACATGGTGATCACCCACGTGTGTGCAAAGTTCCCAGGCTCGGCCCATGACGCACACATAATGCGCAACAGCATCTTGCCACGACTGATGTCCAATCTGCAACAGGATCGTGGCTGTATTGTCGGTGAGTATGTGGAGTGGTGTAGCGTGCTGGTTGTGCGATGCTGTCCCCTGTCCAGTTGGAATAGCAACGGTTCTCTGTGTCCCTCACACCCAGGTGACTCTGCGTACCCGAATGGGGCATGGCTGCTCAGTCCATTGAGGAATCCTCGCACCCCAGCAGACGATCGCTACAATGAGGCACATGGGAGGACCAGACGTGTGGTCGAGCGTACCTTTGGCCTCCTCAAGTCCAGGTTCAGGTGCCTGGACCGCACCGGGGGTGCGCTGGCGTACTCCCCACAGAAGGTGTGCCAGATAGTGGTGGCGTGCTGCATGCTGCACAATCTGGCCATTCGGAAGCAGATCCCCCTCATCGTGGATGACGGAGATCAACCAGGGCCCCAGCCCGCAGACCAGGACAGCTCGAGTGAGGAGGACAGCGGAGAGGAGGAAGCTGGTAATGTGCGGCAGCAGCTCATCGCCCACTACTTCACTTGACGGTGAGTGTCCATGTACGACGGCTGATGTGGCTGTGTCTGTGCAGGTGTGTGTGTGCTGTGTCAGGGTGGCCGTTTGTTCACTGCGTGCTGTGTGTCAACGCTCCATGGCCAGGGTAGTATGCCACTGTTGGTGGCTGTGGCATTGTGCCCTATTGCTCTGTGCGATGTGTGTACATTGCTTGTAGTTGTTGACATGTACTGTGTGATGGGTGTGTGACACACTCATTGAATGTGCTCCTGTTCTGTCTCCCACCCCTAGGTCCCTACAGGCCCTCCGGTTCCATTGCCATGCCACGCATCAGGTGCCTTTCCGCCCAAGGTGGCCGTTGTATTCCGTACAAATAAAACACAGGGCACAAACAGCAGTTTGTGTAAGAGGTGCATTTATTTCAAACTGTGACATGTGATTGTGTGTAAGGTGATGACATAAGTGGTGCGTGCAGTGACAATGAGCTGTCGGTCATGGCTGCGTGATGCTCAGGGTGTACCCACTGGTTCTATGTCCATAGTCCAACACACACATGCCATCCAGATGGCTGTGTGGAGTGGGATCGTAGTCCAAGTCAATGCAGTGGGTGGTCAAGGAAGGCTGGCTGGCTGCCTCACTTGCGTCTGGAGCGTGCGAAGTCCTCCCGGGAGATCTGTTTCCACTTCGGACGGCCCCTTCCACGTTTGCGAGGGGGTGCCTGCTTGCGACATGCTGGTGGTTGAGGTGTGCTCACTGGCTGTGGACGCAGGGGAACTGGACACTGCTGCTCGACCCTGCGCCCCGGCAGGTGGTGGCGGAGGGGGAGCTGCTGTCCCTGGCTGTGACCTCACCGCCACCACCAGCTGGCCCATGAGGTCCACGAGTTGGCCCATACGGGCGTCCATGGACCTCAGCACCCCCAGCACCTCCCGCGTGTCTGAAGCAGACCTGACCCATTGTTCTTGGGCCTCTTCATAGGCCCCAAGGACTCTGGCCATTTGAGGCAGGGCATGGCTCCCAGGGGAGACTTGCGTTTCCCTGACCCTGCTCCTCCTACCAGTACTGCTGCCACCGGCCTGCCCACTAGCCACATTGCTCACCACGGTCCTCGCTGTGGCTCCCAGGGTGGATCCAGTCGGCCGGGCCACCACCTGCGCTGGGGCTGGTGCCAGCGAAGACGTGGTGGTGGTGGCGGCGGTGGTGGTCGGTGCGGCGATGGTGGCGGTTGCGGCAATGGTAGTGGCCGCAATGACCGTGGGTGTGGCCGCAATGACCGTGGGTGTGGCCGCAATGAGCGTGGGTGTGGCCACAACGACAGTGGCAGCAGGGGGCTGGGAATGTTCAGCAGCCCTGGATGATGGGTTGGTGGGTAGGAGGGGTCCTGGGGAGCGGCTGGGCCCGGCCACACCAGATGGGCCTGCTTGGTGGTCCGTGTCCGAAGAGGAGGACAGATCCTCCACATCCGTGTGTCCTCGTTGGGGGCTTGTAGGCTGGCTGTGCTGGCTGCTGTCTCCATCCCCAGCATCCAGCAGTTCGTCACCTGTGGAGAGAATGAGATTTGTTATTGTGTTGCACCTGGCGAAGTATGTATTTGTCGTCTGACATTAACAGTTCGTGTAATCTCGTACATGGGTTTCCCGGAGGCGTGTGTGTGGCTGTAGCATTTGTAGTTGTGTGTGCTTGACAATGGGACTGTGTGCTGTGCACATGTGGCATGGGACGGATTGGCCATGCCGATGGGTGTGTTGCTGTGCCCCTACTTATTGTGACTCTGGTGTATGCGGGCTCCTGGCCCATCCTGGGTCTGGTTTGTACTTTGCTTTTGGTGTTCAGATGGGACGCTTAGGAACGCATATGGCAACATGGGGGCCATGCCCCAGATTCGCATTTGGGATGGAATATGCTTTTGGGGTACATGCTGTGAGCCATGGGTGCCGAACGTGACATGTGTTGTGGCAGCATGACAGTGCATGGTTTGAGGTGTGTGCATGCTTGACATGGCCTGCATATTTGCTGTCTGTTGTGATTACTGGACATGGCATTGGACGCATCGTTATGAGTGAGTGATGGTTGTGTGCCAGCCAACGTATTGCAGTTGTCCCATCTCCTTGGTGTGCGTGCTGCCCTGTGCCATGTGCATCACTGCAGTGCTCAGGGGGGTGTGGCCCATGTTGTGTGTTGTTGCTCACAGTGTGTCGTGCGCTTCATTGACTTCTGGCACATGGTTGGTCATGGGCATGTATCTTAGCGTGACTGCTGTATGTGTGGCAGCTGTGCGGATGACATGCCTTTCATGAGACTGGGGCTGACGGATGGGATGGATGGTATGTTGTATGTGCATGGTGTGTCTGTGTGTTTGATGGGTTCAGTGGTGTTCGTGTGCATTTATGTTGTTCCGCTCTGTTGCGTCTAGTGTTGTTTGTCTTACATAGGCGTAGTTGTGGGGTGTGTGGTTGACAGGCAGTAGGGGCTACATGGACAGGACTTCAATGGTGTTTCGGTTGTGTGTGATGGGTTGCACAGTGGCTGCCGTGTGGTACTATATTCAGTGTGGCTTGTGCATGCAGACGTGGCTCCTTGGGTGTTGCTGTGTTTGTGATGGGTCATGTGGGGTGTGAGTCTGTGGTTCATGTCCGTGTGCACATTGTTCACTTGTTCGTGACGGTGGGCGGTGCTGCGTGTTCGTCTGCTACGTGACATGTCCCATGTGTTGGTCGTGTTACGGTCCTCATGCCTCCAGTAATCCAGCCCTGTCCAGTTTCCCACCTGCAGGTTGTTCGTGCGTGCACTGTACTGGATGCCACATGGTTCTAAGCGGGGGTGCTCCATGTTGCAGGTCTGTGGGGGTGGGGGGTGTTGTGGGTCGTGGTGGTGGCTGGACACCCACTGACACCGATTGCTGTGGACCGTGATGTCTACCTTTCGGCTGTCGTTGTGCACTGCGGTGGCTGACACGTGGCTGTGGGGTGTGGGGGATGCTCCTCCTTGCTGTGCTGTGGGACTAGGGGCCTGGTGTGTTTTGTACTTGGGCTGTCCACCCTCCCACCCACTGCACTTTGTATTCCTGCCACTTACCTGTTACTTGTCGGTTATTGCAGCTATGGCGGACACATGGGTGTGGTGGGTGCTCGTTGTGGCGCTTCTGGCATATTTGGGGACCTGTTGGTGGTTACGTGGCTGGCTGAGTGTACACATGTCCCCACGCATCTTACAGTTGTTCGGTTTGGGCTGTGTGTGGTGGTGTCTGTTGCATGTGTGTGTGATGTGTTGTGTATTGTGTGCTGGACATGGGGGTGTTTGTCCCTGGGAGCTGTGGCATGGTGGTAGTGCATGTGAGTACATAGCGGTGTGCTGGTATACATTAGTTTGTACTTACCAGCCTCCACTCCCCTGCTAATCCGGCGAGGATCTCGGGATGTATGATGACTCGCACCTTCTCCTCCCACGCTTTGAAGGTCTTGAAGAGCGCGGGATTCCCTCCGCCAGTGACGGCAGCCAGCTCTCTGTTCTTGCTCTCCTTCTTCTTGACCAGGCTCTTGACGTCATTCCACCGTTTGTTTATTTCGACTCTGTTCCTGGGCAAGGTCCCGACTGCATTGACCTGGTCTACGATCCGGTTCCACATTCTCTTTCTGGTGGCTAGTGGTGTGTGCTGGACCAGGTTCCCATAGATTTGTGGGTGCACCTTGATGATCTCGTCGACCATGACCGTCAGCTCCATGGGCGTGAACTTGGGCATTCTTTGTGGTGCCATGGTGTTTGTGGTGCTGGTGCGGTGTGTGTTGTGTAATGTGCAGGGGGTTTGTGGTGCCGGTGTTTGGTGGTGGTGGTGGTGGTGGTGGTTGTGATGTGTGCGTTTCTGTGGTGTGCTGCTGTCCTTGCTGTGTCACTGTGTCCTCTCCTCTCCTCTCTAGTTTGCAATGTTGCAAGGGGTTGTGGTCTGTGGGAGTGCTGCTTTTGTACTTACCTATGTGGGTGTGTCCTCATGGTCTGTTGTTTTCAGGTGTGTTGTGTCTGGGGTTCTGGCCTTTGTAGTTTTTGTTTGTCCAGGGGGGTGTTTTCGGGATGTGTACTGTGCTTGTGTATTTGTGCGTGCCTTGCTGTGTGGACTTGTTGGCCATGTTGTGTGCGATTGTTTTTGTCAGCGGATGGTTTCTGTGCAGGGACGTGGGCGCCATGGCTTCTGCCGTGTCGATTCTCATCGGCGTTGTTTGCGCTGGCGGGCGGTATATTTGTAGTTTTCCCGCGCTCATGGCGGTGCGATCGTAATCTCACGTGCGGTGTGTCGGCCGTGAGGGCGGGCGGTTTTGTGTTGTCGTGCGTGTTTCCGTCCGTGGCGGGCGGTTTGACTCCGACTCGGACGATGGCGGGCGGTATCTTGTGTGATTTTTCCGCCGATGGCGGTTTTCGGTTTGTGTAATCGTAATGGCGTGGTCGGTGTTCAGACGGTGTGTGCGGGCGGATTTTTGCCGCTTCCATGCCTGGCGTTTTTTTTTACGCCAGGTATCGTAATGGGCCCCGTAATTATTAATTTATATTTATTATTATTTATAATTAATTTATTATTAATTAATTATTAATTGGTTATTAATTAATATTAATTAATTAATAGATGAATATATAAATTGTGTTATTTTTTTAGGAGTGGGTTGTGGGTTTATAGGGGAATAGGGAGGGAAGTAATTTAATTATAAAGAAGTAATTAATAATATTTATTTATTAGTATTTATAATTAATGTATTATTAATTAATCATTAATTGGTTATTAATTAACATTAATTAATTAATAGATAATTATATAAATTGTGTTATTTTTTAGGAGCGGGTTGTGGGTTTATAGGGGAATAGGGTGGGAAGTAATTTAAGTATAATAAAGTAATTATTAATATTTATTTATTAGTATTTATAATTAATTTATTATTAATTGATTATTAATCGGTTATTAATTAATATTAATTAATTAATAGATAATTGTATTAATTTTGTTATTCTTTTAGGAGTGGGTTGTGGTTTTATAGGGGAATAGAGTGGGAAGTAATTTAATTATAATAATGTAATTATTAATTTTTATTTATTAGTATTTATAATTAATTTATTATTAATTAATTAAAAATTGGTTATTAATTTTTATTAATTGATCATTACATTAATTGTGTTTTTTTAGGAGCGGCTTGTGGGCTTATAGGGGAATAGGGTGGGAAGTAATTTAATTATAATAAAGTAATTATTAATATTTATTTATTAGTATTTATAATTAATTTATTATTAATTAATTATTAATTGGTTATTTAATTTTTAATAATTATTTAATTGATAAGTATGTTAATTTTAACCCTCTGCTATCCAACACTTTCCCTACTGTTGCACTCACTGGAGTGGGAATAGTAATTTTTACCCCTACGCTATCCAACACTTTCCCTACTGTTGCACTTACTGGAGTGGGAATAGTAATTTTTACCCCTACGCTATCCAACACTTTCCCTACTGTTGCACTCTGTGGAGTGGGAATAGTAATTTCTACCCCTACACTATCCAACTCTTTCCCTACTCTTGCACTCTGTGGAGTGGGAATAGTAATTTGTACATCTCCGCTATCCAATACTTTCCCTACTGTTGCACTCACTGGAGTGGGAATAGTAATTTTACCCCTCCGCCATCCAACACTTTCCCTACTGTTGCACTCTCTGTAGTGGAAATAGTCATTTTTAGCCCTTCGCTATCTAACACTTTCCCTACTGTTGCACTCATTGGAGTGGGAATAGTAATTTTTACCCCTACGCTATCCAACACTTTCCCTACTGTTGCACTCTGTGGAGTGGGAATAGTAATTTTTACCCCTACGCTATCCAACTCTTTCCCTACTCTTGCACTCTCTGGAGTGGGAATAGTAATTTGTACATCTCCGCTATCCAATACTTTCCCTACTGTTGCACTCACTGGAGTGGGAATAGTAATTTTTACCCCTCAGCTATCCAAAACTTTCCCTACTGTTGCACTCACTGGAGTGGGAATAGTAATTTTTACCCCTACGCTATCCAACACTTTCCCTACTGTTGCACTCACTGGAGTGGGAATACTAATTTTTACCCCTTCGCTATCCAACACTTTCCTAACTGTTGCACTCTCTGGAGTGGGAATAGTAATTTTTACCCCTACGCTAGCCAACATTTTCCCTACTGTTGCACTCTCTGGAGTGGGAATAGTAATTTTTACCCTTACGCTATCTATCAATCAATCAATCAATCCATTTGTAGAGCGCGCTACTCACCCGTGAGGGTCTCAAGGCACTGGGGGGGGGGAGGGGTGCTGCTACTGCTCGAACAACACTTTCCCTACTGTTGCACTCTCTGGAGTGGGAATAGTAATTTTATTCCCTCCGCTATCCAATATTTTCTCTACTGTTTTAGTTAATGTAGTGTAAAATGTATTTTAAAAGATTAAAAATATTGTAATATTTTAATTTGTTATATATATTTTTTATGTTTTATTTATAATATTGGTGTATGTGTATATATATGTATTTATAATTTTTAATACGTTTTTAACAATTTATAAGTTATTAAAATAATTATTTATAAATATTATTAAGTATATATATTATATTTTATACATATATATGTTTAATTGATTTTTACATTATATGTATTACTTATAATTTAAAAAATTTAAAATAATTTTAACTATGTTTTTTAATTATACGTATTATTTACTTTATTTTACATTATTTTTTATACATTAAAAAAAACGATATTTTTAACAACAATATTTTTAACAACGATATTTTTTTATCGCTATTTTTGTACTTACCATTATGTAGATAGGACTTCGATATTCTGGACATCGATATTTTTGTAGCTCGATATTCTGACTGTCGATATTCTGTCAGTGATCCTTAAGAGACACCGCTCCAACATCCCCAGTTAGCCTTAACGACTTGGCCATATGGACATTACGGCAGAGCCCCATAACACCTTTATCCTGTCACTCCGAGCATATTTCCAAGAGCAAAGAAAAAAAAAACAATCAAACTGTGCATGTGTGATAGACCTTGCATGTTCATCATGCATGCAGTAAACATGTTGGTGGAGCTGAAGAGTGAACCAGGCTTGTCAGTGAGGTGAGGCTGGAGGAAGACAATCCACCAAGAGAGTCACATGGGTATGCTACAAAGCCAGAAAAACCAATCGGCATAGTCCTTGTCCACACTGTAGGTCCGTGTCATTAAAAGGAATTAATTGAAACTTTTAAGGCAAACACCATTTATTATATCTGGAGTGAACCAAGGCCTTTAGATTTTACTTACATTATATAAAATATTCTTACGTATACGGTCGTTTTTAGTTAATACTCTTTATCCATTTTTTTGTTGTTGTGCCAATCACATTTTTCTTCTGCCCATAGCATGAAGCAATAAGTCAGCTCACTTTAGCCATTTTGTAAACTCACTGCCAGTGATGGCATTCTGACCTTTCATAAGGAGCACATCCACACAAAGTAGACCTATTCAGTTCCAGGACACCTATAGTGATGCAAGCTTACTAAGACAATAAACATTTTTGCATTAAGCCAATGTTTTTTTAGACTGCTAAGAGCCAAGCATCTCCTCCAACGATAAAGTTTTACAAAAAAACATGACAAAACAAGCATTCACACATCTCAAAAGGGCTTGCAACCAGAGCCAGATCGAAAATGCTTTGCCAATGCTTGTTTTTTTGTGGGGGAGTTATTACTACCTCCATCGTTCGCCTTTATTGATCAAATGCACTTAAGCTACTGTGAATAGACACGTTATGTTAATTAAAGCAAGACACTATGGGGTCGATTCCGATTCGGGCCGGAAAAAATACCGACCGACTCAGTACGGGATAATAGTCCGACCGACACGTACCGGCGTTGCCCGACCTGGGAAGTACGATAAAATGCATGGAAATCACGACCGACTCGCACGCAACTCAAGGCGAACGACCGACCCGGCCGGAAACAAGCTATCCGGCCGGGAAACCACGCGAATCGAACCGACCGACACGCATCAGGAAATAATCCAAACGAAACGTACCCGCGAAATCCGACCCGCGCAGTACGATGCAATGGGTGAAAATTCAGACGGATTCGTACGGAGCCCAAGCCGTACGACCGACACGCATACCAAACCCAGCCGAACAAACACAATACTCTGCGACCGACGCGTACGCCGCATATGAAACTGAGCTGAAACACAGCGGAAACGACTCGGAGAGGCGCGCACGAGACAACTGCACCGTCCTACTCGGTCAGAAGAACGACTCCTACATGCACAATAATCACAAATGAAAAAATACAAAAAAAAGGGCCAAACAAGCAATGACAAAGCCAATAAATACAGGGGGGAAAATTGGAACAAGGACACACCCCCAACTCCACCTACATAAAGCCCACAAATCCCTACCATGATCCTTTGCAAATCCCACTGACCTGCCAGCACAGAACACCATCACACAGCAAACACAGATACACACACAGCTCATCCAACACAAAAGCCACACACCATTAGCACCTCAACAAATAGCACCCTCACACACACACAGCAAAACCTACACACACACACCCTCACTTGCACACACACACATCAATCACCACCACCACCACCCATCACCATGCCCCTAAAGAAGAATCCAAAGTTCCTAGATAGTGAATTGGAAGTCATGGTAGACGAGATCCTGAGGGTAGAGCCACAGTTGTTTGGCACATTGGTCCAACAGACCCCCATGTCGCAGAAAACCAAGATGTGGGCGAGGATCGTCGACAGGGTGAACGCACAATCACCATGTTTGCGCACAAAGGAAGACATCCAGAACAGGTGGTATGATGTGCGCAGGAGGGTCAGAGACCTACTCAAGAAGGATTACCTCCTGAGCCAGCACACCGGCAGTGGCCCTCCTGCAAAACCAGAATACCTCAGGCCCTGGGAGGTGAAGGTGCGGGCCATCCTACCACCAGTGAGCGTATATGGACTAACAGACATCCCAGAGCCTGGTGAGTACACAACTAATATACACAATATTGTGTGCCAATACACACACATCACACTCAAGGGGACAGTCAAACCATCCACCCCTAGCAAATCAACAGCAACCAAAAGATAATCATCCCAAGATGTGTATGTCAGTTAGATAAACACAATACATGCCATCTCATAGTGGTATGTCACTGTGTCATGACATGTACAAACCTAACAACAAATAGAGCAAGGCAGTGGCACAAATATAACCAACAAACACTGCCTGATATTTTGCCACCACTAGAACACCACCTCACAGGGAAGCTCACTTAAAGGAAGGAATTCTGTGTTTGCTGGTGAAGTTAGTGTAGCCAATAGCATGATGGGAGTTGTAGTCACAGATACTGCTCACCCTCACAATTGGCCCATCAACACCACTCTGAACCATGCTCACATCACAGGGAGTGGATAAGGACTGACAAGATGGCTGACACTGGCTACTGCTGTGGGGAGCACAAGGCCCTGCTGGGAACTGTGCACCAACAAACAGCACAACACCACTGCCTGACATCCTGAAAGCCAACTTGCACTCCCTGCAATGCAAGCACGTTGCATGGTGGGATATCTGGCTTGCTGGGAAGGAGGACTCACAGCACTGACCATAGTTACAAGCAGCTCACCTCACACCCCCTCAACACAAACTCCACATAACCCACCTGGGAGAATGCAATGCCTCACATACCAAATGAAGATCCCACAAAGAACCACCACCCTAGGTAATGCTGTGTGAAGCACAGGGACACACCTGGGACTTGTAGCCAAACAAACGCAAGGACAACACTGTCAGCCTCCCTGTCAGCACAGGCACACTACCCCACAGGGAAGCAGAGTCCAAAGGAAGGAAGTACGGGCATGCTGGGAAGGGGGTGTAGGCAATAGCATGATGGGAGTTGGAGTCACAGATACTGCTCACCCTCACAATTGGCCCATCAACACCACTCTGAACCATGCTCACATCACAGGGAGTGGATAAGGACTGACAAGATGGCTGACACTGGCTACTGCTGTGGGGAGCACAAGGCCCTGCTGGGAACTGTGCACCAACAAACAGCACAACACCACTGAATGACATCCTGAAAGCCAACTTGCACTCCCTGCAATGCAAGCACGTTGCATGGTGGGATATCTGGCTTGCTGGGAAGGAGGACTCACAGCACTGACCATAGTTACAAGCAGCTCACCTCACACCCCCCCTCAACACAAACTCCACATAACCCACCTGGGAGAATGCAATGCCTCACATACCAAATGAAGATCCCACAAAGAACGACCACCCTGGGTAATGCTGTGTGAAGCACAGGGACACACCTGGGACTTGTAGCCAAACAAACGCAAGGACAACACTGTCAGCCTCCCTGTCAGCACAGGCACACTACCTCACAGGGAAGCAGAGTCCAAAGGAAGGAAGTACGGGCATGCTGGGAAGGGGGGTGTAGGCAATAGCATGATGGGAGTTGGAGTCATAGATACTGCTCACCCTCACAATTGGCCCATCAACACCACTCTGAACCATGCTCACATCACAGGGAGTGGATAAGGACTGACAAGATGGCTGACACTGGCTACTGCTGTGGGGAGCACAAGGCCCTGCTGGGAACTGTGCACCAACAAACAGCACAACACCACTGAATGACATCCTGAAAGCCAACTTGCACTCCCTGCAATGCAAGCACGTTGCATGGTGGGATATCTGGCTTGCTGGGAAGGAGGACTCACAGCACTGACCATAGTTACAAGCAGCTCACCTCACACACCCCTCAACACAAACTCCACATAACCCACCTGGGAGAATGCAATACCTCACATACCAAATGAAGATCCCACAAAGAACCACCACCCTGGGTAATGCTGTGTGAAGCACAGGGACACACCTGGGACTTGTAGCCAAACAAACGCAAGGACAACACTGTCAGCCTCCCTGTCAGCACAGGCACACTACCCCACAGGGAAGCAGAGTCCAAAGGAAGGAAGTACGGGCATGCTGGGAAGGGGGTGTAGGCAATAGCATGATGGGAGTTGGAGTCACAGATACTGCTCACCCTCACAATTGGCCCATCAACACCACTCTGAACCATGCTCACATCACAGGGAGTGGATAAGGACTGACAAGATGGCTGACACTGGCTACTGCTGTGGGGAGCACAAGGCCCTGCTGGGAACTGTGCACCAACAAACAGCACAACACCACTGAATGACATCCTGAGAGTCAACCTGAACCCACTGCAAGGGTGCGCATGCTTCATGGTGGGATAACTGGGCCAGGTGGAGAAGGATGGCCGGATGTCCACCAAATACAACCAATGCTGGCCATGCACACACCTCAACATTCATATTGAAATGCCCCAGGTATGCATGACAATGTGCTACACCAATATCAACCTCTTACTGTGACAACTTAGGACAATGCAATGTACATGCCCGCATCCAGAGGTACAGTCACAACTGTCAGGTGTGTGAACCATTGATGTCTGTAGAAACATTACATACAATGTGTGTCTCTTCCAAATACAGGTGACGATGATGGGGACACAGCAGCAGGCGAGGAGGAGTCCCTGTCCCAGGCTCCGGGGGACACAGAGCTCACTGGTATGGAACAGCCTCTGCCCTCCTCGGATGGCGAAGACCTACCTGGCACCTCCGGTGGGAGTCATCAAGCAGCACCAGCTGGACCAACATCTGCACCCCCTGCACCCACCCCTCCAACAACTGCCAACATACAGACCACCCCCGCCGACACGGACAGACCAAGGACCATTGCTGACAATAGCACAGGGCCCCAGGCCCACCGTGGAGCAATGGATGACAACACCACTAACAACCCCCAAGTGGGCCTTGGGTCACCTGTGCGTGCCACCGCAGGTCCTGCACGTGTCGCCAGGGGTGGTGGGAGGGGTGGTAGACATAGGTCGCTGCTTGCAGAGGGGTCTGGACTGCATGATGACCCTCAACTGGCACGCACCGCTGATGCGTACCAGGATAGCACCGGAGAGGTCAGACAGGTCGTGGGGATCCTCAAGGACATACAACAGCAGCAGACTGCCCATCATGCCCGCTTGGACTCCCACATGGCCCGTGTGGAGACACACATGGCCCGTGTGGAGACACACATGTCGGGCATGGAGTCCAAGTGGGACACATTGCAAGAACTCACAGCGGTGCATAGGGACATATTGACATGCCTCCGCCAGATTAGCACCAACATGGCCACACCTCCCTGTGTGCCCACAACATCTGGTGCTGCAACAACTGACACCGCCACAGGGAGGGAGGAGGACTCTGGCGGAGAGTCCCCTGCACCGCCGCAGCCTGCACGTGAGGGTCCCCCCACAAAGAAGAGGGGTCGTCCGAGGAAGGAAAACTGAGAGGTTGATGGCCACGTACATCCCCCAGGAATCCAACACCTGTTCCGGAAATTCTCTTTTGTGTGCAAACGTTTCACCCTGTCGAATGCAACACTACTTTCCCACATGACATGGGGAGTTCAAGTTGGACTAATGTGTCATATGACTGTGGACTTCACTCAGGACATTTCTGCTACCAAGACTTCCAACTCATCTGGGACCTTTGGATCACAATCCCAATGTACAGCACCCACCATCCTGTGCACTATACACACACACATATCTGTAAATAAAATCACTAGTACACCATACTTGCCACTGTTGTTATTCAAATGTGGATACTGTCATGGTGATGATGTTCTGCTAAATTCCACTGTGTATGCTAACTGCTACAGCAAGTACAACACCGTCGTGTGAGTCATGGTGACGTGACACATATGAGGGAGACACACCACTAGGGCTACACAACACAGACACCAGGGCCATCGGACTCATCGCCCACAGTGATGTTGCCAGGAAATACAGTGGAATGCACAGACACCACACCTATTCAGAGTCTGTGTCAACTAGCCCACAGGTGCAGTAAGCAAATGTCAGTCAGATGTGTGACCACAGACAACGCACATCCCAAAGTGAAGCACAGGTTTATTACACATTTGCAACATGTTGTTTCCACTACAAATGCAAGGTTTACCCACATGGCAGTGGCCACACAGTCAACAAGTGCAGAAGATATGAAGTCCAGGGGTGTGTGGCACATCACTTGTAGGCCAACTACTGCTGCCACCCTGAAAGCTGAATCATGGTGTCGGGGATCCAAGTTGACCAAAGTACTCAGTAAGCACCCTGTGAAGGACAGACATGACACACAGTTAAAATCACTGTAGAACAGGACAGTACTGCAATACTCATGCCCAATACATGTCACAAGACAACTACACAAAACCAAGTTAGTATATCAAAACTGTTGGGGAGTTCAGACTACCTGGAAGGACACATTGCTGCACGCATCCAGTCAAGTAGCACATGGCCACACTCAAACAGCACCAGAGCACCACCCATACATATCATGCAAACTCACGTCATTCACATTACATCTCCCTGGATACTCACATTCAGCTGAAGAAGTTGGTGATGAGCTGTGTGCGGACATCACCATCATCATCATCATCATCACTGGCATCGTGGTCCAGGCCAGGATCCTCCACAGGTGGCGGACGTTGGTCATCGTCATCCAGGATGAGAGGCAACTCCTTCCGCACTGCCAGGTTGTGTAGCATACAGCAGACGATGACAATCTTGCACACCTTTGCTGGGGCATATGGGAGGGCCCCTCCTGTCTTGTCCAGGCAGCGGAAGCGGCTCTTCAGGAGACCAAAGGTCCGCTCTATCACTCTCCTGGTCTGACCATGTGCCTCATTGTAGCGCATCTGGGCTGGTGTCACAGGGTTCAAGAGGGGTGTCAGCAACCACGGCATGTTGGGGTATCCGGAGTCACCTACGGACAGACAATCACATTAGCTGAGTTGGAAAAGTGGGTGGAATACTACAGATCAGATCACACACAATGGTACAAAGTCAGTACACACCGTCAAGCCAGGCACGCTGGTTCTGCATCTGTGCCATCATCCTCGGGATGCGACTACTCCTCATCACGTTGGGATTGTGTGCTGAACCAGGGAAACGGGCACACACATGTGTGATGCTCATATCTGCTAAACATACCACCAGAGCATTGATCGAATGGTAATGTTTACGGTTCCGGTATGCCTGCTCATGTGCCTGTGGTGGTATCAAAGCCACATGTGTCCCATCAATGGAGCCAATGACATGTGGCATCCTCCCCAGGGCATAGAAGTCACTCTTGACGTCAGTGAGTTGTTGACGTGTAGGGAAATAGATGTACTGTTTCAGGCATCTCAACATTGCCTCCAAAACATCGCGTAGCACACAGCTGAACATAGTCTGTGACATCCCACCGGCAGTCGCAACAGTGTGTTGAAAAGTACCGGTGGCAAAGAAGTGTAGAGCTGCCATTACCTTCACCTTGGGGGTCAGCGCCGTAGGGTACGTCCGGCCAGGTTGCAAATGTGGTGCCAAGCGCACTGCCAAATCCTCAATCGGCTGCCTGGTGAAGCGGTACCGTCGGATGCTGTCACGTTCCACCATCGTTGCCAGGTCAGGGAATGGTCTATGGACAGCTGGAGCCCTGCAGTGCATAGGTTGAAGGAAGAAAGATTGTCAGTCACCCCACATATGTGCCATTCACCATACTCAATTTCACATGATACATCATTACGTGACACAAGTACTTGATGTGTGTGCCGTTCTGTCGGACATAACTCGCACCTACATGGCCATCATCTAACTTCTCAGTACAACATGTGTGCACTACAGGTACCAGGTTGTGCTATGGGAAACCATTAGGCTGTGTCACAGTACCCATTTACTGCTGTCACGTTCCACACACACACCACAGTGACATGTCTGGACAGATGCGCCACAGGCATCACAGATCATTGACAGGTAGATTCCCAGTGACCCTGTCTTGCCACATGGACACTGGCATGACATGGCGTATCATGTACACATCAGAAAAACAAACATGACTCCCACAGGTAGTGGCCCCTGTCGCATCCGCAGGACAGACATGGACGCCAGTGACGCACAACATCAAAGTCCATGCACAAACAACGTTGATGTGGAGACTGTCTCCCATCGTGCACATGGAATCAGTGACATCGGAAACACAACATGCACACAGACTGTGGAGGGACATAACTATTGTGGCAATGGGTCATCCTGTGACGTACATGCCTTCCCACATGGGACTCTGGGGATATGTGACATGTCATCACATACACAACCTGGAAATGTGACCATGCCACATGCTCCAAAATGAACTGTTGCACATCACAGTGGTCATGTGCACAACACACCAAGGACCCTGTCCCCATGAACACATGCACAGCCTGGGTGTGGCTGCCCACAAGTCCCACCACAGAAACCACATGTTTACCCCCATACACAGAGTAGGAAATGCAGCCTTACATGTCTCAGGAAACAGTGTGGACTGGGTGTGGTGTTGTAGGTGTGCCCCTGGGTCTCTGGCAGGTATATGTGGCTGGCATATGTTCACCAGTGACAAGCATGGTGACATATGCGACTGACCTGTACAGGTACGCGTTGTACAGCAATGGACCGATCGGTGTTCCCGGCCGGCCCATTGCATCTGTTGTGTGCGGGTATGCGTTGTACCCGGAATACGCGTTGTACAGCAATGGACCGATCGGTGTTCCCGGCCAGCCCATTGCATCTGTTGTGTGCGGGTACGCGTTGTACCCGGAATACGCGTTGTACAGCAATGGACCGATCGGTGTGCCCGGCCGGCCCATTGCATCTGTTGTGAGCGGGTACGCGTTGAAGAGCAATGGACCGATCGGTGTGCCCGGCCGGCCCATTGCATCTGTTGTGTGCGGGTACGCGTTGTACCCGGAATATGCGTTGTACAGCAATGGACCGAACGGTGCGCACACATTGGCTGGTGCCTGGCATGGCAACGGACGCGTTTTCGAAGCTCCGACGAGTCTGATGCAGTGAATTCAGTTGGCCAGCCACAACAATGTTGCAAAATCATGGGTGTCATGAAGTTGAAGATTTGAAGGATGCTGTGGGCGTGTATTAGTGCTGCTATTCCATGGATTGGTCAGATTCAGAAGATGCAAACGACTTGGACCTATCACTTTGGACACATGGGACAGTATCTGCCTCAGCAGCACACATATAATGCTGGCTGTTCCCCTGAGAGCTCACTTGCCTGCACTACATGCTCCAGGACGACATCTGCCACCAACACTGCTGCTGTTTATGCATCCTCTGGCTCCTGCAATGGCATGTACTGTGGAGAGAGCCCCAGCCTTCAGCCTTGAGGAGAACCAGGCCCTGCTGGACAGCCTCCTTCCACAGTACAGCAAGCTGTATGGGAAACCAAGGGAGCAGGTGAGTGTGCTGTCCACTGCCTCACTAATTGTGCATGTTGTCTGACTAGCAGGACTTTCAGTGTGCACACCACTGGCTAGCATGCCCACTGAGTAGTTGTCACACCCCAAAGTGTGTAGTTACATGCACTGAACTGGTACAGTGCAGTAACATTGCATTCCAACTAGGTTTACTTCCCATGCAATGATACCATGTAGTGACTGCTGGCAAACTGTTCATAGCCATTGTTGCACTGCCTGTGTACATCATATGCCCCTGTGATTCAGACATGTATATCCAACTGTGTGATGCACGTATATGTTGCATGTGTAGTAATGGCCTTTTCACTTTGTCATCCTCACAGGTTGATGCCCACCTGAAGCAGGATATCTGGCTGACCATCGCCTGGAAAGTAAGATCCGTGGGGGTCTACAGGCGCAGGATACGCAACTGCCAGAAGAGGTGGCAGGACCTTCGTGGCTGGACCCGGAGGATCGCAAGGGTCCAGCTGAAGCTGTCGCCTCCTCGCAGGAGGGGCGGACACCGGACCCTGACCCCCCACATGCTCCGGATCCTGGCGGTGGTCTTCCCTGACCTGGATGGGCAGCTGAAGGACAGACAGCAGCAAGGAGGGGTGAGTCCATGACTGCACTGTGCACTTTGTCTGACATGCTATGTGCCCTCCTCTGGCCTGGTTAAACTTCCACAGTACATCAGTCATGTGGTCCAGGACCCATGTCCCTCATTTGTGACATGCCCACTTCTCCTCTGATACGCATATGTGTGGCCCTTATAGTCAGGAAATTGTGTCATTTGGGGACTGTGTCATTGCATTTAGCTTTGCTCAAGGTGGGGGACAGCATTTGTTCCCGTGACTATGTTCTGCGATTCATGGGTGGGTCAATTGCTTACACAATGCCTAAGTTCTGACATGTAATCGGGGTGTAACTTTGATATGTGGTCCGCTTGCTGCTCTGACTCACCACATGTCCCTGGGGAATTTGGCACACACCCATGCTGCTGGTGGGAACAATGTTTGGACCTCAGGAGTATGTGTATCCAGTGTGTCACACATGCTTAGCCACCTGCCTACTGTCCAGGACTCATCCCTCTTACAGGTGGAGCTGGACAGTCATGCCTACTCCAGGGCATACAATACACTCTGTACTCCCACTCCCGTGTATCATCTGGCATGTTGTGATCAGTGAAATGTACCCTCAGGTGTCTGCCTCTGTCTCATTGTGCTGTGTCTTCGTTGTCAGGACTACTGGTATGTTTATCGGTTAGGGCTCAGCATGCCATCTGAGATGTGACCATGATAGACGATACTTCTGTGACTTATAGGTGTCTGATCACTTGACTGTGCACACAGGTGTTTGCGACTGTGACTTTCAGGCAGCTGTATTTTCATTCACAGCACACTGTGAGGTGCTCATGTTCAGAGAGTTGTGTTTCATGTCCCCCATATGTCCAGTTGGTATGACGTGGACAAATAGTAGTACATATGATGTGGTATTTGGGGGATGGACATGTGCACTTGTCAGTCACATACCTTGCATTCCCCATGCCCTCGGATTGTGACACAGTGCAGACTGTTGTTGGCTGGCTGCCATGGCCATGTGACTTGAGACAGTAATGTATGACTTTGCACGCATTCCTGTGTCATGGCATTAAACTTCCTGAGACTGATCCTGCAGGGGAGTGACATGTGCAACATACACACCATTGTGGCATTGACTATCCGGACATGGGTGCATCATGGTGTCTGGTGCTGGTATGCATCACATGCATTTCTATTTAGACTCTGGCCATCCCTTTATCCGGACACCTGCACTGACTCAGTGGCAAGAGATGTGATGTGTGCATGTTCACATACTTCACCGTGTTCCCTGCAATGTCCAACAACTGTGTAGGTGGTGCATGTGTCCACACTGGGGTCTTACCATCAGACAGGCACCAGACAGATGGGTGCAAGGGCAGGAGGGGTGTGAGTCCCATGGTTGACCATCAGACTGACAATTGGCTTCCCCGAATCTGTGTGAGGACTTTAGGCAATGTTCAACTAAGGATGCCAGGGCTTGCTCTGTAATGTGCTGTACTTACTGTGGTGTGTGCGGTCAGTGCAGGTGACTGATGTTTGTCTGTTTCCCTAATTGTTTGCAGATACATCCACGGCCACAGGAGGGGACAGCTCCATGGACCAGGAGGAGCAGCGGAGCCAGACTGGGTCAGCATCGGACGAGTGGTCAGAGGGACCCAGTGGCACGGAGGGCGAGGGGAGCCACACCGAGGAGTCCTCAGCACCATCCACCTCAGCTGAGGACCACAGCAGCTCAGAGGATGACTCCCTTGTGGAGGCGGGTCTCAGCAGCCACCAAAGGCCAGCTAGTCTGTCTGGCCCCACCACCACCACCACCGCCCTCCCATTGGCTCCCATTCCTGAGGTCCGTGGAGGCTCCCGTACTCGGGAGCGTGTCGCCTTCGTGCCAGGCACCGCACCCCCTGCCCCTGTGTCCCCTGCTGCCCTGAGTGAGGAGTCTGTGTACCTCCTTCACCAGCTCCATGTAGGGCAGACAGCAATGCTGAGTGTCCTCCATGCACACACCACTCTGTTGACACAGCTGGTGTCGTTCATGGAGGGCATCTCGACGGGTATGTCTGCCCTACAGAGGAGCAATAAGTCCATGGACTCCTCCCTGACGGCAGCAGTGTCCCTCCTCCAACAGTCCCTCACCCCTCCCACCTCTGCCCCATCCACACTTCCTGCCCCCCTACCTGTCCAAAGCACATGCACACCTGCACAGTACCCAAACACACAGACACGAGCAGCACAGACACACCCAAGAGAAAGGCAAGACGTGCACACAAGCATCCTCAGGGGACTGATACCACAGACACAGGGGATGAGGAACACACACACACACAGGCATCCACATCCACTCCGCAGTCCTCCAAATCCTCTCCCTCCAAGACCCCTTCCCTTGCCTCGCCTGCTACCCCACCTACACAGCAGATCTTCCTGTGTGACCTCGGCCTCTTCCCCTCCAATCCTGCTGATCCAGCATACCGGGGGAAGAGGAAGTCCACCCACACAGAGGGGAGTGCCCTCGCCCCCGGACACCCTCCCCCAGGCGCAGGCAGACACAGGACCCCATTAGGAAGTCCCCCGGACCAGGAAGAGCAAGACCCCACCACCACCACCACGCAGCTCCACCACCCAGTCTCTCTCCTCCATCCCCCAGTCCACCACTGCACAGGTTCCCCCGCCACACCCGGCCCCAGGTTCCCCCACACACCGATACCGCATCCCCAGACTGCTTAGGCCCTCCCCCCTGCCACTTGCTCTTCCACCCCCAACCCAGACGCTCTGCCTGTTAGTGGCACTGTTGTGGAGACCGGGTCCCCCCTCTGTTCTGCCCACCTCATCTGCCCACCCTTCCACTCCCTTGGAGTCATGCACTGCAGTGGAGTCCACAACCACCACGTCTGACTCGGGCACTGCAGTGGGTACCCAGTCCACTACATCAGTCCAGCCCACTGCAGTGGTTGCAGCACCCACACCAACTGACTTGTGTACCACAGTGGTGCCGGCCCCCCTGAGTCAGACACCTCCACTGCAGTTGCCGGTGACACTCCTGCACCCACCACCCCTTCACTGCCTCACTCTGCCATCCCCTGATCCTGTCCCTGCGGTGCCTGGCCTGCCCCTTGTATGCCCCTCCAAGGGGGATGTCCCCTAACCGTACCAGTGCAGGCAAGCAATGTGTGACCAGTTGTCACTTCTCACCCCGTTGATTTTGGACTGGCCATTGGCCTTAGTTTCTTTTGGACTTCCGTTTTTGCCCTGACATTTGCTGAATAAAGCCTCTTTTTGTTTACATGTGGGTTTTCTTTTGATGTACATGATGTGGATGAGTAGCATCCTGCATTTGCAGTTATAATAGTGTTCACATCAGGAAAATGAAGTGTTGCAGTGATGGACTCCATGTGGTCCATGGGATATGTGTCCTGTTGTAGTCTGGATCTATGGCATCCTTTGCTACAGTCTGAGGGTGTAATGTTCTGCATTTGACACAGGGATGTCCTTTTTGCATTTGTAAATGAACATCTTTGTCTTACACTGATGCACATCTGGTGGGCTTACCACTGTTCAATGTTCCGATTTCCCTGACTGTGTGCCCAGCTCCACTGGACATGCAGTTTTGCACATCAATGTCGAAGGACTCATCTGTGTATACAGTGCAACTTGCTTGACACGTGTTTTTTGTGTGTGCAGATGACTGACGTGACACTCCCGTACCCAGGCTGATGTGAGCAGAGCCTTCTGTGTGTTGTGGTTGTTGACTCACTGACGGAGTGTTCTGCTGACATGTTTGGGTCGTGCACAGACAAGGTTTGGCACAGCGGACCTTCCACAGGAGTGGAGTGCCCTCATGGCAGTGTGTAATCCCGTGACATTGCATGGGCCTGTGTTGTGTGTTGTGTAAGCATGTCTGTGCGTGTTCCCTTCCCTTTTCCTACACAGGCTGTGTCCCTAGGGATGTTCCTGTTTGTGATGCTTGCTGAGTTGTTCTGTGTTCATCCAGCATCTTTGACCTGGTTTCTCCGTGATGTGGGTGCATGGCAAACTAATGTTCATGAGGTTGTCATACCAGGTTGTCTTTGTTGTCAGGGCTGGGGATGTGGGCAAACGCAGATGGGACACATTCAGGATTCCCCTTGGCACTTGTTGTTTACACGAGTCATGTGATTTACAGTTTGTGTTAGCTTTCAGTGATTGTGACACGTTGTGTGTGTGACTGCTGCCACTCCTCAGGGTCAGAGCTGCAATGTTGGAAGTTGTGTACGTGTGTTCTTCGTGTGTCACCTTGGCTTCTTCGTTGGTGTGTGACTATGGCCAGGATCCCATTGATTGTGGTGGATTTCACATCATGCCCATGTACTGCATACTGTGCTGTGTGTCAGACATTCACGAGTCTTGTTGACTGGCCATGTGTGATGGGTTTCTGCACCTTAGTTCCCACCACCACCCCTGGTAGTGTCATGGGTGCATGTGCAATGTCACCAGTCCATGTTAGCTTCACTGCTGCACATTGGTGGAGATCAGGGTGTGTGGTGTTGAGTGTGTGCAAAAGTGAGTTGTTGCACGGCTAGACCCCTACCTCCATATTGGCCTTGGCTGGCAGGCCGTGCTGATTGATTAGAGCTTGTGTAGGTGTGATGGTAGTTTGTTGCTCAGGACACATGACTGTGGTTCACAGTGTGAACGACATCTACCTTTGTCATCACAGTGGGATTATCATGCAGGCTAGTGTCAGCACAATGTGGGGTCCCTGGGGGTAGTGCTATGGTGGGTCTGTCTCTTGCTGTGTTAGTTGCTGTTCCTACAAGCTTGTGTGACATGTGTCATTTGGGCTCCCTCTCATCTTACAATGCCTGATTGCCCACATAGGGGTATCCGATCCATGAGTAACTTTTGTATGGCACTGTATACGCATATGTGTGGTTGGAATTCAGGCCTCCTCATGTGTTGTGTGGTTGCCTGGGGACACTGGCACACCCCCCCCCCCATCACCTGTTGTGTTTGAAACGCAGTGTGAGTCTGCCTGTTTGTGTTTGTGCCTTTGCACCACTGCATTGGCATATCTTGAGTGTGCCATTGGCTGTATGTTGTTTGGTGGCTTTCCCCTGCTGTCCCTGGGACTCCTAGGTCATCAGTCAGCACAATAATCATGGTTTGTATGTCCCATTGCTGCCATGGTATGGTATTTGTTCACCTGACATCTACAGTCTCCACAGGATATCTACATTTGTGTGTCCATTGGTGCATATATGTGGGTCAGCATTATGATGGTCACTTTTGTCATTGTGTTATTTGTGAATGTTGACAATGTGGGACCCCATGGGTGATGTTTGTATGCACATGGCCAAAACGATGTTTCAGTGACACTGCACTGTTTCCCTCGACCAATCTATGTTGCTATGGGACACAAGCACTACTATGCCACTGATGTGTTTGTTGTTGTATGACCAGGATTCATCCATGCAGTTTGGCTTTGGCAGCTTTTACCATGACTACACTTCCCTTATGGTCACTGTGGTGATGGGGCTTTAGGCAAGCCCCATCGCCACACTGTTCAAAATGTGCATCAGCTATGGACACCACACTTCCCTTTTGGTCACTGTGGTGATGGGGCTTTAGGCCACATTGCCACACTGTTCAAAATGTGCATCAGCTATGGACACCACACTTCCCTTTTGGTCACTGTGGTGATGGGGCTTTAGGCCCCATTGCCACACTGTTCAAAATGTGCATCAGCTATGGACACCACACTTCCCTTTTGGTCACTGTGGTGATGGGGCTTTAGGCCCCATTGCCACACTGTTCAAAATGTGCATCAGCTATGGACACCACACTTCCCTTTTGGTCACTGTGGTGATGGGGCTTTAGGCCCCATTGCCACACTGTTCAAAATGTGCATCAACTAGGGACACCACACTTCCCTTTTGGTCACTGTGGTGATGGGGCTTTAGGCCCCATTGCCACACTGTTCAAAATGTGCATCAGCTATGGACACCACACTTCCCTTTTGGTCACTGTGGTGATGGGGCTTTAGGCCCGATTGCCACACTGTTCAAAATGTGCATCAGCTATGGACACCACACTTCCCTTTTGGTCACTGTGGTGATGGGGTGTTCGAGCCCATTGCCACAGTGGCCATGGTCGGCTTGCATTGTGGAGGCCACACACATTTCTGTGTGACACGTGTGCTAGGGGGTCACATTGTATGTTCAATGTCATGTTCAGTGTTGTAGGCATTTGACACAGACTACACACACTTGTCATGGTGTGGGGGGGATGTAATCTTCTGTAATTCCTTATGTGGGAGTATGCTAGTTGTGTCATGCATTACCCGTCCTATGAGTAGGAGTGGTGTTAGTGGTAGGCATCCAGCTCCCCCTGAGTAGTGATGGGGGTAGTGGTAGGCATCCATCCCCCCATGAGTGGGGATGGTAGTAGTGACAGGCATCCAGGCCCCCCTGAGTAGGGGTGGTGGTAGTGGTAGGCATCCATCCCCCCATGAGTGGGGATGGTAGTAGTGGTAGGCATCCAGCCCCCTATGAGTGGGGATGGTAGTAGTGACAGGCATCCAGGCCCCCTGAGTAGGGATGGTGGTAGTGGTAGGCATGCATCCCCCCATGAGTGGGGATGGTAGTAGTGGTAGGCATCCAGCCCCCTATGAGTGGGGATGGTAGTAGTGACAGGCATCCAGGCCCCCTGAGTAGGGGTGGTGGTAGTGGTAGGCATCCATCCCCCTATGAGTGGGGATGGTAGTAGTGACAGGCATCCAGGCCCCCATGAGTAGGGGTGGTGGTAGTAGTGGGCATCCATCCCCCCATGAGTGGGGATGGTGGTAGTGGTAGGCATCCATCCCCCCATGAGTGGGGATGGTAGTAGTGGTAGGCATCCAGCCCCCTATGAGTGGGGATGGTAGTAGTGACAGGCATCCAGGCCCCCCTGAGCAGAGGTGGTGGTAGTGGTAGGCATGCATCCCCCCATGAGTGGGGATGGTAGTAGTGGTAGGCATCCAGCCCCCTATGAGTGGGGATGGTAGTAGTGACAGGCATCCAGGCCCCCCTGAGTAGGGGTGGTGGTAGTGGTAGGCATCCATCCCCCTATGAGTGGGGATGGTAGTAGTGACAGGCATCCAGGCCCCCATGAGTAGGGGTGGTGGTAGTAGTGGGCATCCATCCCCCCATGAGTGGGGATGGTAGTAGTGGTAGGCATCCAGCCCCCTATGAATGGGGATGGTAGTAGTGACAGGCATCCATGCCCCCATGAGTAGGGGGGGTGGTAGTGGTGGGCATCTATCCCCCCATGAGTGTGGATGGTAGTAGTGGTAGGCATCCATCCCCCCATGAGTGTGGATGGTAGTAGTGGTAGGCATCCATCCCCCTATGAGTGGGGATGGTAGTAGTGGTAGGCATCCAGCCCCCCCTGAGTAGTGATGGTGGTAGTGGTAGGCATCCATACCCCTAAGGGTGGGGATGGTAGTAGTGACAGGCATCCATGACCCCCTGAATAGGGGTGGTGGTAGTGGTAGGCATCCATCCCCCCATGAGTGGGGATGGTAGTAGTGGTAGGCATCCAGCCCCCTATGAGTGGGGATGGTAGTAGTGACAGGCATCCAGGCCCCCCTGAGTAGGGGTGGTGGTAGTGGTAGGCATCCATCCCCCCATGAGTGGGGATGGTAGTAGTGGTAGGCATCCAGCCCCTTATGAGTGGGGATGGTAGTAGTGACAGGCATCCAGGCCCCCCTGAGTAGGGGGGGTGGTAGTGGTGGGCATCCATCCCCCCATGAGTGTGGAAGGTAGTAGTGGTAGGCATCCATCCCCCTATGAGTGGGGATGGTAGTAGTGACAGGCATCCAGGCCCCCCTGTGTAGGGGTGGTTGTAGGGTGGTGTTGGTGGTAGGCATCCATCCCCCTATGGGTGTGTATGGCATTGGTGTTGGCCATCCCACCCCTATGGTTCTGCTGTTGCTAGTGTACGTCATTTGTGCATCCCTATGTGTGTGTGACATATTTCGTGTATGTGTCGTTTGTTTGTATTGTTGGTGTTTGACTTACCGTCTGCGTCGTACGCGTCCGTGCCGGTCCCGGTAATAGATGTAGAGTATAGGTAGGACCTGCGCAATGGGATTCATGCTTGGATCGTCTCGTTCGTGTTTCTCGTGTCTTCGAGTCGTACTCGTAGCAGGCTTGTTTGTCTCGTAGCCGTGGATCGTCTTGTGGCGCGAAACGGAGCTTATGTGCGGCTCACCCGGATGCTCAAACGTGCCGGACGTATCGACGAGTTCGTCGCGTACGGATTGCGCATCGTACTCGTCCGGCCGGAAGGTGCTGTGTATTTGCTTCCGTGCGGCTCGATTCGGCGTTCACGGATCCGGCTCGAGCGGGGAACAGGAGCTGGATTGGGTGAGTACGGCTCGCTCGGAGAATGAGTTGTTATACGCATCGTACTTGTTCGTCCGGACGAGTGTACGAATCGGTCGGGAAACACGCATTCGGCTGGTATTTTTTCCTGACAAATACTGTTAGGTGCCCTACCGGCCGAGATCGGAATCGACCCCTATGTAGACATTACTTTTTTCATGTTGACCAAGTTGTGTGTTTTGAAAACAAAAATGGCACCCTTCAAAACTACTGACGTTGTTGCCAGGAACAATATCAAGATCCCTTCTACACATAGAGTCCAGAAGTGATGGCTTTTGCATTATCTGCTAAGAAATAGCTTGGCAATCTGGCCTCCACTTACCTAAATCAAAGCAGTACATCCCTGGTAAACATTCCTCCGCTTCAGGACTTCCACTTCCCCCAAATAGAAACATTTTTCTTTTCACAACACTGAAATGAATAAGAATATTTGATGGCGTCATATTATCATAAGTCATAGTTTCCATGAAACATTTAAACTGTGAACATTTTGTTTTAATGTACGATGCTGGCTGCTGCACACAGAATTAACAAGCATAAAAGAGGGACATAGTGAAATCTGAACTGCAGAACATATGAGCTGAGCTGTAACCTTCCACTTCTGACATGTGAAAGTGCACTATGTCTCTTTGGCATGAGAATTATTGCTGTCTTTATTGAACATACGCAAATATATGACTTCGTCATTTCCCCCTCATAGGTTCTCCTCGTCCCAGTCATTACAGTATGATGAGGCGATCCCTCCTCCCGACAGGCACCCTAACACATGAGTATTTTTGTTAACTTTTTAGTTAACCCTTTCCATGCGTCGGACGGCCCCTGGCCGTCCAACGTCACGGTGGGCGTGTGCGAAGGACGGCCGGGGGCCGTCCCAGACACGCCCACTCAAGGGAAAGCCCAGCACCGTGGCGGAATCCGCGCCGCGGTCAAGCGGTTAATAAAAGCTCCTCCCACCCACCTCCATGCCTGCTTGTTGTTCCTGTCCGACAAGAGGTAAGAGAGCACTCTGGTTTTCTGTTCTATCTTAAATTGATTATATGTTCCTTTCTGCTGAGTTTTAACATCCTTATTTCATTTCAGTGCCGCATTGCACTCAATGAGGGTGTGTGCTTTGTGTGCTCTCTGCACCACCCATGGCCATGCTCCACTTGCATGTGCTTGGCTGGGACGGGGCAGGGAGCATTACAGATGGGGGGGCTGGTCAAGTGCTGAGTGGCTCCAGCAGCACTTGGTTCCCGGGGCTGTGTCTTCTGTGTACGCGGCTGCAGGGGAGGCAGCATCCCGTTTTTGGTGGCTTTCAGAGTATCGTTACATTGTTGGTTCCAATCAAGTGTTACTTTGGAAGTTGTGCTTTTAGCACAGCTCACTTACTGTTTGGTATGTCGGCTGCTGGGGTTGTTCCTCTGGGGCCTTGCTGGTGGTTCTGCTCTTGCCCCTGGGTAGGCTGCTGCTACATGGAAGCAGGTGTTGGACATTGATGATCTGCTTTCTGGATCTTCTTTTTACGAGGTTCAAATTGCTTGAATGAACCTCAGGCCACCAAGCGTAAAGAGGATGTAGATGTATTTTGTTTGACTCCCCTGAGGGCCAAAATATGATGCATTATTCTCAAGGTGTTGCGATTTGGTTCACATTGTTTGGACATGAAGATTGGAGGGATGTCGATGACCATGATATATTTTTGAGCGACAGTTATCTTCTGGTTCACATTGACGATCATTACCCCGGGGGTCCTAGGGTCATCTCTTTTTTGTCATTGATTACTTTTTTCCTCCACGTTATCCTGGTTAGGAAGCGTCCTGTTTCGGATCCTGTTGTGATGCAGGTTGGGGATGATCGTTAGCATGCTTCGGTGGCCTCTATTTTGGATTTGGGCCAGTCCGTGTTAAACCTCAGTGTCACAGGTCTTCCTTTCAGACTTTGTGCCACTGTTGCCTGTCTTCACAACCAGGGGGTCATTACACCTAAGCCAGGCTCATATGGTAGTGCTGGCACAGGTCCGATCTGTTTTTTCGGTGTTATGGGTTTTTCCTCCTTGGCTGGGGTTGCTGTGGAGGGGTTCGGGTCAGAGGGTATGGCTGCAGTATGGAAGGTTGTTCTGGTGTTTATGTCCCAGTTGCAGGGGGAGCGATTCTGCTGATGCATCTTGCATTCTGGCAGCTAGTTGCTCTCTGCATCACCAGGTTGGTCCTCCGGGTGCACCTCATGATCATCGGGCCTCCGTGCTTGTTCCTGTATGGAGTCTCATCTTCTAGCACTGTGTGCTGTTTCCTTCCTAAGGGGTTGTTCTTGTCTAGTGATTTGGGTCACATTCTACCCTCCATTGTCCTTTATCCTCTGTCAAGGCCCCTTTTTCATGGTCCTTTGGCTCCTGTTCGGGGTTTCCCTGGCTCATTCTCTTTGCCTCTCCCCACGCAGCCCAACTTCTGTAGTTCTGCTCAGGGTTGGTCTGTTCACAGGCTTGGTCAGGTGGCTGCTCTTTCATTTCCTTGGTCCTCATGACTTCTTTATGTGTCCCTTCTACTTCTTCCTCCTGTGGTTTGGGTAGAGGATTCGGGTGGAGATGATGTTGCTGCTCTTGTTCACCCTTTTTGGCCTCATTGCTTTTGGTTTCCTCTGTTGCTCCAGTTTGACCATGGGGTTCTTTGCCAGGTTGCCAGTGATCTTGTCCCCACTTTGGTTTCCATTGCTGTCCTTGTCTCAGCTCCGTCATCTGTATTTGAAGGCTTGACTCTTGGGTGCATTGCGTTGGGGCCGTTAGGGTGCTCTTTCCAGTTGGTAGTTGTTAGGAAGTCCTGTAGAATTCTACTTTTTCCTCTTGCTTATGGCCTAGGGTCCCTTTGTGCAGTGGTGTACGGTTCATAGGCTCCGGTACAGATTTTGTCAGTTTTTGTTGCTTTGACCCCCTCTACTTTGGCTGCTCAGTGGGCTGCTGTATTACCTTCTAGGGGTCTGGTGCTGCTTTGGCTGGGATTACTCCTTTGGTGGGGCATTTGTTGCAGAGTTTGCGACTTCATCGTTCAGTGTCTCTGGTCAATGTTCCAGTCTGGGTCTTACCTTCTGTTCTTTGGGTCTCCTCTTGCCCTTTTTTAGCCCTTTGGTTCAGGCTGCCTTGCTGTGGTTCTTTGTTGAGGTGGCTTTTCGGTTGGCCTTTCTTCAGTTCAGAACTTGGGGGAGTTGGGGACTTTACTGGTGTCCTCTCCCTCTACTGTTTCTGCCTGATGGAAGGGTTTTGTGGTTTGCTCCGGCTTTTGCTCCTGCAATAACTTTGCAGTTCCATTTGCAACAGGAGGTTTTTCTTCCTGTTTTTTTCTGGTGTTGGTGATGCTGTCCTTCAGATCTTGAGCACACAGCTGGGCTTGATCTGCACTGCAGGAGAGTTGATTCTAAAGGCAATTTTGACACCTCTACTTCTAAAATTGTATGTTATATACCTACTGACAATCTCTGTATTTCCCACTCTCTATTTTAGAAGGAAAGGCATATTTTCCAGAGCCGAACTACAACGAGAGTCAATATGATAACTGTGTACAACATTCTTAACAACTATACATTATTTGCTTAAGAGGACTGCCTTCAATATCATGTGATAACACTCCATGGCTTTTGATTACAATCAATGCAAAAAATTGATAACTATAATATGAAAAGTGTTAGACCCAGCGGTTTCCGGCTGGCTGGTACACATCGAAGCCAGTCAGAATCCACGATTCTAGATAGGATGAGTGCGATACATGTGTCCAGTAACCTGTGCTCACTCTTGGGTAGCTTGGCACCGAGCAGTCAGGCTTATCCTCAGAGCTCAAGTGTAAAGTAGTGGTACAACACCACCCTTGCAACCCACTGCGTATGCCACAAAAAGACTCCACACCATATGTACAAAACACTGGTCTGTGTATTACCCACACACTGAAATCAAACCGAGATTCACATTGTATATACACTTTACAGTTATATGCAATTGTCTAACTTTCCCATTAAAATTAAAACGAGATACACATTGTCTATACACTTTACAGTTATATGCAATTGGCAAACTTTCCCATTAGCAGAAGAATGGCATGAACATATATGCCCTTATCCGAGGCATTCATCCGACACGACATTCCTCAATAACGCATACCCCCAACAGTTGCAATGGTTAAGAAATCACAGGTCTTTGAATTTGCCTCATGACCCAGCCCCTCAGTCACTCAGCTACACCAACCAATGATACACATTGTCCCTGCTGGCACCATGTTGATTAGATTGACAGAACCACCTAAAATGGAAAGAAGCAGTTACTTATTTTCATCCATCTGGATTAGACCTCTAGGTGCCCAGCGGCACCTGCACGAGTGCAGGATTGCTATACCCCGCTGACAAAAGGTTGTGACTCAGGAAGCTGGCGTGCTTCCAAGTCTCTCATGTGGAGGTGTGAGCTGCTGTTGCTCCTGACAAGCAGCCGTAGGTGCCCACAAGGCATAACAAAACCCCTTGGGCCCCGTCACAATGTTCTCCACAACAAAGTACCTTGTGGTTTGGGTCCAGGGAGAGAGAGCCTGAGACCTCGGACAGAGGCTGTGCTGTCAGGCACTGTCATCCTCCCAATCTAGAGGTCAAAGGCAGTCTCAGCTAAGGTCCCCCCAAACCCCTCGGACACCACATGTTCTGGAGTGTAAGCTAGCACAGGTCCCCTAGTTGCAGGCACGGGTCCCTTGGACTCTGCAGCATCCCCTGCACTCCTTGAACTCCTCATGTCCTGGCACCTCAGCTGGCTACTGATCTTTACAAGCACACTCCTCTGTACAGTGTGATGATGGTGTACATCAGAACGGTCCTTGTCCCAATCGACGATCACTTTTACCCGTTTCCGTCACACCCTGTGTGGTCCTTATGATCTCGTGGAAATAAGGAGATCCTTTGTGTCCCTGGGATCTTGTGGACAGGAGGCCAGCCAACTGTAATGCTACAGGCAGTTATACATTGTGAGATCATGAATTGACCATTGACTCCATTTTACTTTAACTATATTTTGTGAGCACAGTTTCATCTTGTGTCTGTCTGACCATGCCTTTCAGCTTTGAACGCAGGCAGGCCCAGGTTACTTGCGTGCACAGGTTGCTTATGTTTCTCACTTCACCGATTGAGGGAGATAAGCTGCCTAGAACATACTGTGTGGGTAGCGTACAGTGTCCAAGGGTTGAGAATGTGAAGAATTCTGCCTCAGAACTCTCATCGGAGCCTGGCTAGCTCTGCTGAGTGACCTTGATGCCTAGAGTGTAACCAGCACCTACAGCACAGATGAAGGGAGGGGGAGCTTCTAGAAGTCTCTCTCCACGTTAGTAAAAAGTTTCAAGACGGAGACCTCTTGGAGCTTTGACACAACTCTCCTGCAGAGCGGACGCGTTGCCCAAGGCCTTCTTTGTGTGCCCGGTGGAGATCTCCTGCCAGTGGTGCTGGAGAGGATGATGCCAAACAGACAGCGGGTGAAGTATTCCAATTTCAAATTACTTATTCTTGTGTATATACATTCATTACATGTATTTATTTTACATGTATATTATTGCCATTTGATATATGGGAGCTTGCTGCAATAAATATATCCCTTTTACTTTGCAAATGAGTGTTGAGCTTTGTTCAAGTTGTATTTTGGTATTCTAAAGTGTATAGAGTCCTATTTTGAAGAGTGTTCACGTTGTGCCCTGGTATTTTGAATTCTTGCCCAGGTGGACTGAAGAAAAAACACAAAGACACCAACTGGCCCTTGGAGAGTACTTAGGGACCCGGGCCACAACAGTTAGCACTTAGCTGCAGGCCAGCAACGTCCAGGCAACATCCACCAAGTGATAGTCCCCTTCCCAGAGCATGACAAGCTCCAGACCACCACAAGTCTGTGGATAATCCAGTTGCAGTCCCTCTTGCCCTAATGATTCCTCTTGTCGATGTCCCAGCATCAAACCAGCGTAATATGGTTCCAAATCCAAAAGCGTCTCGACTTTCGGAGGCCAGAGCGCAAGTAGTTATACCCACTATGGCTTTTGAAGATACGATCAGTTCAAAAGGCCACCTTTGAAATGAACAGGCCCTCTCAAAATGTTGTATTGTCTACCATCCTAACCCGGGAGGTTTGATCACAATCTTTAGTGGGGCCAAGACCCTGCCCCTAGGAATGCAGGTGCCAATTCCACCTCCACGCAACCGTCTCAGAAAGGCCTCTCAGAGTAAGAGGTTTGCAGTTTCCCTTGAGCCCCTAGTTTATGGCCTTCTATCAGGAATTCATAGATGTAGCTGTCCCCCCCTGCACCCAGATGTGAATTTAAGACAGGCACATAGGCACACAGAGCTATGAGCATCGCAAATGCCCACTTTCCCAAAGTGACATTTCCACATACGTAATGTCAGATCCACTCGCACTACCGGAGAGGATTCACCATTACAAACTCAATGATATGGGTGCAGAGACAGAATATCGAGTAAAAAATATCAACTTGCACAAATATTGTGGCAAAAATATTGTGGGTCAAGAATATCGACAGACAAAATATCGTGGTGAAGAATATTGATTTTGGGTAAGTAATATCACTGTAAAAAATATCGAAGTTTTTAATATCGTTTGCAAAAATTTTGGTGCCGATTACGATCTCGGCCGGTAGGGCACCGAATCGGATTCGGCTTAACCGGATCCGATTCGGAGCCCTCTTTCCCGACCGATTCGTACGTGCGTCCGGGCGAGTGAGTACGATGCGAGCGCATGCGAAATCGCCGACCGACTCGTACGCGGGTCCGCTCCGACCGACTCGCATGGACACGACTCGCACCGCGCAATGGAGACGTTCCCCGGCCGGGCAAGTACGATGCGCGCCGCGAGCAGTCCGACCGACTCGCGCCGTCCGGCTCGAAAGAGCAGTCGGAGCCGGACTTGGGGGGTCTGTGTCGGACCCCCCTATACGCGTAGCCACGCGAGTCGCACACAGGGGGGACCCATGGGTCCCCCCTACCTGTGCATCTTCGGCGCGAGTCGCATCGACGCGTACCCGCTGTGGGGGGTTCCCTTGTTCGCCTCGCACCCATTGAGTCAATGGGAGCCCGCGTACGCGTTGTACGACCAGCTCCCATTGACTTCAATGGGAGTCCGACCGAATCGATTCCGATTGCATGCGTACGCATCGTAGTCGTTCGGTCGGGCTGCTAGGGCCCGATTCGGTCGGAAATCTCTCCGGGTCCGGCTCGGTCGGAGTGATTTCCGGCCTGAATCGGAATAGGCCCCATAGATGTTAAAAATATCAATTTTGTATTAATGTTATGTATTTTAGTATATATTTTATATGTGTGTGATGCATGTATTTTTTGTATAAGAATTGTTTGTATTTTTATTATATGTGTTAAAATTTTAGTAGTTATTAATTTTCTATTGTTTGAATTTTGGGTTTTTAGTTCTGTAGCGGGTTGTGGGTTTATAGGGGAATAGCGTGGAAAGTAATTTAATTATATAAAATTTATTGATTATTTTTAGTAGTTATTATTTTTTTTAATTTGAATTTTCTTTTTTAGTACTGTAGCAGGTTGTGGGTTTATAGGGGAATAGGGTGGGAAGTAATTTAATCATAGTAAATGTATTGAATAATTTTTATTTATTAATATTTGTTGAATTGAGATATAGTGTTAAATGTGTACATTAATTTTTTATTAATTATTTAATAATTAGTTGTTAATTAATTTTAATTAATTAATTGCCAATTAATTATGTTAATTGTCTAATTATTTTTAGGTGTGTGTTAAGGTGTTTATAGGTGAAAATGGTGGGAAGGGTGGGAAGTAATTAAGAGGTCTATTACGATGGCGGTCGGATGACCACCGCCGGGCCGGCGGTGGACATCCGCCCGCCATCGCAACCAGGAAAACCGCCGGTCACATTAGGATGGCGGTGGTGACCGCGGCAGTGGGAAATTCCGACCGCCTCTTTACCGCCGGTTGCCATCCGCACTCCTGCCTGGCGGACGGAGCAGGACCGGGATAATGGTGGCGGTGCAGAGCAGGCTCCGCCGGCAGGATTATGATGCCGGTGGTAGCCAGCCTTTCCTCAGCGGTCAGACCGCCATTGAAAGGCATGCGGTGAGTGTCTTCCGGGGGCCCGTTGCGGGCCCCCAATCTGTTAGGGGGGTGTGGGTGCACTGGGGGGGTACCCATGGTCCCCCCCTACATTTCCCTGTACCAGGTGGCAGGCACTGTGCAGTGCCTGACACGCAGTGCAGGGAAATGCAGGACATGCTCCTTTTGACATCGCGGCGGTGCTGCGTGCATCAGCAACCGCCGCAATGTTAAAGCCCGCGATCCGACTGCAGCGGTCGGATTTCGAGCATGGAACATCGTAATACGACCGGCGGTTATGTCGCTGGCCTTGCGGGCGGTCTTTTCCCGTTACCATGGCGGTCGGCAAGGTTTTCCGACCGCCATCATAATAGGCCCCTTAGTTTTTAATTGATAAATTAATAATTAGTTGTTAATTAATTTTAATTAATTAGTTGGCAATTAATCATGTAAATTGTGTAATTATTTTATGTGTGTGTTGTGGTGTTTATAGGTGAAAATAGTGGGAAGGCTGGGAAGTAATTTATTTTTAATTGAATTAATAATTCGTTGTTAGCTATTTTGAATTAATTAATTGCCAATTAATCATGTTAATTGTGTAATTATTTTAGGTGTGTGTTATGGTGTTTATAGGTGAAAATGGTGGGAAGTAATTTATTTTTAATTAATGAATTAATAATTAGTTGTTAATTATTTTAAACTATTTAATTAGTAATTAACTATAATAATTGTGTAATTAATTTTAGGTGTGTGTTGTGCATATTATAAAGTTAAAGAATGCATATTCAATGAATGTTTATAGGTGTAAATGGTGGGAAGGGTGGGAAGTAATTTATTTTTAATTGATGAATTAATAATTAGTTGTTAATTAATTTAATATTAATTAATTAGTAATTAATTATGGCAATTGTGTAATTCATTTTAGGTGTGTGTTGTGCATATTATAAAGTTAAAGAATCCATATTCAATTAAAATTAATGTTTATTAATTATTTTTATTAATAATAATGTTTTAAATCATTATTAATTATGTTAATTATGGAAATAAATTTAAATAAAAATGTTGACTTTTTTTATTGTTGTGATGTTATAGGGTAGGAAATAAAATAAATACATTTATGTTTTTAAAAAAAATTGTTTGTTAATATTAGCTTTTTAAAATAAATATTGTTTATAAATGTATTTATTAATTTATTTTAGCTAATAGTTGTACCTTGTTGTTATATGTGATTAATATATTTAATGTTAATGTTTAATATATTTAATGTAATATTTTAAAAATATTGTTTATTTATTTTTAAGATTATTTAAATTGTTTTACTCGTTTAAATGTTATTATAATTTTTGTTTCTCTGCTATCCAACACTTTCCTTACTGTTGCACTCACTGGAGTGGGAATAGTAATTTTTTACCCCTCCGCTATCCAATACTTTCCCTACTGTTGCCCACACTGGAGTGGGAATAGTAGTTTTTACCCTTCCGCTATCCAGTACTTTCCCTACTGTTGCACTCACTGGAGTGGGAATAGTCATTTTTACCCCGCCGCTATCCAACACTTTTCCTACTGTTGCACTCACTGAAGTGGGAATAGTAAGTTTTACCCCCCGCTATCCAAAATTTTCCCTACTGTTGCACTCACTGGAGTGGGTATAGTAATTTTTACCCCTCCGCTATCCAACACTTTCCCTACTGTTGCACTCATTGGAGTGGGAATAGTAATTTTTACCCCTCCGCTATCCAGCACTTTCCCTACTGTTGTACTCACTGGAGTGGGAATAGTAAATTTAACCCTTTTGCTATCCAATACTTTCTCAACTGTTGCACTCACTGGACTGGGAATAGTAATTTTTACTCCACCGCTGTCCAACAATTTCCCTACTGTTGCATTCACTGGACTTGGAATAGTACATTCAATTATTCCGCTATCCAACATTTCCCTTCTATTTTTATTGTATTGCGTAAATGTACTTTTGAATTTTTTTAATAGTTAAATATTTGAATTAATTATAAAATGGTTATTTTTTCATTTAAAATTATTGATATATGTATATATTTAATTTTTATATAATTTAAAAGTTTAAAAATTCAATAAAGATAAAAGTTAATAAATAATTTTTAAGTAAATATATGTATATGTATAAATTATTATGTTTGTGTGTTTATATTTTTTTTAATTAAGTTTATTTGTTATATTTAGTTAAAATGTGTATTAAATTTAATTTATCTTGGTAAAAATAATATTAATATTTAATATATTTTATTTTATGTTATATATATTTTTAAATCGATATTTTGTACATCTATATTTTTCACTTCAATATTTTTGATTCGATATTTTTGTACGTACCTGTTTAAGTATAGGGAGTCGATATTTTTGCATTCTATATTTTTTCATCAATATTTTTGTTATTAATATTTTTACATCGATATTTTGTCAGTGATCCCTATCAAACACTATACTGCTACTATTCCGCACATAGGAAATACTGCTCAATAGCCTTTCCCTACATTCCCCCATGCTAATCCAATGCGAGAAGCAGGCCCCATCTTACTGAATACAACATCCGGTGCCATTTACAACCCTTGCATGTAACGCACACACGCACATGCCCTATCTCTTCCCAACACCGCACCCTGTCACCAGGGAGAACTCCGATATAGCAAGACACATGCAGAACCTTGGCACATAGCTTTTTATGCTAAGCTGAGTAGCAGTAACCTAAGCACACAGGCCCCACAGGGCAAATCTGTGGCATGATTGATGAGCTACCTCCAGGGATGGCACAACCAGTGCTGCAGGCCCACAGAGGAGCATTCAACAGACTGCCACCCTTCCTCTCTGTACCCACAGAGATCAACTCCGGAGTACCCCAAGGATCATCACTCAGCCCTACATTCTTCAACATCTACATGGCCCCCCTTGCCGCCATCGTCAGGCAGCATGGACTGAGCATAGTCTCCTATGCCGACGACACCCAGCTTATCCTCTCCCTCACCAAGGACCCCGTCACCACCAGACTCAGCTTCCAGGATGGAATGAAGGACGTCGCATCCTGGATGAGCAGCAGCTGCCTGAAGCTCAACTCGGAGAAGACAGAGGTCCTCGTCCTCGGACCCTCCCCCTCTGCATGGGACAACACCTGGTGGCCCACCACCCTTGGCAGCCCTCCCACCCCCACAGACCGCACCCGGAACCTCAGCATCGTACTCAACTCCTCCCTCTCCATGACCCGACAGATCAACGCAGTCACCTCCATCTGCTTCAACACCCTCCGCATCCTTCAGAAGACCTTCAAATGGACCCCCCCTCGAATCAAGAAAGACCGTCACCCACGCACTCATAACCAGCAGACTAGACTACGGAAACGCCCTCTACGCCGGAATCAACAAATCTCTGCTCTGCAAACTCCAGACCATACAGAACACCACAGCCAGACTCATCCTCGGCATCCCTCGACACGAACACATCACCTAACACCTGCGAGACCTCCACTGGCTCCCCATTGAGAAGAGAGCAACCTTCTAGATACTCACCCACGCCTACAAATGTCTCCACAACACCGGACCCCAATATCTCAACGAAAGAATCTCCTTCCACGTACCCAGGAGAAACCTCTGATCCGCCGACCTAGCCCTTGCTGAAATCCAGCGCAACCGCAGAGCAAGAACGGGTGGAAGATCCTTCTCCTACATTGTGGCTAAGACCTGGAACGAGCTCCCGATCGACATCAGATGTGCCCCCTCTCTGCACACCTTCAGGAAGACCCTCAAGACCTGGCTCTTCGATTGACCGGAGTTGCTCCGCCCCCCCCCACGCCTTGAGACCATTACGGGCAAGTAGCGCGCTTCATAATTCCCTGATTGATTGATTGATTGATTGATTGATTGATTGATTTGAGGTACATGCCCTGTGTATATGTCTTACCCCTAGACAAGGGACTCTCAGCCAACTCGAATCAGCCAATCATGTATACATCAATCACCAGTATGTATATGACAAGCACAGCACTTTGGCACTGAATGGCAGTGTCAAACGAGCTCAAAGTCCTAAGGCTAGTACCTAGATCAGTGGAAAACTGGGAAGGAGAAATGCAAAAAGTCATGGTAAAGCACCCTAGAAAGGGCCATTCCCAACAAAAAGTAAGTGTTATTATAATGTAATTCACCTATACACTCAGCAATTATATATTTGCTTCAAAGACTACCATAATACCATACTTGTTCTACAAATTATAAATAGTCTGTGCAAAACATGAATCCACTAATTCCTCTTGGATAAGGAATGTAATTACTTTTGAGTTTTAATTTGAATGGACAACTCTTCGTGAAATTAAAAAGATATATATAGAGTTCGTAATCATATTCTGAAAACTATCAATGTACAAAATATAAGTCTATAATCCTATGGATGACTCCATTTGAAAATTCCATGTAAAGGTCTTTATCCTTATATGTATGTGCTAAGAGAATACGTCTCTGAATCCAAAGATGTCTTTCGTCAACTTCTCAAAAAACAGGTATTGAGGATTCAAACTTCTAAACATCAGGTTGCGGCTGCAGCAATTATGTATCGTGATTGCTTAACAAGGATGCTATGAAGCACGAGGAGCTTATACTAAAGGCATTCAAGATGGCTGCCAATATTTGCATGTCCTGTGAGAATCCTGTGGGTCCATGGCACATGTAGTCCATCTAGCCTGCATTCAGTGTTTAGTGTAGTGTGTATCTCTGCCACGCGATGCTTCTGCTCAAGAGGATGCCCACACTCTGCGCTCCTCTCCATGTTCTACTGTTCCTGATTATGCTCTCCTACAAGTGCACCAAAGAAAATAAAAACAGTAATTTTACGACATAGTTAGATATCTTATTCTTAGACTAAAGAGGCAATCCTAAAGAACCAATGGGTCAAGCGCTTGACAGCAGATCATTTCCGATGTTGACCAATGTTAGGGGTCCAAGATAAGATTTATTTGTGTCGAAGATTTTATGTAACTGTGTTAAACTGTTGCTGTCAATATCATTTGCAAGATTTTAGAATTCCAAACAGTGGGGCCGATTCGGATTCGGGCCGGAAAACGTACCGACCGACACGGTACGGGAATTTAGTCCGACCGACACGTACCGGCGCTGCCCGACCCGGGTAGTACGATGAAATGCATGTGAATCACGACCGACTCGTACGGAACACAAGCCGAACGACCGACCCGGACGGAAACAAGCTAACCGGCCGGGAAACCACACGAATCGCACAGATCGACACGCACCACGAATCAACCCGAACGAAACGTACCCGCGAACTCCGACCCGCGCAGTACGATGCAATGCGTGGAAAACCAGACCGAGTCGCACGGAGCTCAAGCCGTACGACCGACACGCATACAAAAGCCAGCCGAACCAACACAATACTCCGCGACCGACGCGCACGCCGCACAATAAGCCTAGCTGAAACACAGCGGGAACGACTCGGAGAAGCTCGCACGAGACAACTGCAGCGTCCTACTCGGTCAGAAGAACGTCTCCTACATGCACAAAAATTACAAAGGAAAAAATACAAAAAAAGAGGGACAAACAAAATGACAAAGTTAATAAATACAGGGGGGAAAAAAACATGGAAAAAGGACACACCCCCAACTCCACCTTTATAAAGGCCACTAATCCCTACCATGATCCTTTGCAACTTCCACTGACCTGCCAGCACAGAACACCATCAGACAGCAACCACAGACACACTCACAGCTCATCCATCACACAAGCCACACACCATTAGCACCTCAACAAATAGCACCCTCACACACACCCAGCAAAACCTACACTCACCCACCCTCACTTGCACACACACACACATCAATCACCACCACCACCCATCACCATGCCCCCAAAGAAGAATCATAAGTTCCTAGATAGTGAATTGGAAGTCCTGGTAGACGAGATCCTCAGGGTAGAGCTACAGTTGTTTGGCACATTGGTCCAACAGACCCCCATGGTGCAGAAAACCAAGATGTGGGAGAGGATCGTTGACAGGGTCAACGCACAATCACCATGTTTGCGCACAAAGGAAGACATCCAGAACAGGTGGTATGATGTGCGCAGGAGGGTCAGGGACCTACTGAAGAAGGATTACATCATGAGTCAGCACACCGCCAGTGGCCCTCCTGCCAAACCACTATACCTCAGGCCCTGGGAGGAGAAGGTGCGGGCCATCCTACCACCAGTGAGCGTATATGGACTAACAAACATCCCAGAGCCTGGTGAGTACACAACAAATATACACAATATGGTGTGACAATACACACACATCACTGTCAAGGGGATAGTCAAACCATGCACCCTTAGCAAATCCACAGCAACCAAAAGATAATCATCCCAAGATGTGAATGCCAGTCAGACAAACACAATACCTGCCATCTCATAGTGATATGTAACTGTGTCATGACATGTACAAACCTAACAACAAATAGAGCAAGGCAGTGGCACAAATCTAACCAACAAACACTGTCTGATATTTTGCCACCACTAGAACACCACCTCAGGGAAGCTCACTGAAAGGAAGGAATTCTGTGTATGCTGGTGAAGTCAGTGTAGCCAATAGCATGATGGGAGTTGTAGTCACAGATAATGGTCAGCCTCACAATTGGCCCATCAACACCACCCTGAACCATGCTCACATCACAGGGAGTGGAAAAGAAATGACAAGATGGCTGACACTGGGTACTGCTGTGGGGAGCACAAGCCCTGCTGGGAACTGTACACCAACAAACAGCAGGACACCACTGTCAGCCATCTTGCCATTGCTGTCACACTCACACACAGTGAAGTCCACTCAAAAGGAAGGAAGTATGGGCATGCTGGGAAGGGGGGTGTAGGCAATAGCATGATGGGAGTGGTAGTCACAGCTCAACATCCCCCACCCACATGGCCCAGCAAGCTCACACTGAAGCATGCACACCTCACAGGGAGTGAAAAGCCACTTCAAAGATGCCTGACACTGGCTTCAGCTGTGGGGAGCACAAGGTCCTGCTGGGAACTGGGCACCAACAAACAACAGGACCACATTGTCAGCCATCTTGCCATTGCTGTCACACTCACACTCACACACAGTGAAGTCCACTCAAAGTGAAGGAAGTATGGGCATGCTGGGAAGGTGGGTGTAGGCAATAGCATGATGGGAGTTGTAGTCACAGATATTGGTCACCCTCACAATTGGCCCATCAACACCACTCTGAACCATGCTCACATCGCAGGGAGTGGAAAAGGACTGACAAGATGGCTGACACTGGGTACTGCTGTGGGGAGCACAAGGCCCTGCTGGGAACTGTGCAACAACCAACAGCAGGACACCACTGACTGACATCCTGAAAGCCAACTTGCACTCCCTGCAATGGAAGCACGTTCCATGGTGGGATATCTGGCTGGGTGGGAAGGAGGACTGACAGCACTGACCATAGTTACAAGCAGCTCTCCTCACACACCCCTCAACACTAACTCCACATAACCCACCTGGGAGAATGCAATGCCTCACACTCTAATTGAAGATCCCACAAAGAACCACCACCCTGGGTTATGCTGTGTGAAGCACAGGGACACTCTTGGGACTTGTAGCCAAACAAACACCAGGACAACACTGTCAGCCATCCTGTCAGCACAGGCACACTACCCCACAGGGAAGCAGAGTCAAAAGGAAGGAAGTATGGGCATGTTGGGAAGGGGAGTGTAGGCAATAGCATGATGGGAGTGGTAGTCACAGCTCAACATCCCCCACCCACATGGCCCAGCAAGCTCACACTGAAGCATGCACACCTCACAGGGAGTGAAAAGCCACTTCAAAGATGTCTGATACTGGCCTCAGCTGTGGGGAGCACAAGGCCCTGCTGGGAACTGGGCACCAACAAACAACAAGACCACATTGTCAGCCATCTTGCCATTGCTGTCACACTCACACACAGTGAAGTCCACTCAAAGGGAAGGAAGTATGGGCATGCTGGGAAGGTGGGTGTAGGCAATAGCATGATGGGAGTTGTAGTCACAGATATTGGTCACCCTCACAATTGGCCCATCAACACCACTCTGAACCATGCTCACATCGCAGGGAGTGGAAAAGGACTGACAAGATGGCTGACACTGGGTACTGCTGTGGGGAGCACAATGCCCTGCTGGGAACTGTGCACCAACAAACAGCAGGACACCACTGTCAGCCATCTTGCCATTGCTGTCACACTCACACACAGTGAAGTCCACTCAAAAGGAAGGAAGTGTGGGCATGCTGGGAAGGGGGGTGTAGGCAATAGCATGATGGGAGTGGTAGTCACAGCTCAACATCCCCCACCCACATGGCCCAGCAAGCTCACACTGAAGCATGCACACCTCACAGGGAGTGAAAAGCCACTTCAAAGATGTCTGACACTGGCCTCAGCTGTGGGGGCACAAGGCCCTGCTGGGAACTGGGCACCAACAAACAACAGGACCACATTGTCAGCCATCTTGCCATTGCTGTCACACTCACACACAGTGAAGTCCACTCAAAGGGAAGGAAGTATGGGCATGCTGGGAAGGTGGGTGTAGGCAATAGCATGATGGGAGTTGTAGTCACAGATATTGGTCACCCTCACAATTGGCCCATCAACACCACTCTGAACCATGCTCACATCGCAGGGAGTGGAAAAGGACTGACAAGATGGCTGACACTGGGTACTGCTGTGGGAGCACAAGGCCCTGCTGGGAACTGTGCAACAACCAACAGCAGGACACCACTGACTGACATCCTGAAAGCCAACTTGCACTCCCTGCAATGGAAGCACGTTCCATGGTGGGATATCTGGCTGGGTGGGAAGGAGGACTGACAGCACTGACCATAGTTACAAGCAGCTCTCCTCACACACACCCTCAACACTAACTCCACATAACCCACCTGGGAGAATGCAATGCCTCACACTCTAATTGAAGATCCCACAAAGAACCACCACCCTGGGTTATGCTGTGTGAAGCACAGGGACACTCTTGGGACTTGTAGCCAAATAAACGCAAGGACAACACTGTCAGCCATCCTGTCAGCACAGGCACACTACCCCACAGGGTAGCAGAGTCAAAAGGAAGGAAGTATGGGCATGCTGGGAAGGGGGGTGTAGGCAATAGCATGATGGGAGTGGCAGTCACAGCTCAACATCCCCCACCCACATGGCCCAGCAAGCTAGACCTGAAGCATGCACACCTCACAGGGAGTGAAAAGCCATATCAAAGATGTCTGACAATGGTGCCCTGTTGTGGGGAGTACCAGGCCCTGCTGGGACCTGTGCACCAACCAACAGCAGGACACTACTGAATGACATCCTGAGAGTCAACCTGAACCCACTGCAAGGGTGGCATGCTTCATGGTGGGATAACTGGGCCGGGTGGAGAAGGAGGGCCGGATGTCCACCAAATACAACCAATGCTGGCCATGCACACACCTCAACATTCACATTGAAATGCCTCAGGTTTGCAGGACAATGTGCTACACCAATATCAACCTCTTACTGTGACAACTTAGGACAATGCAATGTACAGGCCCGCATCTAGAGGTACAGTCACAACTGTCAGGTGTGTGAACCATTGATGCCTGTAGAAATATAACATACATTGTGTGTCTCTTCCAAAACAGGTGATGATGGGGACACAGCAGCAGGCGAGAGGAGTCCCTGTCCCAGGCTCCGGGGACACTGAGCCCACTGGTGTGGAACAGCCTCTGCCCTCCTCGGATGGCGAAGACCTACCTGGCCCCTCCAGCGTGAGTCATCATGCAGCACCAGCAGGACCAACATCTGCACCCCCTGCACCCACTGCTCCAACAACTGCCAACACACAGACCACCCCCGCCGACACGGACAGACCAAGGACCACCAATGACAACAGCACAGGGACCCTGGCCCAACGTCGAGCTACGGACAACGACTCCAGTAACAACTCCCCAAGGGGCCTAGGGTCACCTGTGCGTGCCACCGCAGGTCCCGCATGTGTCGCCAGGGGTGGTGGGAGGGGTGGTAGACATAGGTCGCTGTTTGCAGAGGGTCTGGACTGCATGATGACCCACAACTGGCACGCATTGCTGAGGCGACCAGAATAGCACCGGAGAGGCCAGCCAGGTAGTGGGGATCCTCAAGGACATTCAACAGCAGCAGGCTGCCCATCATGCCCGCTGGGACTCACACATGTCCCGTGTGGAGACACACATGTCTCGCATGGAGTCCAAGTGGGACACATGGCAAGAACTGACAGCGGTGCATAGGGACATATTGACATGGCTCCGCCAGAATAGCACCAACATGGCCACACCTCCCTGTGTGGCCACAACATCTGGTGCTGCAACAACTGCAACTGCCACAGGGAGGGAGGAGGACTGGCGTGAGAGTCCCCTGCACCGCAGCAGCCTGCACGTGAGGGTCCCCCCCCAAAGAAGAGGGGTCGTCCAAGGAAGGAAAACTGAGAGGTCGATGGCCATGTACATCCCCCAGGAAGCCAACACTTGTTCTGGAAATTCTCCTTTGTGTGCAAAGGGGCCCATTACGATACCCAGCGTAAATAAATCCGCCAGGCATGGAAGCGGCAAAAATCCGCCCGCACACACCGTCTGAACACCGACCACGCCATTACGATTACACAAACCGAAAACCGCCATCGGCGGAAAAATCACACAAAATACCGCCCGCCATCGTCCGAGTCTGAGTCAAACCGCCCGCCACGGACGGAAACACGCACGACAACACAAAACCGCCCGCCCACACGGCCGACACACCGCACGTGAAATTACGATCGCACCGCCATGAGCGCGGAAAAACCACAAATATACCGCCCGCCAGCGCAAACAACGCCGATGAGAATCGACACGGCAGAAGCCATGGCGCCAACGTACCTGCACAGAAACCATCCGCACACAAAACCAATAGCACACAACATGGCCAACAAGTCCACACAGCAAGGCACGCACAAATACACAAGCACAGTACACATCCCGAAAACACCCCCCGGACAAACAAAAAATACAAAGGCCAGAACCCCAGACACAACACACCTGAAAACAACAGACCATGAGGACACACCCACATAGGTGAGTACAAAAGCAGCACTCCCACAGACTACAACCCCTTGCTACATTGCAAACCAGAGAGGAGAGGAGAGGACACAGTGACACAGCAAGGACAGCAGCACACCACAGAAACGCACACATCACTACCACCACCACCACCACCACCACCACCACCAAACACCACCACCACCACCACCACCACCACCACCACCACACCCCGGCACCACAAACCCCCTGCACATTACACAACACACACCGCACCAGCACCACAAACACCATGGCACCACAAAGGATGCCCAAGTTCACGCCCATGGAGCTGACGGTCATGGTCGACGAGATCATCAAGGTGTACCCACAAATCTATGGGAACATGGTCCAGCACACACCACTAGCCACCAGAAACAGAATGTGGAACCGGATCGTAGACCAGGTCAATGCAGTCGGGACCCTGCCCAGAAACAGAGTCGAGATTAACAAACGTTGGAATGACGTAAAGAGCCTGGTCAAGAAGAAGGAGGGCAAAAACAGAGAGCTGGCTGCCGTCACTGGCGGAGGGAATCCCGCGCTCTTTAAGACCTTCAAAGCGTGGGAGGAGAAGGTGCGAGTCGTAATCCATCCGGAGATCCTCGCCGGATTAGCAGGGGAGTGGAGGCTGGTAAGTACAAACTAATGTATACCAGCACACCGCTATGTACTCACATGCGCAACTACCATGCCACAGCTCCCAGGGACAAACACCCCCATGTCCAGCACACAATACACAACACATCACACACACATGCAACAGACACTACCACACACAGCCCAAACCGAACAACTGTAAGATGCGTGGGGACATGTGTACACTAAGCCAGCCACGTAACCACCAACAGGTCCCCAAATATGCCAGAAGCGCCACAACGAGCACCCACCACACCCATGTGTCCGCCACAGCTGCACTAACCGACAAGTAACAGGTAAGTGGCAGGAACACAAAGTGCAGTGGGTGGGACGGTGGACAGCCCAAGTACAACACACACCAGGCCCCAGTCCCACAGCACAGCAAGGAGGAGCATCCCCACACCCCACAGCCACGTGTCAGCCACCGCAGTGCACAACGACAGCCGAAAGGCAGACATCACGGTCCACAGCAATCGGTGTCAGTGGGTGTACAGCCACCCCCACGACCCACAACACCCCCCACCCCCACAGACCTGCAACATGGAGCACCCCCGCGCTTAGAGCCATGTGGCATCCAGTACAGTGCACGCACGAACAACTTGCAGGTGGGAAACTGGACAGGGCTGGATTACTGGAGGCATGAGGACCATAACACCACCAACACATGGGACATGTCACGTAGCAGACGAACACGCAGCACCGCCCACCGTCACGAACAAGTGAACAATGTGCACACGGACATGAACAACAGACTCACACCCCACATGACCCATCACAGACATAGCAACACCCAAGGAGCCACGTCTGCATGCACAAGCCACACTGAATATAGTCCCACACGGCAGCCACTGTGCAACTCATCACACACAACCGAAACACCATTGAAGTCCTGTCCATGTAGCCCCCACTGCCTGTCAACCCCACACCCCACAACTACGCCTATGTAAGACAAACAACACTAGACGCAACAGAGCGGAACAACATAAATGCACACGAACACCACTGAACCCATCAAACTCACAGACACACCATGCACATACAACATACCATCCATCCCATCCGTCAGCCCCAGTCTCATGAAAGGCATGTCATCCGCACAGCTGCCACACATGCAGCAGTCACGCTAAGACACATGCCCATGACCAACCATGTGCCAGAAGTCAATTAAGCGCACGACACACTGTGAGCAACAACACACAACATGGGCCACACCCCCCCGAGCACTGCAGTGATGCACATGGCACAGGGCAGCACGCACACCAAGGAGATGGGACAACTGCAATACGTTGGCTGGCACACAACTATCACTCACTCATAACGATGCGTCCAATGCCATGTCCAGTAATCACAACAGACAGCAAATATGCAGGGCATGTCAGGCATGCACACACCTCAGACCATGCACTGTCATGCTGCCACAACACATGTCACGTTCGGCACCCATGGCTCACAGCATGTACCCCAAAAGCATATCCCCTCCCAAATGCGAATCTGGGGCATGGCCCCCATGTTGCCATATGCGTTCCTAAGCGTTCCATTTGAACCCCAAAAGCATATTCCCTCCCAAATGCGAATCTGGGGCATGGCCCCCATGTTGCCATATGCGTTCCTAAGCGTTCCATTTGAACCCCAAAAGCATATACCCTCCCAAATGCGAATCTGGGGCATGGCCCCCATGTTGCCATATGCGTTCCTAAGCGTTCCATTTGAACCCCAAAAGCATATTCCCTCCCAAATGCGAATCTGGGGCATGGCCCCCATGTTGCCATATGCGTTCCTAAGCATTCCATTTGAACCCCAAAAGCATATCCCCTCCCAAATGCGAATCTGGGGCATGGCCCCCATGTTGCCATATGCGTTCCTAAGCGTTCCATTTGAACCCCAAAAGCATATCCCCTCCCAAATGCGAATCTGGGGCATGGCCCCCATGTTGCCATATGCGTTCCTAAGCGTTCCATATGAACTCCAAAAGCAAAGTACAAACCAGACCCAGGATGGGCCAGGAGCCCGCATACACCAGAGTCACAATGAGTAGGGGCACAGCAACACACCCATCGGCATGGCCAATCCGTCCCATGCCACATGTGCACAGCACACAGTCCCATTGCCTAGCACACACAACTACAGATGCCACAGCCACACACTCGCCTCCGGGAAACCCATGTACGAGATTGCACGAACTGCCAATGTCAGACGACTAATACATACTTCGCCAGGTGCAACACAATAACAAATCTCATTCTCTCCACAGGTGACGAACTGCTGGATGCTGGGGATGGAGACAGCAGCCAGCACAGCCAGCCCACAAGCCCCCAACGAGGACACACGGATCTGGAGGATCTGTCCTCCTCTTCGGACACGGACCACCAAGCTGGCCCATCTGGCGTGGCAGGGCCCAGCCGCTCCCAGGACCCCTCCTACCCACCAACCCATCATCCAGGGATGCTGAACAGTCCCAGTCCCCTGCTGCCACTGTCGTTGCGGCCACACCCACGGTCATTGCGGCCACTACCACTGCCGCAACCGCCACCATCGCCGCACCGACCACCACCGCCTCCACCACCACCACGTCTTCGCTGGCACCAGCCCCAGCGCAGGTGGTGGCCCGGCCGACTGGATCCACCCTGGGAGCCACAGCGAGGACCGTGGTGTGCAATGTGGCTAGTGGGCAGGCCGGTGGCAGCAGGACTGGTAGGAGGAGCAGGGTCAGGGAAACGCCAGCCTCCCCTGGGAGCCATGCCCTGCCTCAAATGGCCAGAGTCCTTGGGGCCTATGAAGAGGCCCAAGGACAATGGGCCAGGTCTGCTACTGACACGCGGGAGGTGCTGGGGGTGCTGAGGTCCATGGACGCCCATATGGGCCAATTCGTGTCCCGTATGGACCAACTCGTGGACCTCATGGGCCAGCTGGTGGTGGCGGTGGGGTCACAGGCAAGGCCAGCAACACCACCTCCGCCACCACCTGCTAGGGCGCAGGGTCGGGCAGCAGTGTCCACTTCCCCTGCGTCCACAGCCAGTGAGCACACCTCACCCACCACCAGCAGGTCGCCACCACACACCCCCTCCCAAACGTGGAAGGGGCCGTCCGAAGAGGAAACAGATCTCCCGGGAGGACTTCGCACGCTCCAGTCGCAAGTGAGGCAGCCAGCCAGCCTTCCGCCAGCCTTCCTTGACCAGCCACTGCATTGACTTGCTCTACGATCCCACTCACACAGCCAGCTGGATGGCATGTGTGTGTTGGACTATGGACATAGAACCAGTGGGTACACCCTGATCATCACGCAGCCATGACCGACAGCTCATTGTCACTGCACGCACCACTTTTGTCATCACCTTACACACAATCACATGTCACAGTTTGTAATAAATGCACCTTTTTCACTAACTGCTGTTTGTGCCCTGTGTTTTATTTGTACGGAATACAACGGCCACCTTGGGCGGAAAGGCACCTGATGCGTGGCATGGCAATGGAATCCGGAGGGCCTGTAGGGACCTAGGGGTGGGAGACAGAACAGGAGCACAGTCAATGAGTGTGTCACACACCCATCACACAGTACATGTCAACAACTACAAGCAATGTACACACATCGCACAGAGCAATAGGGCACAATGCCACAGTCACCAACAGTGGCATACTACCCTGGCCATGGAGCGTTGACACACTGCACGCAGTGAACATATGGCCACCCTGACACAGCACACACACACCTGCACAGATACAGACACATCATCCGTCGTACATGGACACTCACCGTCAAGTGAAGTAGCGGGCGATGAGCTGCTGGCGCACATTCCCAGCTTCCTCCTCTCCGCTGTCCACCTCACTCGAGCTGTCCTGGTCTGCGGGCTGGGGCCCTGGTTGATCTCCGTCATCCACAATGAGGGGGATCTGCTTCCGAATGGTCAGATTGTGCAGCATGCAGCACGCCACCACTATCTGGCACACCTTCTGTGGGGAGTACGCCAGTGCACTCCCGGTGCGGTCCAGGCACCTGAACCTGGACTTGAGGAGGCCAAAGGTACGCTCGACCACACGTCTGGTCCTCCCATGTGCCTCATTGTATCGATCGTCTGCTGGGGTGCGAGGATTCCTCAATGGACTGAGCAGCCATGCCCCATTCGGATACGCAGAGTCACCTGGGTGTGAGGGACACAGAGAACCGTTGCTATTCCAACTGGACAGGGGACAGCATCGCACAACCAGCACGCTACACCACTCCACATACTCACCGACAATACAGCCACGATCCTGTTGCAGATTGGCCATCAGTCGTGGCAAGATGCTGTTGCGCATTATGTGTGCGTCATGTGCCGAGCCTGGAAACTTGGCACACACGTGGGTGATCACCATGTCCGCAAGGCACACCACTTGCACATTCAGGGAGTGCGTGTGCTTCCTGTTGCGGTACAGGTGCTCAGTGGCCTGTGGTGGAACAAGGCCAACATGTGTGCAGTCAATGGCTCCCACGACGTGTGGGATTCTGCCAAGGGCATAGAATGCACCCTTCACTGCCGCCAATTCACGAGCCCTGGGGAATCTGATGTACCTGTTTCGGTACAGCATCATGGCTGCCAGTACATCCCTCAGCACCTTGCTGAACATGGGCTGGGACATCCCTCCTCCACTGCCCACTGTGTGCTGGAATGACCCAGTGGCGAAGAAATGCATGGCGGCCATCACCTTAGCCGTGGGGGTGACAGCAGTCGGATACACCCTGCGGGGACGGAGATGGGGCTCTAACATGGCACACAGTCGATGCAGAGTTGGCCTGTCCAGCCGAAACTTCCTGATTACCTCTGTATCGTCCATGTCCGCCAGCAATTGGTATGGGCGGTCAATGTTCGGTCTCCGCCTGGGTTAAATGGCAGAGGACACATGTCAAAGCAACACGGCACATAGCAATTTCGCATACACATCACTGACATGACTGAGCAAGCACATGAGCCACAGCCCAGCTGTCAAGCTGGGACGGCACGGCCACAATACACTTACACAGGTCTCCCAACAATGGCAATGGCAAGTGAGACATACCACTGCCATGTGCATGCACATGGGGATCTAGGCCCCAATGACTTGCGGGCGTGCTGATGGGGACTGACTGCATATTCGTCAAGCGGCAACGCCACGGCAACATGAGTGTCTGCTGAGCATGGAACTGCTTCCGAGGCTGGATGAGTATGGCACACGACGACGACGATGTGGGCACGGGCTGAGCGGCCAATACAAGTGGGACCTGTGGCACGAGGGGATATGAGACAGTAGTAGGTGTCAGCACTGCACCCTATGTACAGCACTGTACGGATCACAGCTCCCGAAACATTGACTGGTGTCCACATTGACAGCCCCATGCCAAGACGGCTGTGTGCTTGCAGTCACACGTCACAGGTGAGAGGTTACATTGCACGTGCCAGGTGGCAGACGTACATAGTGGGAGCTGGCATGTGTGTGCATGTGTCTCCTGTTCAGGATCCACCAGATGGGCGCTGACTCTGTACTGACCATTGGACACAGCATGTTCCGTGGAAGGCTTGTGTGTGTGGGATGGTGGCACTGGATGTGCCTCCGTTGGGTGGGGGGCCATGCACAGGGCGGGTACGTCGATGATTGCGCATTGTTGGTCACGGTGGGTGCACCAACTAAGATGTGTTGCCCTGTGTTCAATTCCTATGTCCGCATGATGATGGACTGTGGATGTGAGCAGACTACACATTGGTCGATGTGCTGTCTATATGCATGTGCCTTCACACCAGGCACAGCTGCCCCTGCACATGTGACCCCTGCTGGACTCGCTGCTGGGTCTGTGGAGCTGATGCACCTTCTGCGCGTGGGGCGGACAGCTCTCCTCACTTCCCTCATTGCGCATGTCATGTCTTTGCCGCAGGTGACATGGATCATGGAGGGCCCACATGTACGCGTGGGTAGGCTACACATGATTGTTCACTGGTCGCCACCCCCAGTCAGTGTTTCGAATGGGAAGGTTGTCGTGCTGGTGGTATGTTCGATGTGGCGGATGGGCGGGCCTAGGTGCGGGCTTACATTCCGGACATGGGAGGGTAGTTGGATTGGCAACTAGTTGCAGTACACACGGGACACGTCTCTTCCTTTCCACATCTGGGTCATCCCTTGTACTAACTGACAGTGATACAGTCATCTTCGCCCCAGCCCTCATGTCCTCCCTCGCCCCCCAATATGCATGCTCACCTGCGAGGCTAGCGCTTGCACAGGCAGCCCCATGCTCGCACCAGAGAGGGCAAGGAGTGTATGTGTGGGTCCAGTTGCACGAGTGGGCTGTCTCAGGGTATGATGTGTGGCGGGACGCCGTCCACCTGCGTGGTGCCCCAAATGGAGACCCGGCCTGCATGGACTATGCATCACAGTCTTCGCCTTCCGGATCCGCCACCTGCGACACCCAGTGGCTGTGGCTGCCCTTGCGGCCAGGCCGCGTCCGTCTGTGGCTGTTGGCCCACACATTCACTCTTTGGCCTCTCTGGGGAGGGCTCGGGGGTGGTGGCGCACGCGCTTGCACTTAGTCGCAATGGCATGTGGCGTGGTTGGTATGATGGGCAATGGATGGGATGGTGCGAGCCACCTCCCGTGACGTCAGTGCTGCTCGTGCTGTGGTGCGTCCCCCTACACTTCCATCTGACTTGTGCCATGCTAGACGTTGAGGTTCTATTGCCTGCGTGATATGACCAGGAGGAGCGCGAGGAGACCTCACACACACCATGCTCCACTGCCATCCCGTGCCCTGTATCGCCTGTGCGGATTGACTATGTTGGGGTTACACCTGGTCGACTGGGGCTGTGTGTGCCTTGTCAAGGGGCATGGCGGGCGCACAACAGGATCCAGCTTGTCCACAGAGGGTGGGCTGAGGTGCGCCTGGTACCGCTTTGTACGTGTGCCCGGCTGCTGTGCACACACGTGTTCACTCCCCCCGACAGGTGTCCTCTCACAATGCCCAGGGAAGCGGTGGTGTACTGTTCATGACCCCTCCCAACACGGCGTGCTCCAACTTGGCATGTGCGCATCTACCCGTCGCACCCACCCACCTGAGCACTGCGTCCATACGACTTCACACGACACATGTGTGTC